>CM029020.1:53905185-54033995 GCA_016801055.1 Panax notoginseng | reverse complement strand
ACATAGTTGGCGGTTAAGCGAGCTATAGACCACATCCTGCTCAATCAAGGATTTCAAACGGACTAATAAATCGAAGGTTTGAGCTTTCCTCACATCTCCAATTCTCACTTTTGGAATAACAACTTCTTACACCTCCTTCTTCATATTCATTAGGTCCGTGTGTAGCTTGAGCGGTTGAATTTTATCGATTAAAGTTGATTTTACTCGTATAACATCACGTGATCCATAGAGTCTTTAACTCTATCTCTATCATTTGTAAGTCATACGAAATAGGTCTTTTTGTTAAAAATATCGCACTCGTAATCACATACGATTTTCTACTTAACATGTCAGCTACCACGTTCGTTTTTCCAGGATGGTATGGTCAGAACAGGTGCCAAAATGAGTCTCCTCTTGAGTTCTTCGAAGCTCTTCCCACATTCCTTGCTCCATTCGAATTTTGTATCTCTACGAGTCAGCTGAGTTAATAGAGTAGCGATTCGAGAAAATCTTTCCACGAATCTCCGATAATAACCAACTAGGCCTAGAAAGCTACGTATTTCGATTACTAACTTAGGTTGCTCTCAACTATGTCTCATATCCCAATCTTGGATAGCACGTCACAATGGTACCTATCACACAAATATGGCGTCCCCTACGGAGAGTCTGGCTTCGGTGCATTCCACAAAGGAAGTCACCAGATAGAGCCTCGGGTACCAAATTCTATAGTTGAATTTCTAACTCCTGAAGTTCAACAGGAGCCATTCGATATGAGATTTTAGAAATGGGTTTTGTACCGGGTTCAAAGTCGATACAAAATTCAATATCACACTTTGGGAGTAAGCCAAGAAATTCTTCAGGAAATACATCAGGAAATTTACTAACAACAGAAATATCATTCAAATCTGACGTATTTTTGTTCAAGTCCATAACATGGGCTAAGAAAACTTGTCATCCATTTTTCAATAAACGAATGACTTTATGGCTTGATATGAAAGTGTTTGACTTCAATGGTTTGGTTGCTTGAATTCGAATAACAGGTTGCTTAGAAATATGAAAACTAATAACCTTACGAAAGCAATCAATTTTGGCATAATGAGTAGTTAATCAATCAATCCCTAAAATCACATCAAAAGCAAGTATCTTTAAAGAAATAAGGTCAACAGGTAATGTGATGGTGCTAAGTTGGATCAAACAAGATTTATAAATAGTAGATATAACGAAAGTTTCTCCTAACGGAGTTTCAACAGATAAGTCAAAGTCTAATTTTCTCCGGAGTCAAGTTTAAACGTTGAGTATAAGCAAGAGAGATAAATGAATGGGTAGAACCGGTATCTAATAAGGTATAAACTTCGCAAGAATTTATAATTAACTAACCCGTGCTAACTTCGTTCGGGTTCCTCGCATTCTGACCAGTCACGACAACGCTTTTCCTGAAACCACCGACTTTAGTTTGTCTGTATCCGCCTTTGGTGCCACCGTCCCATCTGGACTTAATTTTGCTATAGGACAAAATCGAGCTATGTGACCGTCTTTTCCACAACTAAAATATACCTTGGAAGGCTGTGAACAGTTTGGACTTATATGTCCCTCCTCTCCGCATTTGTAGCATCTAACTGGTGGTCGTTCTCCTCCCCTAGAATTTGTTGCTGGTGCTGGTGTTGGTGCTGGTGCTGCTGCCGACATCCTCCCGTCATCGTTAAATCTTCTCTTCTTGAAATTTTCACTTGAGTTATTTCTTCTATTATCTTGGTCATAATTACTACAAAATACTAAATAGACAACACTTAAACCACAACATTTTTTATAAAAACGTTGTGATATTTTTTTTTACAATATTTTTAAAAAAAACGTTGTAGATATATATCTAAAAATGTTATCTATTTAAAAGGGTATTTTTTGGTTTTAATTAGATAACATTTTTTTAAAAACGTTGTCTATGAAGAAAAACACGGAGCTAAAAAAAAGGCGATTAAATAATAACTTAAGCCAGTGCTCGACCTCTTTTTTCCTTTCTAGAAGTTAATCTAGGGCTCGACCTCTCCCCACCGGAGCACAAGCAATTCGTCAGGAAAGTTGTCGAATCCTACCTCACTGACCTGCAATCCAAAGCCGAAGCAGCGCGACAAGCAGAGGAAGAAGAGCCTGAAGAAGAAGATGACGAAGAGGGACAATCCAAATCTAGGACTTTTATGAGCGTCTCTATTGGATCTCAAACTGCTGCTAATGATCCCTTTTTCTCTGATAAATCTAGGGCTTTTACGGTGTTGGCTGGCGATATCCGGTCTAGGGCTACTACGACTCCTGTGCTCGAACGTTTCCATCGAAAGAACGTGACTATGGGTATAATCAACTCTTTTGTATTCAATTGTTGTATATTTCGTGTTTTTTGATTGACCATACATTTTGAACTATTCAATTATTAATCGAAGATTATCATGATTTTACTAGAAGATGTCATTAAGAGGGCAAAGTTCAATATTGAGGATAAAAATACGATTAATATATGATAAAGTGATTGACATTTTAATAGGCTCTTCTTCTCAATATATTGCAGAGCCTTTATTTTCATAGCTCCTGTTGGTACAGATAGTTAGAGAGATGGATTTGGTTTCTGGTTATAAGGTACTATTCTACAAGTATAGTGGTACTATTTAGCAGTATTAATTGATGTAGGGAACCTCTTATAAACACTTATTTTCTATAATTGAGTTTCAATGTTTGGTGATTTTTGTAGGGAGTTGTTGGACGAATGTTTGGAAATGAGAATTTTGGGTCTAATGAAGATAAGTAATTGATTTTCTCTTAGTGTTTTCTGCCTACCCCAAACTTGTTTGGAATAATGGGTATTTGAATTAAGTTGAAAATTTTGATATCTGGTATAATTAAATATTAATGCATACCCCCTTAGCAATATTGAAGTGAATGCTCTTTTATTCTCTTTAAATGAAACATATAAAGGAAAGAGGACTGATTGACAACTGACTCTAAAAGGAACGATAATATACTAAATTTACCCATATAGAGTATATTGTCATGTGGAAAAGTTTGTTATATTTTCCTTTCTTATGAAGCCCTTTGCCTCAGTTCTAACCATTTGTATATATCAAGGTGAAAACTTTCCATGTTGTATTCTATTCCATGCAATGGTTTTTATCAAATTAGAGTATATGTTTATCGTGGCATCATCTTGTCTACTTTTTTATTCCTCGGATATAGTTTGCTTACATGATTTCAATTTTACTGGTTTGAATCATTAATTTATGACTTGGATCAGCAGCTATGTTGAACGCTTGCTTGACCGTATAAGTAACGGAACCATGGCAGAGGATAGAAGGGTAATGAGCTATGTTTAGCACGTTCATATTATTTTTTCTGATTTGTTTGTGAAATGATCATTTTTAAAGTTTGGTTCTTTATTATTTTTATAATGGGGGTGTCTGTTTATGATCTTATTCTCATATGACATTTTCATTTCAATTTTCTATTCTCATATGACATTTTCATTTCAGTTTTCTTTTTATCTATTTTAACTTTTTTTAACTATATTTTTTTACTCTATTGCCTGTGAAGATACATGGAGATTTTATTCTTATCAGTGGAGATACTGTGAGCAACATGTCACTTATTGAGGCACTTCAAGAGCATAAGATTTTATTCTATCCATTATGTTTTCAAATTTGTCTGTATTTTTATTTTTGCAATCTAATGACTTTTAACTGCAGCTTGTAGCAAAGCTTGGATCTCCAAAGTCGCTACAACAGCTGGTTGACGTTGCTAGGAATCTAGCTACGAGTGCTGCTAGTTTATCGGGTCTTACTGTTGGAAAAGAGGATAGACATTCTAGAGACAAAAAAGTTATTAGAAGTGCCTGTCTTTTCCCCTTGGCTTGTGGCTGCAACAAGTCATGTGTCGGGGCTTTTTTATATATATATATTTGATAATTTGATAAAATGGATCTTACATTTTATTTTTGATGAAACAGGTTACTAGTCACTCTGCAGCAAGCCGCGAAGAGTACAATGTTTTGGATTCCATGGAATCGGATCCAATTGGATTTCTTGAGCAGGTAGGAATTAGTTTCGTGTTAAACATAGAAGTGGATTGAAATGGGCAGTAGCATAGTGTGTGCATATGATTATACCTTTCGAATTTTGACTTATCAGAGATGAAAGCAACTTTATAATTTTTATTATTCTTTTTTTACCGGGGGCTGGGGGGGAAATGGAGAACTGGTACTTACATCATTAGTAGGTGGGAATATCAATGGTTTTAGTTGGCAATTACTGCCAATCTAAACTCTCTCTTTTTTTGTCATCACATGGCAAACTCTACCACGTTAAGGCTTTAGAGAGACTTTCTCTTGATATAGCCGGATGATTACAGGAGGTGGGGATAGATTTAATTTTCTGAAGCTCTAGCTGGAAAAACCACTAATACTTTGTAATTTATTAAGTGTATTTTTCTTATTTTTACATGGTGTTCTCTTTCCGTCCAAAATATTGTTATGACAGGTTTCCTTCAAATATTAGAACAGGAGAGCAGGAAGAAAAGAGGAAGCAGATAGTAGCAGCAGCAAACGGAGCTCTTGAAAATTCTAGAAAACACATGTCTAGGTATACAAATCTATATTGATGCATGGTCTTCCAGTTTTCTGAAATGTGTGTCCTTTCCTTTCTTGAGTCTGAATCTTAACATCAATTTTAGCTTATCTCAATTGATGTGTGCAATTTGTGCTTATATGCTAAAGTCAACGATTGGTAAGTGGGTTTTTACATCTAAGCAAAAAATTGTGGCATTTGGCAGGAAGTTGAGGGAAGAGCATTGAGGGTGAATTCTGGGCCTCCTCCTCCCAGAGAAGATAACCCTTTTAGAGTACCCAAGGGTGGTGGGAGAAGTTTCAATAACACCAATAGGCTCTATGTTGGAAATCTTTCTTGGGGTGTTGACAATTTGGCGCTTGAAACCTTGTTCAGTGAACAAGGAAATTATTTTCAATTATCGGTAGTTACTGGAATTTCCTTACCTTGTTCTACATATGTAAGAAAATTATTCAAAATGTTTATCTTTTTAGTACAACTGTACATGCATAAAGGGTTGCAATATTTGCATTTCATAAATTGTTATTGCCTCTTCAATCTTTATAACTAAACTGACAGTTTTCCTTTGCTCTTTGTACCAGCTTTTGTGTTGCTGCATACAGTTCCCGTGTTTTATGAGAAGTACGAGGACAAGGTTGATAACTTTGCAGAAAAATTAGAAACTGAGATCAAGAAGCAATATGCAGTTTTCAATGTGAAGGTTTTGAGTAAGATTCCTAGGAAGTCGCTGGTAGTTTTTTTTTTGTGTATACTATAAATCACATCTGATCAATCTAGTGCTTCAGGCACATGATAAAGAACAATTGTTTTGATTGTATTATTGGGATGTATTTTGAATGGTTGATACATGTTGGCTTTAAATTTAAATGAGAATTTAGACATTTTAGCTATATATCATGGCATTAGTATATTGTAGGTGCATTGGTAATGTAGGTGAACCACAACTTTTTTTTTCTTTTTTTTTATCTACAACATTTTAAAAACGTTGTGTAAATGTGTCTAAACGTTGTCTGATACATTAAACTACAACATTTTTAGCCAGAAAACGTTGTGGAATCATACTTTCTACAACGTTTTTAAGCATCTGCTAATTTATGAAAAATAAATCTACAACGTCTTTTTCATAAAAAACGTTGTCTAATGTGCTTAACTACAACGTTTTTAAAACGTTGTGTAAGGGTGTCAAATAGACAACAACCTTAACCACGACGTTTTTTTGATAGAAACCACAACGTTTTTTTCGCGTTGTCTATTTATTGTTTTGTAGTAGTGTTACCACCGAAGTGGTTACCATTTCTGGCACGATAATTTCCTCCACGATGGTTATCCGTGTTCTGATGATCGTTGCCATCGGTACGATTATCATCGAGTTGTAGGTCGTTATTCTTCGATTGAGCTGACTCATTATCGCGCTCCAATAACTGAGCCCTATTCACAACATCTGAATATAGAGAAAATTTATGAGAAATGAGATATTGACGTATGTCAGGTTTTAAACCTCTCAAAAACATCCGCGTCATACGTTTCTCATTCTCCACCAAATGAGGTGCAAACCTGGATAACTCCGTGAACTTCGCCTCGTACTGGGACACCGTCATGTTGTTCTGTTCTAGTCTAATAAACTCTACCTCCTTCATATGACGAATACTTTCAGGAAAGTACTTGTCATTGAACAGTTTCTGAAATGTTTCCCAAGACATGTTGAGTGCGGCTGGCTGGGTACGTTCACAGATTCTCACCAGTAATCTGCCTATTTACGAAACATAAAAGTGGCGAATGGAACCTTTGTTCCTCCGTGCATCCCAAGACATCGAATATCTTGGTAATTTGCTTGACCCACGTCTCCGCCTTAATCGGATCCGGCTTTTCCCAGAATTCTGGTGGTCCCAACTCCTTGAACTGCTTGGCTGTGACAAACCGTGAATTGCTATCATTTCCTCCTGTATTTTGTACACGAGTCTCCTTCGTCTGATTTTGCATGAACTGCAAAAAGCTTCTAAATATCCCATCGTTCATCGTCTGATCAGTGGTGTTGTTCACAAGTGGAACATTATCGGCCTATTGCGTGTTCTCCTCATTGGTGAGCAAAGGTGTCTCCACAGTCTCATTTACTCCACTGTTAACATTCTCAGTCGACATTCTCAAATACTACCATAAAACAAGGGTTAATTAAAGAAATTAACATATCACATAATATCCCTATATTTTGACCAACCAACAAATAAGCTTAGGTAGGACATACTAGCGAAGGATTTACTCGTCTCTCCCCTCCTAGTTCTATTCCCCGATCTCCGCCAGAGACCATATCCCTAAGCTCTGATACCAACTGTGACGCCCCCAAAACATATATACATCACCCATCCCATTCTGAGTCGTCAAATACATGGTACAGAAAATAACTACAACTTTATTAATACGACAACACATATACTGTGAGTTTAAATACAAATATTGTCATCTAGACAGTATTCAAACTCAAATAGAGTCCTCATTACAATTATTGATATGCTATTTTACAAAATAGTGAGGACTACTAAAACAACTATCTTGAACCATCCTTCCATAACCCGACTAGTACCCGCTACATTCTCGCCTCCTGAGAAGAAAAATGGAACAAAAAGGAAAGGGTGAGCTCAATTAGCCCAGTAAAGAATACTATGACTAAGATAATATATAACAAATTATCGTTAGTCCTCAACAGGGAAAAATCTGATAGAATACAATAGACAACAAGTTTTAGATCACAACTGCAGCAGAAATAACAATTCATTAGATGAGTTAAGTAGAGAATGAAATCTACTATCATCTATGAATTTAAAAGTCCATCATCGATATTTTATCCCTGCAACATCAATCAATATACATCTTGAATCAAATATTCATCTTTGCACTACAGGCCAAAGATATTCATCAGTTGGTCATGTTCATCTCAACACCTGTTCATCTTTGCACTACGGGCCAACGATATTCATCAAGAAATCATTCATCTTTGCACTACAGGCCAAATATATTCAGTAATATCATCATTTAGGACTGAGGATGATGAAAAATATATTTTAAAGAAAACGAATCCAATGAGACAAAAGAACAAATAGTAAAGATTCGTACTTCGGTTTATCCATGTTTAAAAATACTCCATAATAAACTATTGTGGAGCAGAAATCAAAAATGAAGATCAAAACAAAGATCCAATCAAAGATAGGAACCATAACAGACAATCTTGGACACAAAAAAGAAAATTTAATTTTTCTGTGAATAGTGTCGTATTCATGAATAGTGTCGTATACGTGAATAGTACCGTATACATGAATAGTAACTCCAACACTAAAAGGTAGAAATTCCAAAAGAAAAATTATCATGCTTCGTGAATAGTAACTCGTGAATAGTAACTCATGAATAGTAACTCGTGAATAGTAACCCCGACATGAAAAGATAAGAATTTCACAAGAAAAATCTTATCAATATTCCGGTATAATGATATTGAAAGAAATAATATCATTTATAAAAAAACAACACCCCTTACCTCAGAAAAGACAGTACTTCTAGATGGAATACTGGATATAGTGCTGAAGAGAATTTGCACCGTATAGCAACACTCAAAGTATCAAAATACTCACAAGAATACGCTCGATAATATAGAGAGAGAAAGAGAGAAAACTTCAGTTTCTAGTGTGATTTTTAATTCTAACCTAGGCACCCTATTTATAGAAAAATGCTTAGAACACCAAAGCAGAAAATTTAATAAAATATAATAATTATTAAAATTTGTCTACGCCAACCTTTGAATTCAGATTTCAGCATGCTTAACAACACATGAGCCCACCAACCAACCACAAAAACGTTTTTCTTTTAAAACAAATTTAAAACTTTTAAAAAATAATTATTTCGGAACTTCAGAACTTCAATAATTCATAATAAATAGCCATTTTATCAGAAAAATTCAAACCTAATGTCTTTTTTATAGGAAATTCCATTCTCTACAACTTTACAGAAGAAAGTTTTTCCAAATTCCAAACAGAAATTGACCGAAATCCACAAACGGACGATTTTACAGGCTATAATCAAATTTCAATGAAGAAATGGGGTCCACAAACATGAAAAGCATGTTTTAAATATTTTTAGTAACAAAAATACTCTTCCTCCTCATTTATTCATATATCTCACATTCATTGTAAAAATATCACTATTATTATATTATTAAAATATAATAATATATTTAAATGAATTATTTTATCAGAAAAAGATAAAATATTAATTTTCAACAATTGTCACATTTTCCATCTATATCCACATAAAATCAATATTTTTCTCATCATATAAATTAATAATTAATTATTCATAAATAATATTACAGAATCACATTACTGACAACCAGGCAGTTCCTAGGAAAGAGTGGGCTTTCCAATAAGGATCTCTCCTTACTAGCGTGCAATTAAGTGACCAAACCTCTCCTTAGACAAAACTTTCTAGACATTGTCAATAATGTTATCTAATAATATTATTCAGATAATATGAATTATTGCTCCAATAATGAAAAATATTGTGTAGTGACAATTATTGAAACAACAGTAATATAAAATATCAATGTAGCAATTATTGAATCAATAAAATAAAATATTGATCAGTAATTACTATAACAATTATTGAGTAGTGCCTTCTTATGTAAGAATCAATAATTGGTGCAATACCGTGTGCTACTGTGTTTTAACCACCGGGTATTCTAACAGTATTAACGGTAACAACTACGCCGTTATTTATAAACAATTTATAATTGTCATTTTTTTCATCCAATCGCTTTCCGTTATGGGGCCCACAAAAGGCTGCGCCGTCATACGAATATTCCCCGATAGCAAGAATATTCCACGACCAAACGAATATTCCCCGACAAAAATAAATCTTTTATAACCACTTGCTTATTTAAAAATATTTGCGCATTTTACCCATAACCAACCACATTAATCAAATAAACCCTTACTATTTCAAAATAATAAATAAAAGAAATTTCATTTTATTAAAAAAGAATTCAGGGTCTTACAGTTAAGACTCGTCTTACTATTTAGCTTTTAGTAATATTCAATCGTAAATAAAATGATATAATTAACATACGTATACAAAATAAATTATAGGACTGATTTCAGAGGCTTCGGGACGAACGTATAGCTGAGCTGGAGGCTATTAAGAGGGGTTCTGAGCCGTTAGATTCCGCCACCCCTCTTCCCGATATTGTATTAGATCAGGATGAGGAGCTGAGACTCTGACGCCCCCAAAATTAGGTATACATCACCCATCTTGGGTCGTCAGATACAAAGTACAGAATACAAATACAACTTACTAATACAACTGTCGTGTACAATACGACAAAATAAAAACTGCGAGTTTGAATACAAATATTATCTTCTAGAGAGTATTCATACTCAAAAGGAGTCTTCATTATATTTATTAACACACTATTACATAGAATAGTGAGGACTACTAACTAATACTATCATTCGAACCATCACTCCGTTTCCCGACTTGCCCCAGCTACGTTCTCATTTCCTGAAGAGAACAGTGAAAGAAAGGGTGAGCTCAACTAGCCCAGTAAGAAATATTATGACTAAGATAATGCAGAATAAATTATCATTAGCCTTCAATAATGTTAAACTGATAAAATATAATAGACATCAAGTTTAACTGCAGCGGAACAAGCAATCCATTAAAAGAGTCAAGTAGAAAATAAACTCTACTATCTTTTATGATTTAAAAGGTTTTTCAACACTGTTATCGCTGGGACTCAGCTTAATAAAATAATCCACATCATCGAATCACCCCTGCACTACGGCCAAGGATATTCGTGTATTCATTAATGATCATGATCATGCCAGCAACTGTCCATCAATGTACTACGGGCCAATGAGGACTTTTACCACATCATTTGTAACATTACGGTAATGATTATACCGAATAATCCCTGGTCATAATCATACCAAGTCCATCTATGCACTACCGGCCACAAATGACTTTCAATATTTTATAAACATGAGGATGATGACAATGATATAAAAATTCAATAAAACAAGTTCAAGAATTAATTTATCCAAGAATTAACAACGTCCAAATTGTCAACATGATACTGCTTTGTGGAGTAAAATTCAAGAATGCTTAGAAGAATATTTTCATGAAAAGATACTGGATGAAACGCAATTATCAAGGATATTCCACAAATTTCATGGAGTATAGAAGTCAAAACTTAACCAACTTAGTACAATAAAGAATGGAATAACAAAAGAAATCACCATGCATGCGATAGACCGCACAGACAGGTTATTCCAACAGAATAATAAATAATGGAACTAGGTCCGGCGTAAACACACAGACAGGATATTCCGACAGAATAATAAATAATGGAACCAGGTCCGGTGTAAAACACATAGACAGGATGTTCCAACAGAATAATAACAAAGACGGAACCAGGTCCCGTGTAAAACACACAGACAGGATGTTCCAACAGAATAATAATAAAAATGGAACCAGGTCCGGTGTAAAACACACAGACAGGATGTTCCAACAGAATAATAATAAAAACGAACCAGGTCCGGTGTAAAACACACAGACAGTATGTTTCAACAGAATAATAGAAGAATGTCACCAAGTATAGGGTAGACCGCGTATACAGGTTATTCCAACAGAATAATAAGAAATGGAATAACAACAGTTCTCTTCATGAATAAGAAAGAATAACACCCCTTACCGTTTTAAAGAATAGCTGAAATAAGGAAGTAGTTAAGTAGCAGAATACTCTTCTTCTTTCTCTCTATAGTTTCTCTCTCTAGAGTTCAGTGAATTCGTAAGAAATAATGAAGGAATGAGCTGCTATTTATAGAAAAATAGAATGCATAGTAACTAATCCATGAACGGTCCAGATTGATTACTTTAATCTGACGGTCCATATTTAAAGAAAAATCTTTTAAATAAAATATAATATATTCTAGTTATAGAATAACTTTAATAAAGTATTCTGTTTTATATAAAAAGATGTTTACGAATAAAACAAAACGTCATTATCGCTAAATAATTCATATTATTAACTGACAATAATTGAATCAAACTGAGTGACTTCTCACATAAACATTAATAATCAATACCGTGTGCTACTATGCAACCACACGTATTACTGTACTTTTACTACCGAGTAGTTCAACAGTAACAATGGTAAAACTTCCGCCGTTATTTTTAATAAAATATTTTTGTCGTTTTCTCAATCCGATAATAATTACGTTGTGGGGTCCACCAATGATTGTGTCGTTGTACGAATATTTCCTATTAAAACGAATATTTCCCGACCAATCGAATATTATATAACAACTTGCGTACTTTGTAAAATTTATAAATATTACCCACAACTATAACATTATATCAAATTAACTCCATAATATTCAAAAATGATATTTATAGAAAATTCATCTTTGTTTATAAAAGTTGGGGTCTTACAGAGACTATGGGTCGCGTCTCAGGATCCCCCTACTAGCAGTACCAGCAGATATCGAGTGTTGGGGCTGCCGAGGATACCCGCATATATACTTCCCGGAGGTAATATTTTTTATGTTTCACGAAATTATTCGAATTTCTCACAATATATAAATTTTTATTAGTAATCGAATTTGTATCTTTTTATAGGCTCCAGCCAGCGCCAGCGTCCGAGAGCAGATGTCGGACCAACTCATACGGGCGCTGGCTTGGATGACGAGATCATCCGGCGGCTGATAGGGGCCGTGTCGGATAGGTTCCGTACCGATCCTATCTTTCGGCGTCAGCAGTTGTCTACCAGCTCTCGTCTTCACCAGATTGCTCATAATATTATAGCAGGGGCCTCCGCAGAGAGTACGGGATTACCGCCGGAGCAGTTCAACGCTTTCAGCGGCGAGATGCTCCGGATGGTGATTACCCTCTTGGAGAGGCTTTTCGTCTGCCCCCGCCTACTCAGATATTCTTATTGTTTATATTTTTTTCAATTAAGGCTAGCTTGTTAATTCTCATATGTGTGTATATATATATATATATATATATATATATATATATATATATATATATATATATATACGGACTAATGAATTAAATTTTTGATTCTATCAACAGGGTGGCGATGGCAAACGGACTAGAGATGACGAGCAGGCGGACGACACTGATTTCCATACACCAGAGCAACGTCGTTCACATCTGCCCGATGATGATACTTTTACTAGTTTATAGTTCATTTGTATTCATGTTATTGTAGAACATTTGTATATATTGTAGTGTCTAATTGCGTCTGTATAAGTATTGTAAATTATATTGCTTATCATTTATGGAACATTAGCTTATATTTGTAATTGTTAGCTCATTAGTATTGATGATAATCAGTTACTAGATTACATTTTGTTGGATGTGTTGCTATCGTTTTTAGCGCTACGTTGAATATTTGAATGTGAGATACAGGTTTATATTACTGTGTATTGGGTTGTGACATGTTACAGGTACATAAATTGGTTTAAACACCTAGAAACTGCACTTTTAAAATCTGCATTTAAAAAAAACAGTTAATTCCGACGGAATAAGGTAGTTCCGACGGAAATTCCGTCGGATTTAATAATTACCCAATTTTTAATAAATATCGAAATTTTTAATTTTCAGTCGGAAATAGGTTACTTCCGAGGGAATAGTTCCATCGGAAATAAGGAATATTATACTCGACAGAAAGTTCCGTCCTATTTATTCAGTCGTAAATAACTTATTTTCTACGAAATTCCGTCGGAGATAATCTGTCGTAGATAAGATAGATACGATGGAATTTGTGACGGATGGTATCTTCGACGCGTATATATACGACCAAATTTTCGACAGAATATTTCGTCGGAAATAACCTATATATTTCCGACTGAATAGGCTTATTTCCGAGAGAAAATTCCGTCGAAAATAAGATTTTCCTTGTAGTGTGTTCATAACCCTTTCTCCTCATCTTCTTCCCCTGTAGATTTATCGGTGCTTTAGAAACAGCCCTCTGTTTTTTCTCTCCACAATTCGAAAAATCTTTTCAAATCCAAAATCACCGCCATGAGTTCTACAGTAAGCAAGGGTAAGGGTATGGCTGGGGAAGAGGCAAATCCAAAGGCACAAAGTCAGATCTCTTTCTCTCGCCTCATTTGTCTCTGTTTTGATTATTTGTGGTTGATTTTGTTGAATTTATATATATATATATATATATATATATATATATATATATATATATATATATATATATATAGCTTTTGGAGCTAGCTGGGAATGCGGCGAGGGATAACAACAAGACTCGGATAATTCTGAGACATATTCAGTTGGTTTGGGGAGGAGAGATAATGAAGGGAAGAAGATATTGAAGAGTTTTTTTTTTTTTTTGTTGAAATTGAATATAGTGGGTGGAAGGTTAGAATAGTAAAATAGTGTTATTCAGACTATTAAAAAGTTAATTATCAAATAATATTTTTTCTTTCAGGTACAATTTTAAACAAATACTCTATACTATTTAAATGTCTAAACTGTTCAGATCTTAACATTCAATTTTATCAAACACCACCTAAGTCAACTTAACTTAATTTTATCGGGAGTAGTTAGCATTAAGTTAATTTTGGTTAATTGACTACTACAGTGTCGACACGCAGACGTAATGTGATATTTCTTTGTGTGTCAGCATTGTATTGATCAATTGACCAACGTACCATGAAGTTAACTTTATGGTAATCGGATCCGATTTTACTAGTTGAATCACTGATTTGATTGATAGTCAGTTAATTCAATCCGAGTTTTTTTGATCAAATTAATTTAATTGAGTTAAATCGGACTAAACATAGGATCAATTCTCAATTCAACCGGTTGAACTGGACGGGCAGACAGGTTTTTAAAACATCGACCGAGAAGTCGCAAACATCTTTGAAAGACAAAATTCAAACATCAAAAAATCATCTAATTGGTCATAATAAATCCAAAACTTTTGTTCAACTTTCTACATCATCATATGCTCTTGTATAATTGTCACACACTCCCTTCACTTGTATATTAATTAATTTAATTATAATCAGTATGGTCTGAGTTTATAAAGAGTAATGTGATAGGTTTGTAAGAATTGGACAGACATTGAGGTGGAACAAAAACATTGAATTGAATTAAATCATAAGCGTGTGTTGAGCCCAGGTTTAATTAATAGACTTTTAATTATTTCTTTACCAAAAAAACTTTTTAGCTAGTAAATATTTGTAAGAAAAACAAAATAAAATATAGTTTTCAAAATTATAGATAAATTGACAATTTTTAAGGAAAACATTATTCTCTCAAACATTTTTTTTCTAAACTTATTCCTAATATAAGCTGAAAATATAAATATATAATAGTTGTGGCATCATAATACTCAATCAACTAACAAATATAATAATAATAATAATAATAATAATAATAATAATTATTATTATTATTATATATTAGTAACTTTATGTCATTGTATAGTTTAAATATACAAATATATCTCAAATTTTAAAAACAAATTAAAAAAGAACGGCAAAAAGCACTTTTTGGCCATTGTGGTTATAGTGATTTAACTAAATAGTCATTGTGCTTTTAAAATATTCAATTAGCCCACTGAACTTTTTAAAAATATTCAATCAGGCCATTCCGTCCAAATTGACTAACAGACGTGAAAAAATATCCTACGTGGCTTTTTTGAAAAAAAATAAATAATATGTGTATTTGCTGACTGTGCGGCATTTCTTACGTGGCTTTTTTTAAAAAAAATTAAATATTACGTGGCTTTTTTGAAAAAAAAATCTGTTTTTTAAAAAATAAATTTTTTTTTTAAAAAATAAAAATTTTTTAAAACAGATTTTTTTTTAAAACAGATTTTTTTTAAAAAAAAAATTTGTAAAAAAACAGAACTTTTAAAAAAAATCTGTTTTTTAAAACAGATTTTTTATAAAAAAAATATATATTTTTTTAAAAACAGATTTTTTTAAAAATTCTCTTTTTTTAAAAATCTGTTTTAAAAAAAATATAAAAATACTTTTAAAATAGTTTTGAAAAATACTTTTATACTTATAAAAATACTTATAAAATTTTTGAAAAATACTTATATTTTAAAAAATTCAAAAACAGATTTTAATTTTTTTTTAACATTTTAAAGTTTTAAAAATAACAAAAGCATAATAAAATAAAACAAAACAATAAATTTTTTTTAAAAAACAAAGATTTTTAAAAAAAATAGAATTTTTTTTAAACAGATTTTTAAAACAAATTTTTTGTAAAACAGATTTTTAAAATTTTTAAAAATTTTACAAAAAATTTGTTTTTTAAAAAAATTATTTTTTTTAGAAGTCTATTTTTACAAAAATTATGTTTTTTAAAAAAATACAATTTTTTTTAGAAGCTTTTTTAAAAAAATGGAACTTTTTTTTTAAAAAAATCTACTTTTTAACAAAATCTGTTTTTTTTAAAAATTATATTTTTTTTAAAAAAATCTTTTTTTTTAAAAACAGATTTTTTAAAAAGTTCTGCTTTTTTATAAATTTTTTTTAAAAAGCTGTTTTTTAAAAAATTCAAATTTTTAACATATATATTTTTTATAGAATTCTATTTTTTTTAAATATGCTTTTTTTAAAATTTCTGTTTAAAAAAAATTCTATTTTTTTTAAAAATCTTTGTTTTTTAAAAAAAAATTATTGTTTTGTTTTATTTTATTATGCTTTTGTTATTTTTAAAACTTTAAAATGTTAAAAAAAATTAAAATCTGTTTTTGAATTTTTTAAAATATAAGTATTTTTCAAAAATTTTATAAGTATTTTTATAAGTATAAAAGTATTTTTCAAAACTATTTTAAAAGTATTTTTATATTTTTTTTAAAACAGATTTTTTTAAAAAGAGAATTTTTAAAAAAAATCTGTTTTTAAAAAAATATATATTTTTTTATAAAAAATCTGTTTTAAAAAACAGATTTTTTTAAAAGTTCTGTTTTTTTACAAATTTTTTTTTTTAAAAAAATCTGTTTTAAAAATTTTTTATTTTTTTAAAAAAATTTATTTTTTTAAAAAAACAGATTTTTTTTCAAAAAAGCCACGTAATATTTAATTTTTTTTAAAAAAAGCCACGTAAGAAATGCCGCACAGTCAGCAAATACACATATTATTTATTTATTTTCAAAAAAGCCACGTAGGATTTTTTTCCACGTCTGTTAGTCAATTTGGACGGAATGGCCTGATTGAATATTTTTAAAAAGTTCAGTGGGCTAATTGAATATTTTAAAAGCACAATGACTATTTCGTTAAATCACTATAACCACAATGGCCAAAAAGTGCTTTTTGCCAAAAAAGAACATATATCAATTTTAAATTTTGAAGAAGTCACCTAACAAGAATTGAACATGCAACGTAATAGTTACAATTTTTCATATAAAAAACTTCTCAATAATTATAAGTTGTAGTACTGACAATTAATCACAACTCACAACATCATGTGGTTGTTATTGGTGAAACTTGATTCGAACTTGATTCAAATCGATGATTGTAAAGCTAATTCAAAGATAATTGAGTCTGTTCCTAGAGCGGAGGAGCTATAGTTTTATACTTTCGGGTGAATTAATGTTACTTCTATTGCCTTATATAAGAAAATGATCATGCAATTGTATGATGTATGAATTTCTAAGAAATAATAAAATTATAAGTCGCCGATCGTAAATTAGCCCAAATATTTTTGGTTAATTTTTTTTTTTTAACTATTGTTTTCACTCCGTAGTTATTATATAATAGTGATATGGGTGCACCCCAAGTTAGTAAGCATGCAATATCCTTCATAATTTGTAACTCATCAATTGACTTATCAACTCAAGAGTTGAATAGTGTGTTGGATTCCAATGTTCAAAGTATGTAACTGAGCTGTTAATGGGTTGGAAAATTATGCTCTATGCCAGCAAGATGAACAGTACTTTATAGACGACCTACTATCCTCCGAGGGTTCCACCACACGTGTAATCAATCCACCACCGATGGCGATGATCGATGCATTAAAATGAGAAGGAGAGTAAATAATAAATTGCGTCTCGTTTTTTTATTTTACCCATCACATTAATATATAATTTATTTAAAATTATCATTTTTACTCGTGAAAATATCAATTCCTTTAAAAAACAGACCAACAAGTGAATACGGTCATCTTTTATAAAGCCATGCAGTTGGTGATGTCGAAATAATGATTAATCTTTTCGCTCAGGCCGTCGTTGTACCTTTTGATTACCGATATGATATTGTCAGATCCGACTATGAGGCTATTTTATTACTCTGAAATTATCGACGAAAATAGAGTAAGAAAGGAATTGGTAGATGAGGTAGAGACAGAGATAAAGAGGTAGTTGAATGGAGTTTATGTATTAAATGGAAATTGAAGTAGCTAGTAGTACTACACTAGTTCAAGCATGTCATGCCCCCATGCATACTACCACGTGAACTCCACAAGGTGTATGGGGAATATTACAACCCTACACTTGTGTAAACCAAGGTGCATCTTAGTTTCAACTTCAACTGACGTACAAAACACACACCAAACGTATATACGTGCTATTTGTTGCCTTGTCTAGGCTCATTCCCCCAACCTAAGCAAGCTTTCTCCTCTCTCCCATAATTGATGTTAAATTGTTGAACTAATCTCCGACAACAAGAATCATCCTTATTATAATCAAGAAACTCAACAACATGCTTACAAATTAACATTATTTTTACCAAATAAGGTCAAGAGAATGTTTCTAGTACTGCCATAAAACATGATTATTGAAGTTTTGAATCATAAAAAATAGCTGGACACTTAAATAAATACATGTATCTTTTAAGTTCTTCGCGTTTTAGAAACTTAAATTAATCCTAACGTTTTAATTTTAAGAACCTAATTAAATTGTGCTTTCTTAAATTTCTATCTATAATACATTTAAGCCACCAAGATGTAATAATTGATCGAAACGAGAAGGTATTTTGAATAATTTTACTCCCACATATATTTGGAAGCACAGATGTGATGGAGAAAAAAAAAGAAAAAATTAATTAGAGCTAATATAAACAATATATAACCTTTAAACTGCCATTTCATTCGAGTAAGGTTACTTATTCAAAAAAAAATGGTAATCCGAGTTTTATTTATAAAAATTCAGAAGTATTAAGGTTCAATGTATTAAAATTGAAACTCTAAGGTTTAAATCAAAATAATTTCAGGCCCATCAACCGACACGTTGCGAATTTTGAAAAATCAACCACATCTTGTCAAGAACCTTAATTTAATTCGAAATCATGAGATTCAATGCAAAGTTATAACATGTATAATCAAACAAAAATCAGTTAGTGATAGCATTAAGATCACATCATGATAATTCATTGTTTAAGTTTCAATGAGAACATGCTTGTTAAATTAGTCCACAAGTTAGTACTTTCTGTCCCCACAAAAATGAACTTTTTTTAATCAAACTGACTAATTTTAGAATTGACAATTAATTAAATAAAAAAAATTAATTTTTGAGAATTGAATATAGTAGTAAATAATCTCTTTACTTATATTTAAAAAAAATGAGATAAATTTTAATTATAAAATTAATTAATTTAACTTTAAAATTCAAACTAAGCCCGTACGGGACAGAATGAGTACTAAGAATCAAACACCATGACAAGACATTAGGGTAAACATTTGCTCATTTTGGTAGATATTAACTTTTATTTTCTTCAAGGGAAAAGGATTAAAGTGATGTTGGTGACACTTTTTCAAGCTTAAACTTTAATTAGAACTTTCATTAAGTGGCGCGACCAAGTCATATACGGAGGGCATCATTTATTTGAATTCTTTGCATTCTCACTCAATTTGACTAGACAATGCCAAATTTGTGTTTACACGTTAATCTCTTTGGAATATTTATTTGCAAATGAATGATATACCTTAGAACCACTCCTGAACATGTGAATTAGACTGCACTGTATATAAAGCATCCAATAAGTATATGCGGACATGAATTTTGGACAAAAAAATTGTACTGTCCTATTATTCGTGGAAATAAATTAATTTTGTTCTTTTAATTTAATTTTTCTGTCCAAAAAGTTGTACGCGTAGAATCACTCTAAAGCATCAGTTATTTACTTGCATAAGTATCAATAATTTGTTGTGGGAGACCTCTTGGTGGGCCAATTAAGATGTCCTTATCGATAGTCTTGGGCAGTGAATTGAACTCGAGTCAGACTTGAGATAAATTCTTGCCGTTAATAATGGTGATTGATAGTCTTGGACAGTAAATTGAACTCGAGTCTTGGACAGTAAATTGAACTCGAGTCAGATGTGTGGAATTCGATTCCAAATGGACAATCTATTTGGGTCGTTAATGTATTAAATGAATTGCATTTGTATAGTAAAAAATTTAAACTGTTCAGAATCAGATCCTTTTCTCATACGTATATATGTGTAACCCGAAATTGAACAAACATTTTTTAAAACCCTTTACTTTTTGCATATGCAAATCAAAGGGTGGGAATCTCAAAAATTATGTACTATAACTTGCACATCATGATCACATATAAAATATAATTGTCACATATATGAGAAGATTGATTTACATAACTAATTAAGCAAATAACTGATACTGGAATCAAGTTAGGTAGTAGTTAATTATCTAGTTATCTTGATACATTGATTCATCTAGTGATCACACACACACACACACACACACACACACACACACACACACACACATATATATATATATATATATATATATATATATATATATATATATATATAAATAAGAGTTGGGTAGGGTCCTTTGGGGGACTTGGGGGGTTGGTAAAGAGTAGGGACAGATAGACAAATTGGTTGAAGGCGAGTCTAACCGGTCGAAGCACCATGGCCACACCCTTTGCTCACCTGTCCGTATCTATGCACCACCTTTGCCCGACCCAACTTCAATGCCATCTCTTTCAATACCGACATTATCTCTCCCTTTAATCTTTCTCACTTAAACAAACAAATTCACATCATATGTATATATATTTACATGTACATTATTTATCTACTTATATATATATATACACATATAAAACTAAGAATCCCATTCACTTTAAGCCCCATCCATCGTTCTCTTTGCTTTTGAGCTTATTATTATATTTCTATATTGTTTAAAATTATATTGTTGTTAGTATGGAACTTGAACTTGGTCTTGCTCTTGTTCCACCTCCCATGAAAGGGTTTGACCTAAACGCTACTTGGCTTGACCATGAAGCTGATCAGAAGAAGAAGCCCATGTTTCCTTTGGTTTCTTGGAATGGAATGCCAAATGAAGAAGAAGATGATCATAAAAGAGAAAAGGAAAGAACCAGCTCTATCACCACTGACAAGTAAGTTGTTGATAGCCCTTAACTATGATTACTTGTATATATATAATCACTTGTATATATAGAAGTGATATATAAATTTCATTCTTTCATATATAGATAGATGTGTGTGTCAGAAATACTATAGTTTCTTCTAATTCTAAAGGATTAATTTTAGAGGAAAAAAAAAAGGATTAATTTTTTTAATATAACTTACAAACTATTTTTTCACTAAAATCATGTGAGTTCTAAAACATGAAAATGCCCAAAATTTGACCATATAAGCTTATGTGTCTGCTTACGTGCGTATACATACAAGCTGGTCAAACTTTGAACATTTGTAAAAATAATTTGAAAGTTCAATGGTTTTAGAGTAAAAAATAATTATTTTTTTTATATTTTTTGATAGGTTGATAAGAGTTTTATGATTATTTCCTGGCATTTTACTTAAGCCTAAAATTTAATACGACCTAAAAACGCAATCTTTTCATGGAGAAATTGAAGTCCTACTGATCAGTTAAATTTTTGGCAATTGGGGACGAGGCACAACAAGTTTTGCAAGAATCGGGAAAATTTGTGCTTTTGGTGTTGCAATTTCTTTGATGTCAAAGCTTTGTTCATCGGGATTTTTTTTGAAATTGTAAAATTTGGGTGTTATTCTAGGAGGTTTGTATTTGGATTTTGATCATATTTGGACCCTAAAATAAAGAGTCTCTATTTTATTTAAAATGGAGAGGATTCTAATTCTATTTGTAGAGCTTGTATGATTGCTATATAATTTTATTGTGGTCGCATTCAGTGCAATATTTTGAATTTTGTACAACTTTAAATTTTATAAAATTTATTTTTGTTGATAAAGAAAATACTCCCGCCCTGTCTCCGATTAATTAATCTTCCTAACCTTCTCGGTATATGCAAAATCACTACTCTTAGTTGTTTTCTTTATAGGTTAGTTACATTTAAGAGATTTTTAATTTCCATACAACAAAACTACAGTGCAATTAAACACATGTAAATTATAATGAATGGTTTAGAATCAGAGATAATAGAAAAAATATATAATTAAAGGACATAAATTGTAAATATAGTATAAAGTAGCAAACATAATTATTTGTTTTCAAGAGTTTTTTCGGCATAGTTCTATCAGAATATAGTCAAAATTCGCTGCAAAAAAAATATACTAGGACAAGGGTGGGGCAACTACTTCGATCTCAAACTTCATTATTTGTTTAATAATACTAATATTATTAATATTACTAACTAATATTTTATTGTAATTTAACCTTTAAATTTTTGTCCAACTCAATTTGAAACTCGACCAAGATTCATATAAATAGATCGACTATATATGAAAAAAAGCAAGCAGAGTATAATTGAATCCAAGAATTTCTAAGAATAATATAAATTAGTTAGTAATGTTAATAATATTAATATTAATATTATTAATACTAATATTACAAAATATTAATATAAATATTAATAATATTATTATAAATATAAATATTATAAATACTAATATTACAAAATATTAATATAATAGTATTAATAATATTACAAACTATTAATATGAATAGTAACAAGCCGCTACAAGCTGTTGTGTCATGACTTTTTTAGTTGTTTCCAGCAACTGGTTGCCATGGATGCGGACCCATATATACATATATATATATATATATATATATATATATATATATATATATATATATATATATATATATGTATGATTCATTTGAATTTTTCACCCTCCAAAGTGCGGGTAGAAAATCTAGCCTTGAAATTAACTATATTCATTTGAATGGAGAAGTAAAATAATTAAGTTTTGTCAAATTTAATTAAACAAGTGGAATTAATGAATTAACTTTAGTAGTTGCTAATTGCTAGTACTTATATAGTGATTAATGTGCATGTGACAGTGATGAAGGAGATGAAAGTGGGGTAATTGGGTGGCCCCCAATTAAATCATGGAGGAAAAAGCTATTTCATGGTCATGGTCAACAAGTTGGTCGAATAATTACAGATCATAGAATGGCGGCAGCAGCTGCCGAAAGAGGAGGAGGAGGAGGGACAAGTAATTTCAGGACAAACTCCACGTATGTGAAGGTGAAAATGGAAGGAGTGGGCATTGCTAGGAAGATTGATTTGAGGCTTTATCGTTCTTACCAGACCCTTACAAGATCCTTGATCACCATGTTTACAAAATGTAAGTCTCCGCTGTCCTAAATTAAGTTGTTTTGTGTGGTTTAAAATGAGAATTTTGATTTCAGAATTTTTGGATCTAATTCGGATATTATTTTTTTTACATCTTTGACTTATTTAGATTAAGAAAATTGAGAGTGGTTAGCATGAAATTAACTTTGGTCAATTGATCAATATAGTATCACACACAGGTTGAGAGGTGGTCTCTTTCTGCTTGTCAGCACTGTATTGGTTAATTGACCAAATTACCATGAAGTTAACTTTATAGTAACCGGATCCATGAAAGTTATAGGTATATATATCGAGGAAAAAAAAACTCGAACGTTTGCTGAGTAGGATATCAGACTTACGGTCTTATTTTTTATCTTATTCAGTCTCATTCTATATATTGATCTGAAATAATTTTTACCCACTTTTATGCAAATTAAGTGTTAATAAATAAATAAATAATACTTGACAAAGATATATAAATTGAGACAGCAGATGAGATAATAGATAATATATAAATTGGACAAAAGGAGTATATTTACATATATTACTATCTTCCAAGTATTAAACAGGCTTTCTATATTGACAGATCAACAAATTGACAAAGATAGTGCACATTATACCCTCTTGTATCAAGATAATGAAGGAGACTGGCTGCTTGCTGGAGACGTTCCATGGCAGTAAGTATATCAATATTCTCATCCATTTTTTCTCTCATGTATTCACTCATTGGATCAATAACAATCCCAATCCTTACAAATTAGTATTTTTCTTCAATCTTATTGTAAAATTGGGCAGGCTACTAATCACTTTCTTAATCAAGCATTTTATTTAAACTAATATCGCTTTGCGCTTTACGAGTTATACATTGTGCATATTCAATTGTACTATTTACAATCAGTACCATGTATGAAAAAGGTCAAAAACAACCGACTTTTTTTTTATTCGAGGATATAAAAGCCCTTATTTTCTCAAAAGATTTCTCCTAAAATGCAAGAATTAATTCGAATTTTGTATATGTATCTCGAAATAAAGACTCATACTTAACTTTTCTGACCTTTTCTTTTGTCAAACCAAATTAAATAGAAAGATGATATTTCCACATGAGTGAGTCTCTCTTATATGGAGGTAGGACCCACTCAGTATTCATGTGAAAGAGATCATGCGGAAATATTAATTTTTTATGTGGAAATATCAGTTCTCATTAAATAAAGCCAAACCTTAAAGACTCATTTTGCAAGAGGGATTATATTAAATCATGATTTTGCTCTCTTTAATTACGGTTATACACTGATTAATTCGGAGATCGATATTTTTGCAGAACGTTTATCGAATCTGTGCAACGTATGGAGATACTAAGGAATGCGGGTTGATCGGACCCGTTACGGGTCTTCGTCGATCATTGGATCCTCCAATTGTCTATCTAGTGTACTGTATACTGCTTGTCGTTTTCAAATCTTGTAGACGTACGATTAGCATGAGTGATTAATTAAGTGATTAATGAATAAATGTTGTGTAGAGGAAGTTTATCATTGATATTAGATAGTTTGTGATAATAAATGTTTAGTTGTATTGTTAATTTATCTTTGTATCTAATGTATGTAAATTATATTTTTGATCGATACTAAGCAATTGACGGAAATTGTGACGCTTTCATGTCCAAGATTAATAAAAAGGTTAATAGGAGGGCTAATATATATAATAAGTGACAACTCCAGTCAAATTTCAAGTATGAATAAATAAGGTCTAATGCGTTATCTCAATAATATCTTTTTGAGTCAATTTAGTCGCCTATAATTGAATGCATTAAGAGTTATTATATACATATTACAGTATTTCACATCGCATGTTATAATGTGAATTGGGGTGTTACATATAACACCGCATGTACTATTGAAGACATGATCTAAATGTGAATTTATTTTTTAGAATTTTAGATTATATATATTTTAGAACTTTAATGAGCATTTGAAGGGAAATTTATCAAACAAATGATCAATATCTCAATTGGTATAGATATTATTTGATATGATATTAAAGGATGTATTAACTTGTAATTCGTATAATTTTACGATTTTAGTAGGGGTTTGAACAAATTAGGCTCCACCCCCTAACTACATAATGAATTGCAAAAAAGTTATTAATATTTTATTTGAGCTTTCTATAGCTAAACTGATTAGGATAATAAGTTTGCTCATCCGTAAGCTAACCAACAACTCATACTTTTTGACGGTGTAAGGTTGAAATGTTGTAATATTGTATGCTTATTCACATCTGTGTATATTTTATTAGTGTACACTTTTTCAAAACTACGTCATTTTGACATATTTTATTTTAATTTCTGATTTGGGAGAAGAAAAACTATTTAAAAAAAACAAAAATGCCAAAAGAACGTAGTTTTGGCAAACTATAAACAAATAAAACATACACAACTGTGTGTAGCTTCCCTTCAATTTCACTTGATGTTAAATAATATAGGTGCATTGACTTTTACTCTATTTATTCTAACAAGAGGGGATCTTAATTTGTGCAACACAAAACTGTTGGATTTGTGGGGTCCAAATACATGAGACTATCCTATTTAAATTAGGAATATTTTAATTTGAATTAATTATTTTTGCACTAAATTGAGTTGTACTTGGAGATGGACTTTGATTTGGTCAACGTGTGAGAATTGGTTACTTGGCCGAATCCAGTAAGGAGAAAATTGTTTGGTAAGCAGACATGAATCAAGGGAATATATATATATATATATATATATATATATATATATATATATATATGCACTCTGTGAAGGTATGATGATTACACTGAAAAATTGAGTGCTCTGTTTTGATAGAAATATACGGAACAGACAGGAAAGAACAGAAAATTGGTGAGTGCAAAAAATGCAATAAATTGAGAGGGTTTTGGTGAAGGTTTATTTACATATTGTCATCATCTTTTCGGATCAATTAATTCTGGAAGACTTTAATTAATTCGAAGGTTTTGGGTAGTGAGATAATTTGAGTTTTCACTCAAATTGAGGTATTCTTGTATTTTCTCAATTTTTTAATATTTCAAGTTTTTAGTTATAAAACTTGGAAGGATTTTGTATTTATAATTGATTATAGTGGAATTTTTGGAGTTTGGCCCGTGATTTTTTCCTCTTAGTTTCAGAGGGTTTTCCACGTAAGATTTGGTGTCTTGTGGTTGGTTTATTTTTCGTATTATTATTTTCTGTGGTTATAATTTGTTTTGGTGGAATTACATTATTTGTTTGGCGTGATTTATTTAATTTATCAAAGACAGTTACAATTGGAGGAGTTTTTCCAACAAAGTGGTATCAGAGCAAGGTTCTTTGCGCAGTTATTTTTTTTGATAAATTAAATGGAGGAATCAAGCGGCGCCATGATTAAATTAACCTCATCTAATTTTTCGATTTGGAAGCGTAGAATGGAAGACATCCTTTACTGCAAGGATTTGTATGATCCATTGGAGCTTAAGGGGAAAAAGCCAGCGGACAAGATTGAGGCTGATTGGAAAAAGATGAACAGGAAGACGATCGGTCACATCCGACAGTGGATCGATCAGAGTGTGTTCCACCATGTTTCGCAGGAAACGGATGCTTATACACTTTGGACTATATTAGAGTCCATGTACGAGAAGAAGAATGCTCAGAATAAGACATTTGTGATTCGAAAGATCGTGAACCTGAAGTATAAAGATGGTAGCAATGTATCCGAGCATATGAGCGAGTTCTAGGGATTGGTGAACCAATTGTCTACTATGAAGTTAAATCTTGAGGACGAGATTCAGGCATTGTTGCTTCTCAGTTCGTTGCCTAACAGTTGGGAAACTTTGGTTGTGTCATTAAGCAATTCAGCTCCGGAAGGAAAGATAACCATACAGATGGTCAAGGACAGCATACACAACGAGGGAACAAGGCGAAAGGAACAAGGTTTGAATTTTAAGACACAAGCACTTGTGGCAGAGAACAGGGGTAGAAGTAACTTCAGAGGATCTCACAAGGGAAACATGAATTGCAGTAAAAGCAAAAATTCTAAAAATCATAGGAGCAAATCAAAGACCAGAGAAGGTGTTACATACAGGTGTTTTCATTGCAACAAGGAGAGTCACTTCAAAAGAAATTACAAGATCTGGTTAGACAAGCAGAAAACTGGTGAGCAAGGGAGGGTTGAGGAGAAGAATACTGCAGCTACAGTTACTGAGGATGTTGTGCTTCTTTCATTCGGGGAAGAAAAATACTTACATGTTGTTGACCAGAAGATTGATTGGGTTATTGATACAGGTGCTTTGTATCACACTACTCCTAAGAGAGAATTCTACACGACGTACAAAGCTGGAGACTTTGGGTTTGTGAGAATGGGTAACACTGATCAGTCCAAGATTGTTGGAATTGGTGATGTGTGCATACAAACAGATGTAGGCTGCACTATTACTTTGAGGGATGTTAGACATGTCCCAGATTTACTCCTCAACTTGATTTCTGGTATGACCTTGGACAGGGAAGGCTATGAGAATCACTTCGACAGCGGAAAGTGGAAGCTTACCAAGGGTTTGATGGTAGTCGCTAGAGGTACTACTTGTTGCTCGTTATACAAAACTCATGTGAAGGTATGTTCTAGTGACTTGAATGCAATTGAAGATGAAACTTCACCGAATCTGTGGCATAAAAGACTTCGGCACATGAGTAAGAAAGGGTTGCAGATATTAGCAAAGAGGTCCCTCATTCCTTTTGCTAAAGGTATTGTAAAAAACCCTTGTGATTATTGTTTGTTTGGTAAGCAAAATAGAGTTTCTTTTAGTTGTTCCTCTAAAAGAAAATCTAAGTTACTTGAGAGAGTATATTCTGATGTATGTGGTCCCATTGAGGTTGAGTCATTAGGTGGCAATAGATATTTTGTTACTTTTATTGATGATGCTTCACGTAAGATGTGGGTGTTTTTGTTGAAAACAAAAGACCAGGTATTCCAGCATTTTCAGAGTTTCCATGCTATGGTTGAAAGAGAGACTGGAAAATTATTGAAGTGTCTTCGCAGTGACAACAGAGGGGAATACACTTTAAAGGAGTTTGCAGCATATTGTGCTAAACAAGGTATTCGTCATGAGCATACAGTTCCTGGCACCTCACAACATAATGGTGTGGCTGAGAGAATGAACTGCACTATTATTGAGCGAGTACGATGCTTGTTGAGAATGGCTAAGCTGCCTAAGTCATTCTGGAGTGAAGCTGTTCGTACTGCTTGTTACCTGATTAACAGATCTCCATCAGCACCGTTGGATTTTCAGATTCCATAGAAGATTTGGAGTGATAAGGATGTGTCCTATTCTTATTTGAGGGTATTTAGGTGCAAGGCTTTTGCACATATCCCCAAGGAACAAATATTGAAGCTTGATGACAAATCTACTCCATGTGTGTTTGTTGGCTATGGAGATGCAGAGTTTGGGTACAGGTTATGGGATCCAATTCAGAGAAAATTATTCAGAAGCAGAGATGTGGTGTTTCATGAACACCAAAATTATGAGGATTTTGATAACGTTACACAGCTCAGAGATAATAATGTGCCAGACCTCAGTGGAGTTCCTTCGCCATTACAGAATGTCACAGTTAGAGAAGGAGGTCAAAATGAAGATGTGACTGATATAGATTTACACGATGGTGATGGGTCAGATGCAGAGAATGTTGAGTAGGGGGAGCAACCCCCTCATCTTGATATTGAAGAACCTCAGCTAAGAAGATCCACGAGAGAACGTGTGCCATCAGTCAGGTATCCTTTATCTGAATATCTTTTAGTTACTGAGGAGGGGGAGCCAGAAAATTTTCAGGAAGTTAAGACTCATAAGGAGAAGAGCAATTAGTTGAGAGCTATGCATGATGAGATGGATTCGTTGCACAAGAATCACACTTATAAGCTTACTACACGTCCAAAGGGCAGGAAAGCATTGAAGAATAAATGGGTGTTCAAGTTGAAAAAGGATAGTGAAAAACTAGTGAAGTACAAGGCTCGGTTGGTCGTCAAGGGTTTTGCTCAAAAATAAGGTATTGATTTCGATGAGATTTTTTCTCCGGTTGTGAAGATGACTTCTATTCAAGCAGTGTTGGGGTTAGTAGCTAGTATGGATCTTGAGCTTGAGCAGCTAGATGTGAAAATTGCATTCCTTCATAGTGATTTGAAGGAGGAAATCTACATGGAGCAGCCAAAGGGATTTGAAGTTAAAGGGAGAGAGCACTTGGTTTGCAGGATGAAGAAAATTTTGTATGGCTTGAAACAAGCTCCAAGGTAGTGGTACATGAAATTTGATTCATTCATGATGGAGCAAGGATATAATAGAACAGTTGCAGATCATTGTGTGTATGTCAAAAAGTTCTCGGTTAGTAACTTTGTTATCTTGTTGCTATATGTAGATGATATGCTGATAGTTGGGCAAGATGTTAACATGATTCGCATGCTTAAGGGAGAGTTGTTTAAAGCTTTTGATATGAAGGACTTAGGCCCGGCTAAACAGATTTTGGGCATGAAGTTTGTTCGTGACAAAAAAGCTAAAAGATTGTGGTTGTCACAGGAGAAGTATGTTGAACGGGTGCTTGTAAGGTTCAACATGGGTGATGCTAAGCCAGTTAGCACACCACTGGCCAATAATATTAAGTTGACAAAGCGCATGTGTCCTTCAACTAAGGAAGGGAGAGATCATATGGCAACAGTTCCCTACTCATCTGTTGTAGGGAGTCTTATGTATGCGATGGTTTGTACACAGCCAGATATTGCTCATGCAGTTGGCGTTGTGAGCAGGTATTTGTCAAATCCTGGTAGAGAACATTGGGAAGCAGTTAAGTGGATTCTCAGATACTTGAAAGCTACTTCCAGTTTGTGTTTGGGGTTTGGTGGTTCGAGTCCAATCTTGGAGGGTTTCACAGATGCAGACATGGCAGGTTCTGAAGAGAAGAAGTCTACTTCAGGGTATTTGTTTACTTTTGCAGGGGGAGCTGTATCATGGCAGTACAAGTTGTAGAAGTGTGTTGCTTTGTCTACAATTGAGTCAGAATACATCGCCGCTATGGAAGCAAGCAATGAGATGTTATGGTTGAAACGGTTTCTTCATGAGTTAGGTTTGACACAGGATGAGTACGTGGTTTATTGTGATAGTCAAAGTGCAATTGACTTAACCAAGAACGCCACGTATCATAATCGTACCAAGCACATTGATGTTCGTTATCACTGGCTTCGAGAAGTGATGGAAAAGGAATTGATGAAAGTAAAGAAAGTTTATACTGACGAGAACCCCTCATACATGTTGACAAAAGTTGTAACTCGCAACAAACTGGAGTTTTGCAAGGAATTGGTCGGGATGGACTCCAAGTGACGGGGTCACGGTGGAAGCTTCCTCTCATGGTTTTGGAGGGGGAGATTGTTGGGTTTGTGGGGGTCCAAACTCATGAGACTATTCTATTTAAATTAGGAGTATTTTAATTTGAATTAATTATTTTTGCACTAAACTGAGTTATACTTGGAGATGGACTTTGATTTGGTCAACGTGTGAGCATTGGTTACTTGGTCGAATCCAGTAAGGAGAAAATTGTTTGGTAAGCAAGCATGAATCAAGGGAATATATATATATATATATATATATATATATATATATATATATATATATATATATATATATATATATATATATATATATATGGACTCTGTGAAGGTGTGATGATTACACTGAAAAATTGAGTGCTCTGTTTTGATAGAAATATACGGAACAGACAGGAAAGAACAAAAAATCGGTGAGTGCAAAAATTGCAGTAAATTGAGAGGGTTTTGGTGAAGGTTTATTCACATATTGTCATCATCTTTTCGGGTCAATTAATTCTGGATGACTTTAATTAATTCGATGGTTTGGGGTGGTGAGATAATTTGAGTTTTCACTCAAATTGAGATATTCTTGTATTTTCTCAATTTCTTAATATTTCAAGTTTTTAGTTATAAAACTTAGAAGGATTTTGTATTCACAGTTGATTATAGTGGAATTTTCGGAGTTTGGTCAATGATTTTTACCTCTTAATTTTAGAGGGTTTTCCACGTAAGATTTGGTGTCTTGTAGTTGGTTTATTTTTTGTTTTGGTGGAATTACATTATTTGTTTGGCGTGATTTATTTAATTTATCAACTACAATTGGAGGAGTTTTTCCAACAAAAACTATAATTCTGTCTATATATTTGATCCCCAACTTAAACAAATATATTTCACCATCAACATCTAATTAAAATACAATAATATTCCTTAGATTATGTGACTTGAACAAAATTTTGTATTTTAAGAGTTTAAATTTCCATATTTGCAATTTGAGATCTTACAAATTTCAATTCTACTGTTTTTTTTTCTTGTCCACCTATTCTCCAATTTACTAAAACCCAATTATGCTATTCTAGAAATTAAAATCTTAATATTCGAGAGAAAAATCAAACATAATAAAAAAGTGTTTTTCTTTTCATAACAGGGGATAATTTAACCTTAATTCGAATCCTTACCAAGAAATCACCTTATGCATAAATTAGTGTGTATATAGCCCAGTAAACCTATTGAACCCAAAGGCAAGCAGACCAATTCCATGGTCAGAAAACCTTATATAAGGCCCAATAAACTTCCTTCCAACAAGAATTAACTCATACTATTTATTAAGCATGATTTTAAAATTCGGACTAGACCACCTGTTCAATCGATAAAAATCAGTTGATACTTCGGTTCGGTTTGAACCAATTAACCGTTATTTGTCAAAACTCGGTAGAACCGGTGGTTCAACCAGTAAAATCGGTTAAGTTGACCCAGTGAACCGATTTTATTTATTTTTTAATATTATTTTGTACCAAAAATTTTTTATGTTAAAATTAACCACTTTTAATAATATTGTAACTCAACTTTATTATCTTTTAATTCATAAAAAATGAAAATTTTAAAATTTTATTAATTATTAATAATATATATTAATGACGTCACTGGGTCAATAACGGTTTGACCACTGATTGAACTAATGATCCAACCATTAGGTATTTTTTCGGTTCAATGACCGGTCTGGCTCCGAAAACATTGCTATTACGACCCCCTTTCATTACATCTCTTCTTCAATTTTTTTCCAATAAATAATCAGCGACATAAATATTATATTCAATGATACAATCTATTCTTCAACTTTTTTCAATAAATAATAAGTGACATTAATATTATATGTGACGCCCCCAAAATTAGGTATACATCACCCATCTTGGGTCGTCAGATACGAAGTACAGAATACAAATACAACTTACTAATACAACTGTCGTGTACAAGATGACAAAACATAAACTGTGAGTTTGAATACAAATATTATCTTCAAGAGAGTATTCATACTCAAAAGGAGTCCTCATTACATTTATTAACATACTATTACATAGAATAGTGAGGACTACTAACTAATACTATCATTCGAATCATCACTCCGTTTCCCGACTTGCCCCAGCTACGTTCTCATTTCCTGAAGAGAACAGTGAAAAAAATGGTGAGCTCAACTAGCCCAGTAAGAAATATTATGACTAAGATAATGCAGAATAAATTATCATTAGCCTTCAACAATATTAAACTGATAAAATATAATAGACATCAAGTTTAACTGCAGCGGAACAAGCAATCCATTAAAAGAGTCAAGTAGAAAATAAACTCTACTATCTTTTATGATTTAAAAGGTTTTTCAACACTGCTATCGCTGAGACTCAGCTTAATAAAATAATCCGCATCATCGAATCACCCCTGCACTACGGTCAAGGATATTCGTGTATTCATTAATGGTCATGATCATGCCAACAACTGTCCATCAATGCACTACGGGCCAATGAGAACTTTTACCACATCATTTGTAACATTACGGTCATGATTATACCGAATAATCCCTGGTCATAATCATACCAAGTCCATCTATGCACTACAGGCCACAGATGACTTTTAACATTTTATAAACATGAGGATGATGACAATGATATAAGAATTCAATAAAACAATTTTAAGAATTAATTTATCCAAGAATTAACAACGTCCAAATTGTCAACATGATACCGCTTTGTGGAGTAAAATTCAAGAATGCTTAGAGGAATATTTTCATGAAAAGATACTAGATGAAACACAATTATCAAGGATATTCCACAAATGTCATGGAGTATAGAAGTCAAAACTTAACCAACTGAGTATAATAAAGAATGAAATAACAAAAGAAATCACCATGCATGCGATAGACCGCACAGACAGGTTATTCCAACAGAATAATAAATAATGGAACCAGGTCCGGCTTAAACGCACAGACAGGATATTTCGACAGAATAATAAATAATAGAACCAGGTTCGGCGTAAATGTAAGACCCCAACTTTTATAAATAAAGATGAATTTTCTATAAATATCATTTTTGAATATTATGGAGTTAATTTGATATAATGTTATAGTTGTGGGTAATATTTATAAATTTTGTAAAGTACGCAAGTTGTTATATAATATTCGATTGGTCGGGGAATATTCATTTTAACAGGGAATATTCGTACAACGACACAATCATTGGTGGACCCCACAACAGAATTATTGTCGGATTGAGAAAACGACAAAAATATTTTATTAAAAATAACGGCAGAAGTTTTACCATTGTTACTGTTGAACTACTCGGTAGTAAAAGTACAGTAATACGTGTGGTTGCATAGTAGCACACGGTATTGATTATTAATGCTTATGTGAGAAGTCACTCAGTTTGATTCAATTATTGTCAGTTAATAATATGAATTATTTAGCGATAATGACGTTTTATTTTATTCGTATTATTAACGTAATAAAACAGAAACATCTTTTTATATAAAACAGAATACTTTATTAAAGTTATTCTATAAATAGAATATATTATATTTTATTTAAAAGATTTTTCTTTAAATATGGACCGTCAGATTAAAGTAATCAATCTGGACCGTTCATAGATTAGTTACTATGCATTCTATTTTTCTATAAATAGCAGCTCATTCCTTCATTACTTCTTACGAATTCACTGAACTCTAGAGAGAGAAACTATAGAGAGAGAGAAGAAGAGTATTCTGCTACTTAACTACTTCCTTATTTCAGCTCTTCTTTAAAATGGTAAGGGGTGTTATTCTTTCTTATTCATGAAGAGAACTGTTGTTATTCCATTTCTTATTATTCTGTTTGAATAACCTGTATACGCGGTCTACCCTATACTTAGTGACATTCTTCTATTATTCTGTTGGAACATCCTGTCTGTGTGTTTTACACCGGACCTGGTTCCGTTTTTGTTATTATTCTGTTGGAATATCCTGTCTGTGTGTTTTACACCGAACCTGGTTCCGTCTTGTTATTATTCTGTTGGAACATCATGTCTGTGTGTTTTACACCGGACCTGGTTCCATTATTTATTATTCTGTCGGAATATCCTGTCTGTGCGTTTACGCCGGACCTGGTTCCATTATTTATTATTCTGTCGGAATATCCTGTCTGTGCGTTTACACCGGACTTGGTTCCATTATTTATTATTCTGTTGGAATAACCTGTTTGTGCGGTCTATCGCATGCATGGTGATTTTTTTTGTTATTCCATTCTTTATTGTACTCAGTTGGTTAAGTTTTGACTTCTATACTCCATGAAATTTGTGGAATATCCTTGATAATTGTGTTTCATCCAGTATCTTTTCATGAAAATATTCTTCTAAGCATTCTTGAATTTTACTCCACAAAGCAGTATCATGTTGACAATTTGGACGTTATTAATTCTTGGATAAATTAATTTTTGAACTTGTTTTATTGAATTCTTATATCATTGTCATCATCCTCATGTTTATAAAATGTTGAAAGTCATCTGTGGCATGTAGTGCATAGATGGACTTGGTATGATTATGACCAGGGATTATTCGGTATAATCATGACCGTAATGTTATAAATGATGTGGTAAAAGTCATCATTGGCCCGTAGTGCATTGATGAACAGTTGTTGGCATGATCATGACCATTAATGAATACACGAATATCCTTGGCCGTAGTGCAGCGGTGATTCGATGATGTGGATTATTTTATTAAGCTTAGTCACAGCGATAACAGTGTTGAAAAACCTTTTAAATCATAAAAGATAGTAGAGTTTATTTTCTACTTGACTCTTTTAATGGATTGCTTGTTCCACTGCAGTTAAACTTGATGTCTATTATATTTTATCAGTTTAACATTGTTGAAGGCTAATGATAATTTATTCTGCATTATCTTAGTCATAATATTTCTTACTGGGCTAGTTGAGCTCACCCTTTCTTTCACTGTTCTCTTCAGGAAATGAGAACGTAGCTGGGACAAGTCGGGGAACGGAGTGATGGTCCGAATGATAGTATCAGTTAGTAGTCCTCACTATTCTATGTAATGGTGTGTTAATAAATGTAATGAGGACTCCTTTTGAGTATGAATACTCTCTAGAAGATAATATTTGTATTCAAACTCACAGTTTATGTTTTGTCGTATTGTACACGACAGTTGTATTAGTAAGTTGTATTTGTATTCTGTACTATGTATCTGACGACCCAAGATGGGTGATGTATACCTAATTTTGGAGGCGTCACAGTAAACGCACAGACATGATATTCCGACAGAATAATAAATAATGGAACCAGGTCCGGTGTAAAACACACAGACAGGATGTTCCAACAGAATAATAACAAGACAGAACCAGGTCCGGTGTAAAACACACAGACAGGATGTTCTAACAGAATAATAATAAAAACGGAACCAGGTCCGGTGTAAAACACACAGACAGGATGTTCCAACAGAATAATAACAAATGGAATAACAACAGTTCTCTTTATGAATAAGAAAGAATAACACCCCTTACCGTTTTAAAGAAGAGCTGAAGTAAGGAAGTAGTTAAGTAGCAGAATACTCTTCTTCTCTCTCTCTATAGTTTCTCTCTATAGCTTCTCTCTCTAGAGTTCAGTGAATTCGTAAGAAGTAATGAAGGAATGAGCTGCTATTTATAGAAAAATAGAATGCATAGTAACTAATCCATGAACGGTCCAGATTGATTACTTTAATCTGACGGTCCATATTTAAAGAAAAAACTTTTAAATAAAATATAATATATTCTATTTATAGAATAACTTTAATAAAGTATTCTGTTTTATATAAAAAGATGTTTCTGTTTTATTACGTTAATAATACGAATAAAACAAAACGTCATTATCGCTAAATAATTCATATTATTAACTGACAATAATTGAATCAAACTGAGTGACTTCTCACATAAGCATTAATAATCAATACCGTGTGCTACTATGCAACCACACGTATTACTGTACTTTTACTACCGAGTAGTTCAACAGTAACAATGGTAAAACTTCCGCCGTTATTTTTAATAAAATATTTTTGTCGTTTTCTCAATCCGACAATAATTTCGTTGTGGGGTCCACCAATGATTGTGCCGTTGTACGAATATTTCCTGTTAAAACGAATATTCCCCGACCAATCGAATATTATATAACAACTTGCGTACTTTACAAAATTTATAAATATTACCCACAACTATAACATTATATCAAATTAACTCCATAATATTCAAAAATGATATTTATAGAAAATTCATCTTTATTTATAAAAGTTGGGGTCTTACAACCTCCCCTTCTTATGAAATTTCGCCCTCGAAATTAGGGTACGTACCTGGTATGTCGAAGAGGTAAGGATACCTTGATTTCATTTCAGATTCTAACTCTCAAGTCATTTCCTCAACATCGTGGTTTCTCCACAAAACTTTGACTTGAGGTATAACCTTGGAGCGTAGAATATGTTCCTTCTTATCCAAGATTTGAACAGGAACTTCTTCATACGTCAAATCCTCCGCTATTTCGTCCGGTTCTAACTCAATAATGTGGTTCGGGTCTTCCACATATTTGCGTAACATGGATATGTGAAAAACGTTATGAACACGAGACATACTTGGCGGTAAAGCGAGTCTATAAGCCACAGTTCCTACTCGATCGAGGATTAAAAATGGACCGATGAATCGAGGATTGAGCTTTCCTCTCTTTCCAAATCTCGTAACTCCTTTCCATGGAGCAACACGTAAGAACACATGATCTCCTACATCAAATTCCACGTCCTTTCGATGAAGATCAGCATAACTCTTTTGTCGATCTTGTGAGGTTTTTATACGTTGTCGGATCGTTTGAATCTTTTCTGTAGTCATACGTACCAACTCCGGTCCCAACAACGTTGCTTCACCCACCTCATCCCAGCATACTGGAGAACGACATTTTCTTCCATACAATGCTTCGAATGGAGCCATGCCAATACTTGCTTGATAACTGTTGTTGTAGGAAAACTCCACCAATGGTAAGAACTTGTCCCAACTTCCCTTGAAGTCAAAGACACAGAGTCTTAATAAATCTTCCAGAGTTTGAATAGTCCTCTCTGATTGTCCGTCCGTCTGAGGATGATATGCTGAACTAAATCGTAACTCCGTGCCCATAGCTTTTTGTAAACTAACCCAAAATCGTGAAGTGAATCTTGGGTCTCGGTCAGAAACTATGGATACTGGCATACCATGCAGTCTTACAATCTCGTTTATGTACATACGAGCAAGACGTTCAAGTGTATAAGTTTCTCGTATCGGTAAGAAATGAGCAGACTTGGTCAATCTATCAACAATGACCCAAATCGCATCTATACCTTGAGAAACCTTAGGAAGACCGGTAACGAAATCCATGGTAATGTGCTCCCACTTCCATTCTGGAATTTCAAGTGGTTGCAATGGACCTTTTGGTACTTGATGCTCCGCTTTGACTCGTTGACAAGTTAGACACCTTGAGATAAACAACGCTATCTCTCTCTTCATATTGCTCCACCAAAATGTATGACGAAGATCATGATACATTTTGGTACTTCCAGGATGGATTGCAAACGGTGTGTTGTGCGCCTCCATCATGATTTCATACTTTAAATCAGGGTTGTTAGGAACACAAAGTCTGGAGTTGACTCGAAGTATTCCTTCTTCATCGATTCTTGCTTCCGGCATAGCACCTTCTTGCACTTTCTTCCTCATACGCATCAGCTCCAGGTCTGTAGCTTGAGCAGCTTTAACTTTATCGATTAAAGTTGGTTCTACTCGTATATTCGCCATCATCACATGGGTCCCTGGAGTCTTTAACTCTATCTCCATCCTTTGCAAGTCACACAAAATGGGCCTTTGTGTTGACAATATTGCACTCGTACTTGCATATGATCTTCTACTCAATGCGTCAGCTACCACGTTCGCTTTTCCAGGATGGTATTGAATGGTATGATCATAATCTTTCAACAGTTCAAGCCAACGTCGTTGTCGCATGTTGAGTTCCTTTTGAGTGAAGAAATATTTGAGGCTTTTATGATCCGTAAAGATCTCCACCTTCTCCCCATACAAGTAATGCCTCCAAATTTTAAGTGCAAAGACAACAGCTGCCAACTCTAGATCATGAGTAGGATAATTCCTCTCATATTCCTTGAGTTGTCTTGATGCATAGGCTATGACTTTTCCATGTTGCATGAGAACGCATCCCAACCCTTTGCTCGAAGCATCACTGTAGATGACAAATCCCTCCGAGCCAGATGGTATTGTTAGAACAGGTGCTGAAATGAGTCTCCTCTTGAGTTCTTGAAAACTTTGCTCACATTCTTCGCTCCAACCGAACTTTGTATCTTTCCGAGTCAGCTGAGTTAATGGAGTAGCGATTCGAGAAAATCCTTCCACGAATCTCCGATAATAACCAGCTAAACCAAGAAAGCTACGTACTTCGGTCACTGATTTAGGTTGCTCCCAGCTTTGAATAGCTTCAATCTTTGCCGGGTCAACCGATATTCCACGACTTGATACTACGTGCCCAAGGAATGCTACCTCCTCCAGCCAGAACTCGCATTTCTTCAACTTGGCATAAAGCTTGTATTCACGAAGCTTTTGGAGTACCAGCCTCAAGTGTTGCTCATGATCTTCACGGCTTTTGGAATAAATAAGGATGTCATCAATAAAGACGACCACAAAGTGATCCAAATATTCCTTGAATACCCGGTTCATCATATCCATGAAGGCAGCAGGAGCATTAGTCAATCCAAAGGACATGACTAGGAATTCATAATGCCCGTACCGAGTTCTAAAAGCCGTCTTTGGAATATCCTCAGTTCTAACCTTCAGCTGATGATATCCAGAACGAAGATCGATCTTTGAAAAGAATTGTGCTCCTTGCAACTGGTCAAACAGGTCATCAATACGTGGCAATGGGTACCTGTTTTTGATGGTGACATGATTCAACTCCCGATAATCAATACAAAGTCGCATACTTCCATCTTTCTTCTTCACGAATAGCACAGGAGCACCCCAAGGAGAAGTACTAGGACGAATAAAGCCAATGTCTAACAATTCCTGCAGTTGGATCTTTAACTCCTGAAGTTCAATAGGAGCCATTCGATATGGGGCTTTGGAAATGGGTTTTGTACCGGGTTCAAGGTCGATACAAAATTCAATTTCACGCTCTGGGGGTAGGCCAGGAAGTTCTTCAGGAAATACGTCAGGGAATTTATTAACAATAGAAATATCATTCAAAACTGACGTATTTTTGTTTAGATCCGTGACATGAGCTAAGAAAGCTTGACATCCGTTTTTCAATAAACGAATAGCTTTATGGCTTGAGATGACAGCGATTGATTTTAATGGTTTGGTTGCTTGAATTCGCATAATAGGTCGATTAGGAATATGAAAGCTAACAACCTTACGAAAACAATCAATTTTTGCATGATGAGTAGTTAACCAATCAATCCCTAGAATCACGTCAAATGCAAGTATTTTTAATGAAATAAGATCGACAGGTAATGTGTGGGTACCAACTTGAACCAAACAAGACTTATAAACCGTGGATGTAATGAAGGTTTCTCCCAATGGAGTTTCAACAGATAAGTCAAAGTCTAATTTCTCCGGAATCAAATTTAATCGATGAGCGCAAGTAGGAGAAATAAAAGAATGGGTAGAACCGGTATCAAATAAAGTATAGACTTCGTTAGAGTTTATGATAAGCTTACCCGTGATGACCTCATTCGGGTTCCTTGCTTTCTGGGAGGTCACAACAAACGCTCTCCCTTGCACTACCGGTTTTGACTTTTCTGGGACGGCCTTTGGTGTCTCCATCTTGGCTGAACTTGTTTTTGGTAAACGACAAAATCGAGCTAAATGACCTTCTCTTCCACAATTATAACATGCTTTAGACGGCATCGCGCAGTTTGGACTGATGTGCCCCTCCCCTCCGCATTTGAAACATATGATAGGTGGTCGTTCTCCTTCCTTAACAACAGGTGCTGGTGCTGACGTCTTTCCATCATTGTTGAATCTCCTCTTCTTGAAATGACCATTCTTATTGTTTTGGCCCTGATTACCACCGAAGTGGTTACCATTTCTGGCCTGTTGATTCCCTCCACGCTTGTTGTCACCGCTTCGATGACTGCTCTCACTGGTATTATCATTTTGCCGACTGCTCTCTTTTGGTTGCGTTGACTCGTTATCGCGCTCCACTAACTGAGCCCTATTCACAACATCTGAATACAAACACAGTTTATGAGAAATAAGATGTTGACGTATCTCAGGTTTCAAACCTCGCAAAAACATTCGCGTCATTCGCTCTTCATTATCCACCAAGTGGGACGCAAACCGGGACAACTCAGCAAATTTAGCCTCATACTGCGACACGGTCATATTATTCTGCTCCAATTTGATGAACTCCACCTCCTTCATGTGACGAACACTTTCGGGAAAGTATTTGTCATTGAACAGCTCTTGGAACTTCTCCCAAGACATCTTCAGTGCGGCAGGTTGAGTACGCTTAATCGATTCCCACCAGTAATCTGCCTCTCCTCGCAACATAAAGGCGGCAAAGGGAACCTTTTGCTCCTCGGAGCATCCCAAGACATCAAATATCTTGGTAATCTGCTTTATCCATGTTTCCGCTATAAGTGGTTTTGGCTCTCCCTTAAACTCTGGTGGTCCCAGCTCCTTGAACTGTTTAGCGGTGACCGTCCGAGAGTTTTCAGTGTTTCCACCTATATTTTGGACAGGAGCCGCTCTCGCCTGCTGTTGCATGAACTGCATAAAGTTTCTGAACATTTCATCATTCATCATCTGGTCAGTGTTGTTGTTTGCATGAGGATTGTCACCTTCCTGATGCACATTATCCTGATTATTGATATGTGGTGAATCAACAGTCGCCTGTGCTCCATTGCTATTCTCAACATTCTCAGATGCCATTTTCAGATACTGCCACAAAATAAAAGTTAATTGATATGTCATATATTATCCTTATATTATGACCGACCAATTAAATACCATGCAAATAAACTTAGGTAGGTCATACTAGCGAAGGAATTCCCCGTCTCTCCCCTCCTAGTTCTATTCTCACATCTTAGCCAGGGATCATATCCCTAAGCTCTGATACCAACTGTGACGCCCCCAAAATTAGGTATACATCACCCATCTTGGGTCGTCAGATACAAGTACAAATACAAATACAACTTACTAATACAACTGTCGTGTACAATACGACAAAACATAAACTGTGAGTTTGAATACAAATATTATCTTCTAGAGAGTATTCATACTCAAAAGGAGTCCTCATTACATTTATTAACACACTATTACATAGAATAGTGAGGACTACTAACTAATACTATCATTCGAACCATCACTCCGTTCCCGACTTGCCCCAGCTACGTTCTCATTTCCTGAAGAGAACAGTGAAAGAAAGGGTGAGCTCAACTAGCCCAGTAAGAAATATTATGACTAAGATAATGCAGAATAAATTATCATTAGCCTTCAACAATGTTAAACTGATAAAATATAATAGACATCAAGTTTAACTGCAGCGGAACAAGCAATCCATTAAAAGAGTCAAGTAGAAAATAAACTCTACTATCTTTTATGATTTAAAAGGTTTTTCAACACTGTATCGCTGAGACTCAGCTTAATAAAATAATCCACATCATCGAATCACCCCTGCACTACGGCCAAGGATATTCGTGTATTCATTAATGGTCATGATCATGCCAACAACTGTCCATCAATGCACTACGGGCCAATGAGGACTTTTACCACATCATTTGTAACATTACGGTCATGATTATACCGAATAATCCCTGGTCATAATCATACCAAGTCCATCTATGCACTACAGGCCACAGATGACTTTTAACATTTTATAAACATGAGGATGATGACAATGATATAAGAATTCAATAAAACAAGTTCAAGAATTAATTTATCCAAGAATTAACAACGTCCAAATTGTCAACATGATACTGCTTTGTGGAGTAAAATTCAAGAATGCTTAGAAGAATATTTTCATAAAAAGATACTGGATGAAACGCAATTATCAAGGATATTCCACAAATTTTATGGAGTATAGAAGTCAAAACTTAACCAACTGAGTATAATAAAGAATGGAATAACAAAAGAAATCAGCATGCATGCGATAGACCACACAGACAGGTTATTCCAACAGAATAATAAATAATGGAACCAGGTCCGGCGTACACGCACAGACAGGATATTCCGACAGAATAATAAATAATGGAACCAGGTCCGGTGTAAAACACACAGACAGGATGTTCCAACAGAATAATAACAAGACGGAACCAGGTCCGGTGTAAAACACACAGACAGGATGTTCCAACAGAATAATAACAAATGGAATAACAACAGTTCTCTTTATGAATAAGAAAGAATAACACCCCTTACCGTTTTAAAGAAGAGCTGAAGTAAGGAAGTAGTTAAGTAGCAGAATACTCTTCTTCTCTCTCTATAGTTTCTCTCTATAGCTTCTCTCTCTAGAGTTCAGTGAATTAATAAGAAATAATGAAGGAATGAGCTGCTATTTATAGAAAAATAGAATGCATAGTAACTAATCCATGAACGGTCCAGATTGATTACTTTAATCTGACGGTCCATATTTAAAGAAAAATTTTTTAAATAAAATATAATATATTCTATTTATAGAATAACTTTAATAAAGTATTCTGTTTTATATAAAAAGATGTTTCTGTTTTATTACGTTAATAATACGAGTAAAACAAAACGTCATTATCGCTAAATAATTCATATTATTAACTAACAATAATTGAATCAAACTGAGTGACTTCTCACATAAGCATTAATAATCAATACCGTGTGCTACTATGCAACCACACGTATTACTGTACTTTTACTACCGAGTAGTTCAACATCAACAATGGTAAAACTTCCGCCGTTATTTTTAATAAAATATTTTTGTCGTTTTCTCAATCCGACAATAATTCCGTTGTGGGGTCCACCAATGATTGTGCCGTTGTACGAATATTCCCTGTTAAAATGAATATTTCCCGACCAATCGAATATTATATAACAACTTGCGTACTTTACAAAATTTATAAATATTACCCACATCTATAACATTATATCAAATTAACTCCATAATATTCAAAAATGATATTTATAAAAAATTCATCTTTATTTATAAAAGTTGGGGTCTTACATTATATTTAATGATACAAGAAAATTCGTCCCAAATAATTAATTAACGACACAATTATTAAAAATAATATTTATGTCGCTCAACAAAAATCGAACAATATGCGTAATGGAATGAATTCTAATCCAAACCAACTCTTACCATTATTAAAAGGTTAGGTTTGTTTTGGGGCTTGGATGGTTTGTTTGATAAATGGAAAGTGCTAAGGAATATAAAGATATTGATATTTATAGGGTAAAAATTGTCGTTAAAATTTTAAAATGTTATTAAAAAAATATAAAAATATTATTAAATACATATTTATTTTGATAATATAAATATTAGGCTAACGTTATCAACCACCCGTATTCGGTATAAATAACAAAAAATTATTAACAATTAACAAAAATAAAGTATAATAAGGAGTATACTTCTGTCTTTTAGAACGTAGGGAACAATTACCTACCTACGCTACCCTCTAAATAATGAGGAAAATAGATTTTTAGGAATTTAAATTTAAAAAGAAATTAACCCACAATACAACCTGACAGGCCAGCAGCCTAGCTCTGGCGGTGAGGTTGCCAGCCAGATCACAAAGGCGGACCCACTTAATTCGAAAACTCCGGATCAACTTACACGTGTTATTCCTTTAAATTACCCAAAAAAAACAGACAAAATAGAAAACAGCCCATCAAACCCAACACCCCTCCTTGTAAAAGTAGGAAGTCTCCATCACCGTAAACCGTACGCGCGCTTTTTGTTAACCCATTCTCCACCTCACACAATAAATAAATAAAAAACTATTCTTTATGTGTCTTCTAGAGTTGAGTAGTTTTCAAGTTTAAATATAAAAAATCATAAATATATTGTAATAATAATTTTGTAATATAATAAATTATTATATATTGATGTAATATTTATTGTTGTAAGACCCCAACTTTTATAAATAAAGATGAATTTTCTATAAATATCATTTTTGAATATTATGAAGTTAATTTGATATAATGTTATAGTTGTGGGTAATATTTATAAATTTTACAAAGTAAGCAAGTTGTTATAAAATATTCGTTTGGTCGGGGAATATTCTTTTTGTCGGGGAATATTCGTACGACGGCACAATCATTGGTGGACCCCACAACGGAATTATTGTCAGATTGAGAAAACGACAGAATTATCTTTCTATAAAAATAACAGCTGAGGTGTTACCGTTAAAATCGTTAAAACTGTTGAACTACTTGGTAGTAAAAGTACAGTAATACGCGTGGTTGTATAGTAGCACACAGTATTGATTATTGATGCTTACGTGAGAAGTCACTCAGCTATACTCAATTATTGCTACAGTAATTGCTGCATCATATCTCTTAAATTATTGTCATAGTATCATCTGTATAATATGTTATACTATTGAGACGTTGTGGTAAGTTTGGTTATTTTATGGGGGGCCATATGTCATCATCTAAGAGTCTCTTCGTCAATAGTAATTACCGTCGTCAATAGTAATTACCGTCGTCAATAGTATTTACCTTGGTCAATAGTAATTACCTTCGTCAATAGTATTTACCTTGGTCAATAGTAATTACCTTCGTCAATAGTATTTACCTTGGTCAATAGTATTTACCTTGGTCAATAGTAATTACCTTCGTCAATAGTATTTACCTTGGTCAATAGTAATTACTTTCTTCAATAGTAGTTGTCCCTTCAATATTACCAAGAGTCATTTGACCCTTCGTTAAGACCAAGAGCCACCCTCAGTTTTTCTATAAATAGAGGCCTAGGGCTTCATTATTTTTCACGAATTCATTCAAGCTATAGAGAGAGAAAGTATAGAGAGAATAAGAGAGAGAGAGACTAAAAGTATTCTGCTACATCACTTTTCCAATATCCAGTTCTTTTAAGGTAGGGAATATTATTTCTTTTATATTCATGAAGAGAACTTCTGTTATTCCATTCGTTATTATTCTGTTGGAATAACCAGTATACGCGGTCTACCCTATACTTGGTGACATTCTTCTATTATTCTGTTGGAACATCCTGTCTGTGTGTTTTACACCGGACCTGGTTCCGTTTATTATTCTGTTGGAACATCCTGTCTGTGTGTTTTACACCGGACCTGGTTCCGTTTTTATTATTATTCTGTTGGAACATCCTGTCTGTGTGTTTTACACCGGACCTGGTTCCATTATTTATTATTCTGTCGGAATATCCTGTCTGTGCGTTTACGCCGGACCTGGTTCCATTATTTATTATTCTGTTGGAATAACCTGTCTGTGCGGTCTATCGCATGCATGGTGATTTCTTTTGTTATTCCATTCTTTATTATACTCAGTTGGTTAAGTTTTGACTTCTATACTCCATGAAATTTGTGGAATATCCTTGATAGTTGCGTTTCATCCAGTATCTTTTCAAGAAAATATTCTTCTAAGCATTCTTGAATTTTACTCCACAATGCAGTATCATGTTGACAATTTGGACGTTGTTAATTCCTGGATAAATTAATTCTTGAACTTGTTTTATTGAATTCTTATATCATTGTCATCATCCTCATGTTTATAAAATGTTGAAAGTCATCTGTGGCCTGTAGTGCATAGATGGACTTGGTATGATTATGACCAGGGATTATTCGGTATAATCATGACCGTAATGTTACAAATGATGTGGTAAAAGTCCTCATTGGCCCGTAGTGCATTGATGGACAGTTGTTGGCATGATCATGACCATTAATGAATACACGAATATCCTTGGCCGTAGTGCAGGGGTGATTCGATGATGTGGATTATTTTATTAAGCTGAGTCTCAGCGATCACAGTGTTGAAAAACTTTTTAAATCATAAAAGATAGTAGAGTTTATTTTCTACTTGACTCTTTTAATGGATTGCTTGTTCCGCTACAGTTAAACTTGATGTCTATTATATTTTATCAGTTTAACATTGTTGAAGGCTAATGATAATTTATTCTGCATTATCTTAGTCATAATATTTCTTACTGGGCTAGTTGAGCTCACCCTTTCTTTCACTGTTCTCTTCAGGAAATGAGAACGTAGCTGGGACAAGTCGGGGTACGGAGTGATGGTCCGAATGATAGTATTAGTTAGTAGTCCTCACTATTCTATGTAATGGTGTGTTAATAAATGTAATGAGGACTCCTTTTGAGTATGAATACTCTCTAGAAGATAATATTTGTATTCAAACTCACAGTTTATGTTTTGTCGTATTGTACACGACAGTTGTATTAATCAGTTGTATTTGTATTCTGTACTATGTATCTGACGACCCAAGATGGGTGATGTATACCTAATTTTGGGGGCGTCACAGTTGGTATCAGAGCTTAGGGATATGATCCCTGGCTAAGATGTGAGAATAGAACTAGGAGGGGAGAGACGGGGAATTCCTTCGCTAGTATGACATACCTAAGTTTATTTGCATGGTATTTAATTGGTCGGTCATAATATAAGGATAATATATGACATATCAATTAATTTTTATTTTGTGGCAGTATCTGAAAATGGCATCTGAGAATGTTGAGAATAGCAATGGAGCACAGACGACTGTTGATTCACCACATATCAATAATCAGGATAATGTGCATCAGGAAGGTGTCAATCCTCATGCAAACAACAACACTGACCAAATGATGAATGATCAAATGTTCAGAGGCTTTATGCAATTCATGCAACAACAGGTGAAAGCGGCTCCTGTCCACAACGTAGGTGGAAATACTGGAAACTCTCAGGCGGTCACCGCTAAACAGTTTAAGGAGCTGGGACCACCGGAGTTTAAGGGAGAACCCAAACCACTTGTAGCTGAAACATGGATAAAGCAGATCACCAAGATATTTGATGTCTTGGGTTGCTCCGAGGAGCAAAAGGTTCCCTTTGCCGCCTTTATGTTGCGAGGAGAGGCAGATTACTGGTGGGAATCGATAAAGCGTACTCAACCTGCCGCACTGAAGATGTCTTGGGAGAAGTTTCAAGATCTGTTTAACGACAAATACTTTCCCGAGAGTATTCGTCACATGAAGGAGGTGGAGTTCATCAAATTGGAGCAGAATAATATGACCGTGTCGCAGTACGAGGCAAAATTTGCGGAGTTATCCCGGTTTGCGTCCCACCTGGTGGATAATGAAGAAAGAATGACGCGGATGTTTTTAAGAGGTTTGAAGCCGGAGATACGTCAACATCTTGTTTCTCATAAACTGTGTTTGTATTCAGATGTTGTAAATAGGGCTCAGTTGGTGGAGCGCGATAACGAGACAACGCAACCAAAAGAGAGCAGCCGGCAAAATGATAATACCAGTGAGAGCAGTCATCGAAGCGGTGACAACAAGCGTGGAGGGAATCAACAGGCCAGAAATGGTAACCACTTCGGTGGTAATCAGGGCCAAAACAATAAGAATGGACATTTCAAGAAGAGGAGATTCAACAATGATGGAAAGACGTCAGCACCAGCACCTGTCGTTAAGGAAGGAGAACGACCACCTATCATATGTTTCAAATGCGGAGGGGAGGGGCACATCAGTGCAAACTGCGCGATGCCGTCCAAAGCATGTTATAATTGTGGAAGAGAAGGTCATTTAGCCCGATTTTGTCGTTTACCGAAAGACAAATTCAGCTAGGATGGAGGCACCAAAAGCCGTCCCAGAAAAGTCAAAACCGGTTGTGCAAGGGAGAGCGTTTGTTGTGAACTCCCAGAGAGCAAGGAACCCGAATGAGGTCATCACGGGTAAGCTTATCATAAACTCTAAAGAAGTTTATACTTTATTTGATACCGGTTCAACCCATTCTTTTATTTCTCCTACTTGCGCTCATCGATTAAATTTGATTCCGGAGAAATTAGACTTTGACTTATCTGTGGAAACTCCGTTGGGAGAAACCTTCATTACCTCCACTGGTTATAAGTCTTGTTTGGTTCAAGTTGGTACCCACACATTACCTATCGATCTGATTTCATTAAAAATACTTGCATTTGACGTGATTCTAGGGATTGATTGGTTAACTACTCATTATGCAAAAATTGATTGTTTTCGTAAGGTTGTTAGCTTTCATATTCCTAATCGACCTATTATGCGAATTCAAGCAACCAAACCATTAAAATCAATCGCTGTCATCTCAAGCCATAAAGCTATTCGTTTATTGAAAAACGGATGTCAAGCTTTCTTAGCTCATGTCACAGATCTAAACAAAAATACGTCAGCTTTGAATGATATTTCTGTTGTTAATAAATTTCCTGACGTATTTCCCGAAGAACTTCCTGGCCTACCCCCAGAGCGTGAAATTGAATTTTGTATCGACCTTGAACCCGGTACAAAACCCATTTCCAAAGCCCCATATCGAATGGCTCCTATTGAACTTCAGGAGTTAAAGACCCAACTGCAGGAATTGTTAGACATTGGTTTTATTCGTCCTAGTACTTCTCCTTGGGGTGCTCCTGTTCTGTTCGTGAAGAAGAAAGATGGGAGTATGCGACTTTGTATTGATTATCGGGAGTTGAATCATGTCACCATCAAAAATAGGTACCCATTGCCACGTATTGATGACCTGTTTGACCAGTTGCAAGGAGCACAATTCTTTTCAAAGATCGATCTTCGTTCTGGATATCATCAGCTGAAGGTTAGAACTGAGGATATTCCAAAGACTGCCTTCAGAACTCGGTATGGGCATTATGAATTCTTAGTTATGTCTTTTGGATTGACTAATGCTCCTGCTGCCTTCATGGATATGATGAACAGGGTATTTAAGGAATATTTGGATCACTTTGTGGTCGTCTTTATCGATGACATCCTTGTTTATTCCAAAAGCCGTGAAGATCATGAGCAACACTTGAGGCTGGTACTCCAAAAGCTTCGTGAATACAAACTTTATGCCAAGTTGAAGAAATGCGAGTTCTGGCTGGAAGAGGTAGCATTCCTTGGGCACGTAGTATCAAGTCGTGGAATATCGGTTGACCCGGCAAAGATTGAAGCTATTCAAAGCTGGGAGCAACCTAAATCAGTGACCGAAGTACGTAGCTTTCTTGGTTTAGCTGGTTATTATCGGAGATTCGTGGAAGGATTTTCTCGAATCGCTACTCCATTAACTCAGCTGACTCGAAAAGATACAAAGTTCGGTTGGAGCGAAGAATGTGAGCAGAGTTTTCAAGAACTCAAGAGGAGACTCATTTCAGCACCTGTTCTAACAATACCATCTGGCTCGGAGGGATTTGTCATCTACAGTGATGCTTCGAGCAAAGGGTTGGGATGTGTTCTCATGCAACATGGAAAAGTCATAGCCTATGCATCAAGACAACTCAAGGAATATGAGAGGAATTATCCTACTCATGATCTAGAGTTGGCAGCTGTTGTCTTTGCACTTAAAATTTGGAGGCATTACTTGTATGGGGAGAAGGTGGAGATCTTTACGGATCATAAAAGCCTCAAATATTTCTTCACTCAAAAGGAACTCAACATGCGACAACGACGTTGGCTTGAACTGTTGAAAGATTATGATCATACCATTCAATACCATCCTGGAAAAGCGAACGTGGTAGCTGACGCATTGAGTAGAAGATCATATGCAAGTACGAGTGCGATATTGTCAACACAAAGACCCATTTTGTGTGACTTGCAAAGGATGGAGATAGAGTTAAAGACTCCAGGGACCCATGTGATGATGGCGAATATACGAGTAGAACCGACTTTAATCGATAAAGTTAAAGCTGCTCAAGCTACAGACCTGGAGCTGATGCGTATGAAGAAGAAAGTGCAAGAAGGTGCTATGCCGGAAGCAAGAATCGATGAAGAAGGAATACTTCGAGTCAACTCCAGACTTTGTGTTCCTAACAACCCTGATTTAAAGTATGAAATCATGATGGAGGCGCACAACACACCGTTTGCAATCCATCCTGGAAGTACCAAAATGTATCATGATCTTCGTCATACATTTTGGTGGAGCAATATGAAGAGAGAGATAGCGTTGTTTATCTCAAGGTGTCTAACTTGTCAACGAGTCAAAGCGGAGCATCAAGTACCAAAAGGTCCATTGCAACCACTTGAAATTCCAGAATGGAAGTGGGAGCACATTACCATGGATTTCGTTACCGGTCTTCCTAGGGTTTCTCAAGGTATTGATGCGATTTGGGTCATTGTTGATAGATTGACCAAGTCTGCTCATTTCTTACCGATACGAGAAACTTATACACTTGAACGTCTTGCTCGTATGTACATAAACGAGATTGTAAGACTGCATGGTATGCCAGTATCCATAGTTTCTGACCGAGACCCAAGATTCACTTCACGATTTTGGGTTAGTTTACAAAAAGCTATGGGCACGGAGTTACGATTTAGTTCAGCATATCATCCTCAGACGGACGGACAATCAGAGAGGACTATTCAAACTCTTGAAGATCTATTAAGACTCTGTGTCTTTGACTTCAAAGGAAGTTGGGACAAGTTCTTACCATTGGTGGAGTTTTCCTACAACAACAGTTATCAAGCAAGTATTGGCATGGCTCCATTCGAAGCATTGTATGGAAGAAAATGTCGTTCTCCAGTATGCTGGGATGAGGTGGGCGAAGCAACGTTGTTGGGACCGGAGTTGGTACGTATGACTACAGAAAAGATTCAAACGATCCGACAACGTATAAAAACCTCACAAGATCGACAAAAGAGTTATGCTGATCTTCATCGAAAGGACGTGGAATTTGATGTAGGAGATCATGTGTTCTTACGTGTTGCTCCATGGAAAGGAGTTACGAGATTTGGAAAGAGAGGAAAGCTAAATCCTCGATTCATCGGTCCATTTTTAATCCTCGATCGAGTAGGAACTGTGGCTTATAGACTCGCTTTACCGCCAAGTATGTCTCGTGTTCATAACGTTTTCCACATATCCATGTTACGCAAATATGTGGAAGACCCGAACCACATTATTGAGTTAGAACCGGACGAAATAGCGGAGGATTTGACGTATGAAGAAGTTCCTGTTCAAATCTTGGATAAGAAGGAACATATTCTACGCTCCAAGGTTATACCTCAAGTTAAAGTTTTGTGGAGAAACCACGATGTTGAGGAAATGACTTGGGAGTTAGAATCAGAAATGAAATCAAGGTATCCTTACCTCTTCGACATACCAGGTACGTACCCTAATTTCGAGGGCGAAATTTCATAAGAAGGGGAGGTTGTAAGACCCCAACTTTTATAAATAAAGATGAATTTTCTATAAATATCATTTTTGAATATTATGGAGTTAATTTGATATAATGTTATAGTTGTGGGTAATATTTATAAATTTTGCAAAGTAAGCAAGTTGTTATAAAATATTCGTTTGGTCGGGAAATATTCTTTTTGTCGGGGAATATTCGTACGACGGCACAATCATTGGTGGACCCCACAACGGAATTATTGTCGGATTGAGAAAACGACAGAATTATCTTTCTATAAAAATAACGGCTGAGGTGTTACCGTTAAAATCGTTAAAACTGTTGAACTACTCGGTAGTAAAAGTACAGTAATACGCGTGGTTGCATAGTAGCACACGGTATTGATTATTGATGCTTACGTGAGAAGTCACTCAGCTATACTCAATTATTGCTACAGTAATTGCTGCATCATATCTCTTAAATTATTGTCATAGTATCATCTGTATAATATGTTATATTATTGAGACGTTGTGGTAAGTTTGGTTATTTTATGGGGGGCCATATGTCATCATCTAAGAGTCTCTTCGTCAATAGTAATTACCGTCGTCAATAGTAATTATCGTCGTCAATAGTATTTACCTTGGTCAATAGTAATTACCTTCGTCAATAGTATTTACCTTGGTCAATAGTAATTACCTTCGTCAATAGTATTTACCTTGGTCAATAGTATTTACCTTGGTCAATAGTAATTACCTTCGTCAATAGTATTTACCTTGGTCAATAGTAATTACTTTCGTCAATAGTAGTTGTCCCTTCAATATTACCAAGAGTCATTTGACCCTTCGTTAAGACCAAGAGCCACCCTCAGTTTTTCTATAAATAGAGGCCTAGGGCTTCATTATTTTTCACGAATTCATTCAAGCTATAGAGAGAGAAAGTATAGAGAGAATAAGAGAGAGAGAGAGACTAAAAGTATTCTGCTACATCACTTTTCCAATATCCAGTTCTTTTAAGGTAGGGAATATTATTTCTTTTATATTCATGAAGAGAACTTCTGTTATTCCATTCGTTATTATTCTGTTGGAATAACCAGTATACGCGGTCTACCCTATACTTGGTGACATTCTTCTATTATTCTGTTGGAACATCCTGTCTGTGTGTTTTACACCGGACCTGGTTCCGTTTATTATTCTGTTGGAACATCCTGTCTGTGTGTTTTACACCGGACCTGGTTCCGTTTTTATTATTATTCTGTTGGAACATCCTGTCTGTGTGTTTTACACCGGACCTGGTTCCATTATTTATTATTCTGTCGGAATATCCTGTCTGTGCGTTTACGCCGGACCTGGTTCCATTATTTATTATTCTATTGGAATAACCTGTCTGTGCGGTCTATCGCATGCATGGTGATTTCTTTTGTTATTCCATTCTTTATTGTACTCAGTTGGTTAAGTTTTGACTTCTATACTCCATGAAATTTGTGGAATATCCTTGATAGTTGCGTTTCATCCAGTATCTTTTCAAGAAAATATTCTTCTAAGCATTCTTGAATTTTACTCCACAATGCAGTATCATGTTGACAATTTGGACGTTGTTAATTCCTGGATAAATTAATTCTTGAACTTGTTTTATTGAATTCTTATATCATTGTCATCATCCTCATGTTTATAAAATGTTGAAAGTCATCTGTGGCCTGTAGTGCATAGATGGACTTGGTATGATTATGACCAGGGATTATTCGGTATAATCATGACCGTAATGTTACAAATGATGTGGTAAAAGTCCTCATTGGCCCGTAGTGCATTGATGGACAGTTGTTGGCATGATCATGACCATTAATGAATACACGAATATCCTTGGCCGTAGTGCAGGGGTGATTCGATGATGTGGATTATTTTATTAAGCTGAGTCTCAGCGATTACAGTGTTGAAAAACTTTTTAAATCATAAAAGATAGTAGAGTTTATTTTCTACTTGACTCTTTTAATGGATTGCTTGTTCCGCTACAGTTAAACTTGATGTCTATTATATTTTATCAGTTTAACATTGTTGAAGGCTAATGATAATTTATTCTGCATTATCTTAGTCATAATATTTCTTACTGGGCTAGTTGAGCTCACCCTTTCTTTCACTGTTCTCTTCAGGAAATGAGAACGTAGCTGGGACAAGTCGGGGTACGGAGTGATGGTCCGAATGATAGTATTAGTTAGTAGTCCTCACTATTCTATGTAATGGTGTGTTAATAAATGTAATGAGGACTCATTTTGAGTATGAATACTCTCTAGAAGATAATATTTGTATTCAAACTCACAGTTTATGTTTTGTCGTATTGTACACGACAGATGTATTAATCAGTTGTATTTGTATTCTGTACTATGTATCTGACGACCCAAGATGGGTGATGTATACCTAATTTTGGGGGCGTCACAATTGTACTAGCAACAGTCTCGTGTCTTCGGCACTATAGAGAGTTGAATTTGTCTCAAATTTTAAACGACCTAAATGATTTATTAGTATAAACTAAAAATTTAAAATTATTTGTATTTTGTTAGATAGATTTGGTTCACTTGTTACGAGCGCAACCTCATTGCATTATTTTGTAAACTTTTCATTACATCATTTAATTGATGTATTAATTAGTTCAAAACGTCTGTAATATAATAGGTTATAAAAGATAAAATAGTAATAATTATTATTGATTTAACATTTTAATTTATAATTTATTTTATTCATTGCATACAATTATATAATTATTTAATAATTTAAACATATTTTTGAACATAATACAATAATATTATAATTACTTCATAAATATCAAGAATTAACCAAACAAATATGTTGTAATAATCTATTATCATTACATTACAACTCTATCGTATTACGTAAACTATTGCATTACATCTAATTTCTGTTCCGCGAACCAAACCTCACCTTAAGGTTCATATTTAAGTTTTTTTTTATATCAAATATATTTTTTCCTTTATGTAAAACTTATTTGTGAATTTTTTTTTATTCTAATGAGATTTATTTGATTCTTAATATTTATGATAGTTAATGATATATTTAAATATAAAATTATATTGTACTTCCTTTAAAATGGGACTTCAAAAGAAAAAAGAATTGAATCTAAACGATTTGTGCTTAAATAAATTAGATTTTATCCTACTCAATTATTCGAACCCGAGTCGTTGATCTAAATCGTTGATCTAAATAAGTAAAAAAAAATCGAGTTTAAGAGTATGTTGGGATCGTTATAATTTGTTTTAAGAAAATAATTTGTGTTTTATAAATAAAAAACACATAAACTAGTAAAAAATAAATAAATAATATTTTGTATAAGAAAAGTAATTATCATTTATTTCAAATGTAAATTATTATAAAAAAAAGGTTTGAATAAGTAAAAATATGTAATAGGTGGAATTACTAAAATAAATAAAAATAAATTAAGAGTAAATTTCATTTAACTACTTTAGGTTTATGCGATTTCTATCTTAACCACCCGCTGTTTAAAAACCTTGTCGACGTCGGGATTTTTATTTTTCCATTTTCTATTATTGCCTTTTGGTGTTCTCATGTTATGTGAGATTTGTTTGAAAAAATAAGTTGTGAAAAGGTTCGACATGTATATGTAGATGATTGAACTATAAGAGTCACCAGTTGGTATTTTTAAATGGTTGCACCAACTCAACCGAGAAAAAGTTTGCACATTGACCTAGTGATGTGACACTATTTAACAGGTTTGTGAAATCGAGATTCGTTAGGGTCTGGGAGCTTAATTATGCGTAGGGAAGGTGTTAGGCACCCTCCGACATCAGTGCTACCACGATGACCGCCACTTTTCAATTTAAACTATTATCTGAATGTGTGTGTGTAGGTCAATGTGCAATTATCTAGAAGTAGTGTTATGCCTCGTTTGTACCTATATACAAAGGGTTTGAATTTTATATAAAAGTTCAGTTTTAACAAGATATAGCAGTGATGTTTTATAAAAGAGATTTTTTCAAACCCTTGTGCTCAGTAATAATTGAGGCCATTGATACTTCCATTTTATTGTGTGCTCGGCTTGATTGTTTTCATTTTCGAGATGCGAAGCACCTTCGAGAAAACAAGATAAAAAGCAGTGCCGAATCCCTTGTGGGCATGAGAGCCTTCTAAGGAAATTCAAACACCGTGAATAATTTATAAGCCATGTACAGTTGAAAATGTCCATCACGGGAAACGAATCTAGATTCAGTAGACTGAATTTGTGATAACATGATTCCTAGGCTCATATAAAGGCTATATATATATATATATATATATATATATATATATATATATATATATATATATATATATATAAGCGATAAACGCACTGGATATATATATAAAAGCGATAAACGTACTGGATATATATTGATACAGGCTCGGTTCGTTAATTCGAATTCGAGGATATATATGTAGATATAAAAGCGGTAAACACACCGGATATAAATTCAGGCTCAATAAAACAGAGTTTGATGATAACAATATATATATATATATATATATATATATATATATATATATATATATATATATATATATATATATATATATAAGTATTTATATATATAAATAAAAGCAATAAACACTCCGGATATTATATTCAGGCTCAATCGAGATAACTCGATAATATATATAAGTATTTACATATATATATAAAAGCAATAAACCACGGACCGATGGTCCGGGCATACACACACACGCGACTCTCAACGTGAATAAAAGTGTGTGCAAGAAGTGAGGAAAATGCTTTAAATAATGTAAGAAGGCTTACAGTGGACTGCCAAAGAAGACTTCAATAGCTTTAAATGGATGAACACTCGGCTCCCATCGGTAAAAAGTAGCCAAATATAAGCTCACAAATGTTTGAAATGAGAAAGCATTCAATTTATAGTGTGTACAGAGCAAATTAGACAGGGCTTCCTCGCCTTTTCTCTCTTGAAAATGGCTGCCCCAAGCCCTCTATTTATAAAGGGGGGAGTCGCAGGTGTACCTTCAAAACTTCAATCCGGGCATCCGATCGAGGTGTATAAGACCTTTTACAGCATGTTGTTGTCGAGAGATACACAAAGACATGGGATAAGTGGTTGTACGAAGTCAGGAAGATGGGTCCATACCCAAGTATTCAAGCTTTAAATTCTATCTGGTGTGCTGTCTTGTGTATTAGTCTCTCGGGAATGGAGCTCTGGTTCTTGTAGGACACTTCTGTGTAGCATGTATGTAAAAATATTGAGACGGCGTGAATGTGGTATCGAGGTGGGAAAATGACTATTTTGCCCCTCACCGGGGTTATCTCCGATTCTGGGCTGATTTAGCAATCGTTGCTCAGGATTATCTCTGAGATTGGGCTGCTGCAAATGCGGAATATCCTCAGGGTTATCTCTGAGGCATGCCTGTCCTCCCGGGGTTGTCTACGGGTTTGAAACTGAGTGCCTCGGGGCTATCACCGAGTGTTGAAGTTGATCGCAAGGGTTTAAAACAAGCATTTTCGGGGTTATCTCCGGAACTGCAACTGCATGCCTCAGGGTTGTCTCCGATGTTTGAACTATATCTCCCGGGGTTGTCTCCGGGATTGAAAATGAAGATCTCGGGGTTATCTCCGAGATGGAATTGAGAATTCAGGGGTTGTCTCCGGAACTAGAACTGCATTCCTCGGGGTTGTCTCCGAGGTTGAAACTGAAGCTCCTGGGGTTGTCTCCGGGACTGGAACTGAATATCTCGGGGTTGTCTCCGAGAAGGTAAAGACTGAGTATCCCGGGGTTGTCTCCGGGACAGTTCTGCTTTGAATTCCAGGGTTATCTTTGAAAAACGACTTTGCCCTCTTACAAGGTTAGTAACAAGAATGCAAAATTTTTTGAGTGTCTACAGATGCCCCTCTTTATCATATTCATGCAATGTAATGGCATGGATGGGATAAAGAACACTAGACACTTGAAATATGACAAGATATTCATGATGCAATGTACTGCAGCATGATGCAAATGTATGTGGTTTGTTGGACTGTTTTCCAACGGGATGTGATGACTATATGCTCCCATGACTTCTGATGGGGACTGGAGTGATCACTGAGGTCCTAAAGAACTGCTTGGATGTGTGCTCCAAAGTTCCCAGGAAATCCAAGGATGTTAACTTTAGGGCTATCACCAAAGTCTTTAATCCTTGGCGCAACCTTTCCACCATAGATGTTCTTCTCATGTGCAAGAGACTCTGGGGGATTGTGTTTTGTATGAGGACGATGTGTATAATAGATTCCATCATCGGTCCTCCCTGATGAGGATGTTCTCTCCTAGCTTGTATTGTGACAACCCCAAAATAGGTCCATTCCACCCAACCCATTCTGAGTCGTCAAATACATGGTACAGAAAATAACTACAACTTTATTACAACAATTATCGTGCAAAATACAACAACACATATGCTGTGAGTTTGGATACAATATATACCAAATGTGACATTGGACACAATCATGTATCAGCACCTCACAAAGGTACCTTACATAAAGGTATAGTCAAAAACTGTTTTAGAAATTAGAATCTTTGGGAAGTGCTCAAGGAAACCTTCGTACATGGGAGGCCATGCTTCTAGGTTATGATAGATATCATATGACCACAGAATTATCCTTGGTTGACCCAATAGACCCCAAAGAAAAACAAGAAGATTACTATCATATTCTTCCCAATGGCGAGTCTTCTCTTGACTTATCATTATCTCCACTATCTCTAATTAAGAATTATACTTCAAACAAATACCAAGATTATATAGGTAGTGCTCGTAGATATACTCAGCAAGTGAATGAGCACAACCCTGTCTTATGATGACACGAGGTTGTATGTCATTAGACATCTTGTATGATAGTGACGAAACACCCTTCCAACGTTGGGTTCGCCTCACCCTATTTTCTTCACCAAATATAACTACTAAATGATGACCACCGTTCTATTCTCTTATTACCCCCGCTCGGCCCAGCTACACTCTATTACCTGAAAGGAATTGTGACACAAAAGGGTGAGCACAACTAGCCCAGTAAAGAATATCAAGACTAAAGATAAATAAATTAGCAATTGTCTTCATCAGTAATAAATCAGAGATTTAGAACATATGGTAGATGATAAAAATTTCAACCATAGTTGCAGCGGAACGAGCAATCCATTAGAAGAGTCAAATAGACTATAAAGTCTATTATCTTCTCCATGTTAAAAATCCACCAACAATGTTTTATCCCTGTAACATCAATCAACAATTCTGGTCCACAATCATATGAATAACTCATAATCATAACTGTAGTTCTAAATTCCTCTTCTCATCCAGGACGAAGATAATTTTCATCACCTATCTTTACCTGAAACATCAAAGATCATGGTTACACCAAATCACATTTCCTGTTCATAATCATACTAATAACTTCATCTTTGTACTACGGGCCAAAGATATTCGTTAATAGTTCATCTTTGCACTACTGGCCAAAGATATTCAACAACAGTTCATCTTTACATTACAGGCCAAAGATATTCATCAATAATTCATCTTTGCACTACGACCAAAGATATTCATCAACAATTCATCTTTGCACTACAGGCCAAAGATATTCCTCAACAGTTCATATTTGCACTACAGGCCAAATATATTCATCAACAGTTCATATTTGCACTACAGGCCAAATATATTAATATCTCAAAGAAATATATAATCTTTTCAGAATTTATATAAACAATAATTATAACCATGTTGATCATTTCACCTTTGCACTTAAGCTAAAGATATTCAATTATAAATTCAATGGTCATGATTATACCAGCCAACAATTCAACTTTGCACTACTGGCCAAAGAGAACCCATAGTCATGATCATACCAATAATTTACCCATCTTTACACTCAAGCGAAAGAGAATTTCAACATCAATGTTATAAAAATGTTATATATGATATTAAAAACAATATGATCAAAACATGGATTTAATTTCAAGAGCAATATTCATAAATCAACTATAATTTGGTTAGAAAAAGAAATCAATTTTGTCGTGAATAGTAACTCGTGAATAGTAACTCATGAATAGTAACCCCGACTCAAAAAGGTAGAAATTTTACAATAAAACTCATACCAATATTTCGGTATAATGATATTGAAAGAATAACATTTCTTTAAACTTATAAATAATTTATTTAAATTGTTTATACTTTACTAATTAATGCATTTAATCATCATAAAATGCTAACTCTTAAGATTTCATCACCAATAACCAAAACCCTCATCAAAAATATGCATATAACTAATATATGATTCTCAAGCCATAAAATCATATTTTTCAATTTTCTTACTTCACATAACATATTTAATTCATTTACTCATAACTAGTCCATTTTCATGAAAAATACTAAATCAGTTCCAAAAATATTTCTTTTCGGAGATTTAGCAGAATATAGTCCCATATTGAACATATATTTTTCTCAGAATTTTTAAAATTCATTTACTATTTTTCATATGGCCAAAACTGTCGAATATTTAAACATTTATCATAAATTGTACTTTTATCTAAAAATTCCAAAATTCACAGAGTACACTAATATTATATAGATGTACTTCCAATAAAAATTTCATCAGTTTTGGAGTTAACCACAAGAAGTTATAAGCGGTTACTTTTAAAATAGTCTTTTCTTATAAAATTCATAACTCTTAATCTATACATTCAAAAATCACCATTTTCGGACACAATCAAGAAAACTCATCAAAATATCATTTTAAATTTTTCCAGAATTTTTGAAGGTCAGAAAAATTACGAAACTGAAAAACATAACAACCCTTAAAATCCCTTACTATCCCTTACCTCAAAAGAGCAGTACTTCTGATCGGTATAAGGCTGAAGAAACTTGCACTGATGAATAGAAACTCACAAAGTATATAAATACTCACAAAATACACTCAATAATCTAGAGAGAGAAAGAGAGAAAACTTATGAATTCTGGTGTGATTTTCAATTCTAACTTAGCCCTCTATTTATAGGAAAATGTTAGCACGCCGAAGCAGACTTAACCTGTAACCTGATGGCTTTACCTGTTACTATTCCCACCCACCATATTTGAATAAAAATCTCAGCACATTTCTTCACCAACCAAGAGTGGGGCCCATCAATTCTAGAATTTTCCACCAAAATGATTAACTCCGAAAATTCAACAATTTCTGAACCAGTCATCTCATAAAATTCATAACAAATTATACGTTCATTTTTAACGATTCAAAATTTGTGGACATATACTCAACTTATATATGTATAACATATCCAAATATTACCACGATCTAACGGTCGGATTAAAAATTATAACCCTCGTAAAATATCTCAAAAATCCTAATTTGATTTTCAATACCTCCGTTCCGACAAAAATACAGATAAAACACCTCAACATTAACTCCTTCATTTTTAACCACAAAAATATATCCCTTATTTATATCCACATAAAATAAATATTTCCTTATCATATGAATCAATAATTAATTATTCACAGATAATATTACAGAATCACATTTATGACAACCAGGCCGTTCCCAGGAAAGAGGGGGCTTTCCAATAAGAATTTTTCCTTACTGGCGCGCAATTAGATGACCAAACCTCTCCTTAGACAGAACTTTCTAGACATTGCCAATAATGCTATCTAACAATATTATTCAAATAATATGAATTATTGATCTGACAATGGAAAATATTGTGCAGTGACAATTATTGAAACAACAATAATATAAAATATCAATGCAGCAATTATTGAATCAATAAAATAAAATATTGAACAGTAATTACTGTAACAATTATTGAGTAGTGTCTTCTTACGTAAGAATCAATAATTAAAAAAATAATGTGCAATACCGTGTGCTACTGTGCAACTACGCGTATTACTGTATTTTAACCACCATGTATTCTAATAGTGTTAACGGTAACAACTACGCCGTTATTTATAAAAACTCAATTTTGTCATTTTCTTCATCCGACAGTTATTCGTTATGGGGCCCACAAATAGCTGTGCCGTCGTACGAATATTCCCCGACAGAAAGAATATTCCACGACCAAACGAATATTCCCCGACAACAATGATTATTTTATATCCACTTGCTTATTTTGAAAAAAATCACATTTCACCCATAACTTTAAACTTTTATCAATTTAACCATTTACTGAATAGTAATTATAAGAAAAATTGAATACTTTTATTTCATAAAATTCGGGGTCTTACATGTATCGCCAGGTCTTCCCAGTGATCTGTCGAATTTACTGCCAACATTTTATGTTTGTCAAGGTTGCCTGACCTTCGCCGAAATGTTCTTCAATGGCCAAGATCCCTGCTGGGGATAATGTCAAGGCTGCTTGACCTTCGTTGACATGTGCATCAACGACTGAAATCATCGGACAACTTTCGACACTTCGTTGGATTTATTTGCCAACGGCTGAAGATAACGTCAAGGCTGCTTGACCTTCTTTGACATGTGCATCAACGGCTGAAGACGTATGAAATTCCCGCTGGGGAAAAGTGTTTTGGAGTTACGACCCCGAACTGACGGCATCGAACCCTTATGAGGTATTGCCGAGTGTAGTTTGCAACAGTTGTGATCATCGGTATTGTGACGCTCCCAAAATAGGTATACATCACCCATTTTAAGTCGCCAAATACATGGTACAGAAACAAATACAACTTCATTATAATAATTGTCGTGCAAAATACGACAACACAAATACAGTGAGTTTAAATACAAATATTATTTTCTAGACAATATCCAAAATCAAATAAGTCCTCATTACAATTATTGAAATACTGTTTTACAAAATAGTGAGGACTGCTAACACAACTGACTGAAAACATCACTCCACACCACGACTAGTTCCCGCTATATTCTCGCCTCCTGAGAAAAATAGAACAAAAAGGAAAAGGGTGAGCTCAACTAGCCCAGCAAAGAATATTATGACTAAGATAATAAACAACAACTTATCATTAGTCTTCAACAGGAAAAAATCTGATAAAATATAATAGACAACAAGTTTTAGATCAACAACTGCAGCGGAAACAACAAACCATTAGAAGAGTCAAGTAAAGAATGAGTTCTACTATCTTCTAAGATTTAAAAGTCCATCATCAATATTTTATCCCTGTAACAACAATCAATATACATCTTTAATCAAATATTCATCTTTGCACTACAGGCCAAATATATTTATTTGTATCACCAGTCGGTCATGTTCATCTCAACACCTATTCATCTTTGCACTACGGGCCAAAGATATTCATCAGTTAATCATTCATCTTTGCACTACAGGCCAAAGATATTCAGTAATATCATCATTTAGGACTGAGGATGATGAAAAATTATCTTAAAGAAAACGAATCCAATGAGACAGAAGGACAAATATTAGGGATTCGTATTATAGTTTATCCAAGTGCAATAATACTCCATAATAATCAATTGTGAAGGAGAATTCAAAAATAAAGATCAAAACATGGATACAATCAAAGATAGTAACCATAATAGACATCTTGGATAAAAAGAATTTTTTTTTATTTTTTGGTGAATAGTGCCGTATTCGTGAATAGTGCCGTATACGTGAATAGTAACCCCGACACAAAAAATTTCAAATTTGATAAAAAGTTCATATCAATATTTCAGCATAATGATATTGAAGAAAATAATATCATTTAAGAAGAAAATAATATCCCTTACCTCAAACGAACAGTACTTCTGATCAGAATATCGTATATGAGGCTGAATGAAACTTGTGCTGAATAGCAACTCTCAAAGTATCATAATACTCACAAAATACGCTCGAGAATATAGAGAGAGAAAGAGAGAAAGCTTATATTTTTGGTGTGATGTTCAATTCTAACTTAGCCCTCTATTTATAGGAAAATATTAGCACGCCGAAGCAGACTTAACCTGCAACCTGATGGCTTTACCTGCTAGTATTCTCACCAACCACATTTGAATAAAAATCTCAGCATATTTTCACCAACCAAAAGTGGGGCCCACTCAATTCTAGAATTTTTCACCAAAAATCATTTATAACATAATTTTCGAATCAGTCACCTCTTAAAATTCATAACAAATCATACGTTCATTTTTAACGGTTCAAAATTTGTGGACATATACTCAACTTATATATGTATAACATATCCAAAAATCACAACGATCCAACGATCGGATTAAAAATTATAACCTCCGCAATATATCTCAAAAGCCCTGATTGATTTTTAATACCTCCATTCCGACAAAAATACTGATCAAACACCTCAACATTAACTCCTTCATTTTTAACCACAAAATATATCCAACATTTATATTCACATAAAATAAATATTTTTCTTATCATATGAATCAATAATTAATTATTCACAATTAATATTACAGAATCATATTTATGACAATCAGGCTGTTCTCAGGAAAGAGGGGGCTTTCCAATAAGGATTTCTCTTTACTGGCGCGCAATTAGATGACCAAATCTCTCCTTAGACAGAACTTTCTAGACATTGCCAATAATATTATCTAATAATATTATTCAAATAATATGAATTATTGATCTGATAATGGGAAATACTGTGCAGTGACAATTATTGAAACAACAATAATATAAAATATCAATGCAGCAATTATTGAATCAATAAAATAAAATATTGAACAGTAACTATTGTAACAATTATTGAGTAGTGCCTTCCATCGTAAGAATCAATAATTCAAAAATACTGTGCAACCATGCGTATTACTGTATTTTAACCACTGAGTATTCCAACAGTGTTAACGGTAACAACTACGCAGTTATTTATAAAAACTCAATTTTTGTCGTTATCTTCATCCAACCGTTTTCCATTATGGGGCCCACAAATAGCTGAGCCGCCGTACGAATATTCCCGACAGAAAGAATATTTCACGACCAAACGATTATTCCCCGACAAAATGAATATTTTATAACCACTTGTTTATTTTGTAAAATTTGCACATTTCACCCATAACCAAAGTGTTATATCAAATTAACACCTTATTATTCACAATAATATTTAGAGAAAATTTGACTTTATTCATTAATAAGTTGGGGTCTTACAACCTCCCCTCCTTATGAAATTTCGTCCTCGAAATTGACGTACGTACATGGTGTTTCGAAAAGGTGAGGATACCTCGCTTTCATTTCTGATTCCGACTCCCATGTCATTTCTTCAATAGCATGGTTTCTCCACAAAACCTTAACTTGTGGTATAACTTTCTTGCGTAGAACATGCTCTTTCCTATCCAAGATCTTAACAGGTACCTCCTCGTACGCTAAATCTTCGGCTATCTCGTCTGGTTCTAACTCAATTATGTGGTTCGGGTCTTTTACATATTTACGAAACACAGATACGTGAAAAACATTATGAACACGAGACATGCTTGGAGGTAATGCGAGTCAATATGCCACATTTCCTATTCGGTCAAGAATTTCAAATGGACCAACAAATCGTGGATTGAGCTTTCCTCTCTTTCCAAATCTTGTAACTCCTTTCCATGGTGCAACACGTAACAATACATGATCCCCAATACTAAATTCTACATCCTTTCGATGAAGATCCGCATAACTCTTTTGTCGATCCTGTGCCGTTTGTATACGTTGTCGAATCGTTTGGATCTTCTCTGTAGTTATGCGTACCAATTCTGGTCCCAACAACGTTGCTTCTCCCACCTCGTCCCAGCATATTGGAGAACGATAATTTCATCCATACAAGGCTTCAAATGGAGCCATACCTATACTTGCCTGATAACTGTTGTTATAGGAGAATTCCACCAGTGGCAAGTACTTATCCCAACTTTCTTTAAAATCTAGAACACAGAGTCTTAATAGATCTTTAAGGGTTTAAATAGTCCTCTCTGATTGCCCATCCGTTTGAGGATGGTATGCTGAACTGAATCGTAAATCCGTGCTCATAGCTTTCTGCAAGCTAACCCGAAATCGTGAAGTGAATCTTGGGTCACGATCCGAAACTATGGATACTGGCATGCCATGCAATCTCACAATCTCATTCACGTACATACTAGCAAGACGTTCAAGGGAATAAGTCTCACGTATAGGCAAGAAATGGGCAGACTTGGTTAATCTATCAACAATGACCCAAATCGCATCTATGCCTTGAGACACCTTGGGAAGACCCATAACGAAATCCATTGTAATGTGTTCCCACTTCCATTTCAGAATCTCAAGTAGTTGCAATGGACCCTTTAGTACTTGATGCTCCACTTTTACACGTTAACAAGTTAAACACCTCGAGATAAACTCCGCGATGTCTCTTTTCATATTGCTCCACCAAAATGTATGTCGAAGATCGTGATACATTTTGGTACTCCCAGGATGGATTGCAAATGGTGTGTTGTGTGCCTCCATCATTATTCTATGCTTCAAGTCAAAATCGTTAGGAAAACAAAGTCTGGAGTTGACTCGAAGTATTCCTTCTTTATCGATTCTTGCTTCTGGAATAACACCTTCTTGCACTTTCTTCTTCATACGCATCAGCTCCATGTCCGTAGCTTGAGCAGCTTTAACTTTATCGATTAAAGTCAGTTCTACTCATATATTTGATATCATCATGTGGGTACTTGGAGCCTTCATCTCTATCTCCATCCTTTGCAAGTCATACAAAATGGGCCTTTGTGTTAAAAATATTGCACTCGTACCTGCATATGATCTTCTACTCAATGTGTCAGCTACTACGTTTGCTTTTCCAAGATGATATTGGATGGTATGATCGTAATCTTTCAACAGCTCAAGCCAACGTCGTTGCCGCATGTTGAGTTCCTTTTAGGTGAAAAAATATTTGAGGCTTTTATGATCCGTATAGATCTCCACTTTCTTCCCATATAGGTAGTGTCTCCAAATCTTCAGTGCGAAAATGACTGCTGCCAACTCTAAATCATGAGAAGGATAATTCCTCTCATATTCTTTGAGTTGTCGCGAGGCATAGGCTATGACTTTCCCATGTTACATGAGAACACATCCTAACCCTTTGCCTGAAGCATCACTGTAGATAACAAATCCATCCGAACCAGATGGTATTGTCAGAACAGGTGCCGAAATGAGTCTCCTCTTGAGTTCTTGGAAACTCATATCGCATTCCTCACTCCATACGAATTTTGTATCTTTTCGAGTCAGCTGAGTTAACGGAGTAGCGATTCGAGAAAATCCTTCCATAAATCTCTGATAATAACCAGCTAAGCCCAGAAAGCTACGTACTTCGGTTATCGACTTCGGTTGCTTCCAACTTTGTATGGCTTCAATATTCGCCGGGTCGACAGATACTCCATGTTTTGACACCACGTGCCCAAGGAATGCTACTTCCTCAAGCCAGAACTCGCATTTCTTTAGTTTGGCATATAGCTTGTTTTCACGAAGCCTTTGCAATATCAGCTTCAAATGGCGCTCATGATCTTCACGACTTTTGGAATAGATGAGGATGTCATCAATAAAGACAACAACAAACTGATCTAAATATTCTTTGAACACACGGTTCATCATATCCATGAAAGCAGTAGGAGCATTAGTCAATCCAAAAGACATGACTAAGAATTCATAATGCCCGTACCGAGTTCTGAAGGCAGTCTTTGGAATATCCTCAGTTTTAATCTTCAGCTGATGATATCAAAACGAAGATCGATCTTTGAAAAGAATTGTGCTCCTTGCAATTGGTCGAACAGGTCATCAATACGAGGTAGCAGATACCTATTCTTGATGGTGACATGGTTCAATTCTCGATAGTCAATACAAAGTCGCATACTCCCGTCTTTTTTCTTTACGAATAAAACAGGAGCACCCCAAGGAGACGTACTAGGACGAATGAAATCGATGTCTAACAATTCCTGTAATTGGACTTTTAACTCTTGAAGTTCAATAGGAGCCATTCGATATGGGATTTTAGAAATGGGCTTTGTACCGGGTTCAAGGTCAATAAAGAATTCAACTTCACGTTCTGGGGGTAGACCAGGAAGTTCTTCAGGAAATACGTCAGGAAATTCACTAACAACAGAAATATTATTCAAATCTGACGTGTTCTTGTTCAAGTCCATAACATGGGCTAAGAAAGCTTGACATCCATTTTTTAATAAATGAATGGCTTTATGGCTTGATATAACAACGATTGATTTTAATGGTTTGGTTGCTTAAATTTGCATAACAGGTTGGTTAGGAATATGAAAACTAACAACCTTACGAAAACAATCAATTTTGGCATAATGAGTAGTTAACCAATCAATTCCTAAAATCACATCAAAAGCAAGTATCTTTAAAGAGATAAGGTCAACAGGTAATGTGATTGTGCCAACTTGGATTAAGCAAGATTTATAACCTGTAGATGTAATGAAAGTTTCTACTAATGGAGTCTCCACAGATAGGTCAAAGTCTAATTTCTCCGGAGTCAAGTTTAAACGTTGAGCACAAGCAGGAGAGATAAAAGAATGGGTAGAACTGGTATCTAATAAAGTATAAACTTTGCAAGAATTCAAGATTAGCTTACCCGTGATTATCTCGTTCGGGTTTCTCGCGTTTTGGCCAGTCACGACAAACGCTCTTCTAGGAACCGCTGATTTCGACTTATCCGGGACAGCTTTTGGAGTCACCATCCCCGCTGAACTTAGTTTTACTACAGAACACTCTCGAGCTATATGACCCTCATTTCCACAGTTATAACATACCTTGGATTGTTGTGGGCAGTTTGGGCTGATATGTCCCTCTTTCTCGCATTTGTAACAAACGATCGGTGCTCGTTCTCCTCCCCTAGAAACAGTTGATGTTTGTGCTGACGTTTTTATGTTATCATCGTTGTACCTTCTCTTCTAGAAATCTCCTCCCGACTCGCTCCTTCTATTATCACGGCCACGATTTCCACCAGAGTGGTTATCGCTTTTGTCTGAATGTTTTCCTCCCTGCTGGTTTTCATTGGTCCGATGACCGCTGCCATCGGTATTACCTTGGTTGTGTTCCCTCGATTGAATATACTCATTATCTCGCTCTAATAATTGAGCCCTATTTACAACATCTGAATATAAAGAAAATTTATGAGAGATAAGATATTGCCGAATCTCGGGTTTTAAACCTCTCAGAAACATCCTTGTCATTCGTTCCTCATTCTCGACCAAATGAGGTGCAAACCTGGATAACTCTGTAAACTCCACCTCGTACTGGGACACCGTCATGTTATTTTGTTCCAGTCTAATAAACTCTACCTCCTTCATATGACGAATACTTTCAGGAAAATACTTGTCATTAAACAGTTTCTGAAATATTTCCCAAGACATGTTGAGTGCGTCAGGCTGGGTACGCTTCACAGACTCCCACCAGTAGTCTGCCTCACCGCGGAATATAAAGATGGCGAATGGAACCTTCTGTTACTCTGTGCATCCCAAGACATCAAATATCTTGGTAATTTGCTTGACCCACGTTTCCGCCATGATCGGATCTGGCTTTCCCTTAAATTCTGGTGGTCCCAACTCTTTGAACTGCTTGGCTGTGACAAGCCGCGTATTGTTATCATTTCCACCCGTATTCTGCACACGAGTCTCCCTCGTCTGATTTTGCATGAACTGCAAAAAGCTCCTAAACATTCCATCATTCATCGTTTGCTCGGTAACGTTGATTACAGGAGGAATATTGCCAACCTGTTGCACATTCTCCTGATTGGTAACTAAAGGTGTTTCCACGGTCTCATACACTCTATTGTTAACGTTCTCAGCAGCCATTCCTAAATGCTGCCATAAATCAAGGGTTAATTAAATAAATTAACATGTCACATAATATCCCTATATTATGATCAACTAACAAATAAACTTAGGTAGGACACACTAGCGAAGGATTTACTCATCTCTCCCCTCCTAGTTCTATTCTCCGATCTCCGCCAGAGACCATATCCCTAAGCTCTGATACCAACTGTGACGCCCCCAAAATAGGTATACATCACCCATTCTGAGTTGCCAAATACATGGTACAGAAACAAATACAACTTCATTATAATAATTATCGTACAAAATACGACAACACAAATACTGTGAGTTTAAATACAAATATTGTCTTCTAGACAATATCCACACTCAAATAAGTCCTCATTACAATTATTGAAAGACTATTTTACAAAATAGTGAGGACTGCTAACACAACTGCCTAGAAACATCACTCTACACCCCGACTAGTTCCTGCTATATTCTCGCCTCCTGAGAAAAATAGAACAAAAAGGAAAAGGGTGAGCTCAACTAGCCCAGTAAAGAATATTATGACTAAGATAATAAACAACAACATATCATTAGTCTTCAACAGGGCAAAATCTGATAAAATATAATAGACAACAAGTTTTAGATCAACAACTGCAGCGGAAACAACAAACCATTAGAAGAGTCAAGTAAAGAATGAGTTCTACTATCTTCTAAGATTTAAAAGTCCATTATCAATATTTTATCCCTGTAACAACAATCAATATACATCTTTAATCAAATATTTATCTTTGCACTACAGGCCAAAGATATTCATTTGTATCACCAGTCGGTCATGTTCATCTCAACACCTGTTCATCTTTGCACTACGGGCCAAAGATATTCATCAGTTAATCATTTATCTTTGCATTACAGGCCAAAGATATTCAGTAATATCATCATTTAGGACTGAGGATTATGAAAAATTATCTTAAAGAAAACGAATCCAATGAGACAGAAGGACAAATATTAGGGATTCGTATTATAGTTTATCCAAGTGCAATAATACTCCATAATAACCAATTGTGAAGGAGAATTCAAAAATAAAGATCAAAACATGGATACAATCAAAGATAGTAACCATAATAGACATCTTGGATAAAATTATTTTTTTTTCGGTGAATAGTGCCGTATTCGTAAATAGTACCGTATACGTGAATAGTAATCCCGACACAAAAAGTTCTAAATTTGATAAAAAGTTCATATCAATATTTCAGCATAATGATATTGAAGAAAATAATATCATTTAAGAAAAAAATAATATCCCTTACCTCAAATGAACAGTGCTTCTGATCAGAATATCGTATATGAGGCTAAATGAAACTTGTGCTGAATAGCAACTCTTAAAGTATCAAAATACTCACAAAATACGCTCGAGAATATAGAGAGAAAGAGAGAAAGCTTATGTTTCTGGTGTGATTTTTAATTCTAACTTAGCCCTCTATTTATAGAAAAATGTTAGCACGCCGAAGCAGACTTAATCTGGAAACTGATGACTTTACCTGCTACTATTCCCACCCACCACATTTGAATAAAAATCTCAGCACATTTTTACCAACCAAAAGTGGGGCCCACTCAATTCTGGAATTTTCTACCAAAAATCATTTATAACATAATTTTCGAATCAGTCACCTTTTAAAATTCATAACAAATCATACGTTCATTTTTAACGGTTCAAAATTTGTGGACATATACTCAACTTATATATGTATAACATATCCAAAAATCACAACGATCCAACGGTCGGATTAAAAATTATAACCCCCGCAATATATCTCAAAAGCCCTGATTGATTTTTAATACATTCATTCCGACAAAAATACTGATCAAACACCTCAACATTAACTCCTTCATTTTTAACCACAAAATATATCCAACATTTATATTCACATAAAATAAATATTTCCTTATCATATGAATCAATAATTAATTATTCACAATTAATATTACAGAATCACATTTATGACAACCAGTTTGTTCCCAGGAAAGAGGGGGCTTTCCAATAAGGATTTCTCCTTACTGGCGCGCAATTAGATGACCAAACCTCTCCTTAGACAGAACTTTCTAGACATTACCAATAATGTTATCTAATAATATTATTCAAATAATATGAATTATTGATCTGATAATGGGAAATACTGTGCAGTGACAATTATTGAAATAACAATAATATAAAATATCAATGCAGCAATTATTGAATTAGTAAAATAAAATATTGAACAGTAACTACTGTAACAATTATTGAGTAGTGCCTTCTTTCGTAAGAATCAATAATTCAAAAATACTGTGCAATCACGCATATTATTGTATTTTAACCACTGGGTATTTCAACAATGTTAACGGTAACAACTACGCCGTTATTTATAAAAACTCAATTTTTGTCATTATCTTCATCCAATCGTTTTTCGTTATGGGGCCCACAAATAGCTGTGCCGTCGTACGAATATTCTCCGACAGAAAGAATATTCCACGACCAAATAAATATTCCCCGGCAAAATGAATATTTTATAACCACTTGTTTATTTTGTAAAATTTGTACATTTCACCCATAACCAAAGTATTATATCAAATTAACACCTTATTATTCACAATAATATTTAGAAAAAAATTTGATTTTATTCATTAATAAGTTGGGGTCTTACAGGTATAGTGAACCCTGTGTCTGGGTGAATACCAATGAGTGATAGAAAGACCCGTAGTTTGGTCTTGAAAACCAGGATTTCAGGCTTTTCTGCTCAATTGCGTAGCATCTTTTCTCCTGATTTGACTGTTTCAACTTGTGAGACCTCCTTTATAACTCGAATTGGACCGAGCTAGAGGGGTGGGACCCACCTAGGGGAGCCGCAGGTGGTTTTAAGGCACCTGTTGCTTTCACAAGTTATTTTCATACTACGCCATACAGGAAATTCGAGAGCTCTTCTTCAGATCTGCTGAGTTCAGGTGACTTTCTGCAAATTCTGTCACCGTACAAGTATTTAACACTATCCAGGTAACGTATGCATGTCTTTTTTTCCAGTTTTTGTTCGTTGGAAAATGAATTATCATGTGAAATGCGTCTAAATACATAGTAGTGAATATGCATGCACATATAACTTGAAAAAAAAATATTTAACACAGTAAATGTTAGTATTAAACGATGCTGAACATAAAGATGTGAAAAAAATTTGACTTTTGAAACAGTCAAATTGGCACCTTTTTATGCTATTTCTTATCCTATTTGAGGACAAATGAGGAAAGGTAGTAAATCAAAATAATTTGGGTAATTAGTCTACCATTATGAATTGTAACTTTGACATTTGTATGCATATAGAATGTTTATGACTGTGGGTAGGTGTGCTACTGAATGGCCACCTAGTTATGCCTATGTGAATGTGGATAGTCCTTTTTACAAAGAATACTTTGGGAAAATTTTTCTAAAAGTCTAGGCATTGGGTAGACATGCATTTTTAACTCTACTGTAGGCGTATATTAAAGTAATGCATGCATGCATGTAGTCACAAAAATTGCATTTGAAAAGCTCTAGGTTAGAATTTACCACACCCTTTCTAAGGTGATTTTGAGATTTGTGTCCAGATATTATGGATCCGGATTAGTCGAGTAGTTCTCACAGGACCACTTCAGGTGTACGGAGGAGGGCTTCTGATGTCCCTCGACCACGTTTAGTCAGGCAACCTCGTCGTTTGGCAGAGGCGGTGATACGTCCTATCCGGGTTGATGTACCGGATGTTGAGGATGAGGAGGAGGATGTACTGGTTGTGGCTCCAGCTCCTGCTGCTCACACTCCCCGCAGGGACCTTTCAGGCATTAATGTGCCGATTCCAGATCTTCTGGGTGATTTGAGTCGCCACTCCTCAGTTTACTTTCATGAAAACGAGGTAAAAGTTGGGTTTGATCTTATTTTTTCCTATTGATGAGGAGCAAGGATTCTGATATTTATTTTCATTGATGTAGGTTCCCAACTTTACGCAACCTCGAGGGAACTAGTTCAGCATACACTCCCTGTATCAGGCTAAACACCTAGATTACCGAGAGATTGTGCATTGTTGGGGCTTTGGGGCGTTCTTTTCCATTCTCCCCCGCCGTTGTCCCTGGGATTACCTCAGGGCATTATCTGAGCGCTGGTTTCACCAGACTCAGTCTCTCCATTTGTTGGATTGCGAGGTGATGATGACACCGATGGATTGGCGATTTATCACCGGTATGGAGTTTGGAGGGGCGCCAGTGCCATGTACGGCGAACATTACCCCTACTGCCGTTAGATCCTTGTTAGGAGTTTCGGCTGAGGCGCTCAAGGGTAGGACCGTCCGTACGGGTCCTTTGAGCGTAGATGCTATGAGTGGGCTGTTAAGTGAGCCCATGCCTGATGATGTGAGAGTCAGGGATTACATTATTCGGCGATTGTTCTTGGTGATTATCAGGGGTTGTTTCATAGCAGATAACTCTTCCACGGTGTCATTCGCTTTGATCAGCGCCACGCGAGAGGTGGACCATATTGGAGAGTATGATTAGGGCTCCTACACCTTTACTTATTTCCTCTGGGGAATGTGCATGCGTTCGCAGGGCTTGACAGAGGCTTGGCTAGGATTTTACCCATTTCTGCTGGTGAGTATTTCTCTTTTGTTGTCCTATGTACAAGTCAAGAGTGTTGACTGACAGCAAATGTTTGCCTTTGTGTTGGCAGTTTTAGGCCTATGAGAGGCTCCCTTATTTGCGTCCTATTAGTGTATTAGGTTTAGATACCTATCCACGAGGACGGTGATGGCATCACTCCATTTTGGCGGAGGTTCCTGTAGTTGAGAGTTTCACCCATTATCACTTATAGTTGGAGTTATTGACAGTTGATGCCATCACATGGGTTCCCTATTCTGGGGACCATTTGACTATCGACTTTAAGGAGGGATACTCGACTGGTGTCGAGTATGTGATGTCCACCCGCCGAATTCCTCTCTTCACAAATGGAGGATGGGAGCTCTATTTAGGAGAGCGTGCTATTAGGAGCACCGCAAGAGAGATTCGTGTACCAATTTTGCCTCTTGCCAGGCGTTATTGGCCTGTGTTGCAGTCACCTATTGATGATATCCCATTGATGGGCGTTGACGGCTACACTTTGTCAGAGGGTCCGTTTACTCAGGAGGCATTATACCGCTAGTGGTCCCCTCATACCATCGGAGCCCAGACCCGGGCCACTCAGTTCATGGGAGATATGGTTCCTGGATCCGTGATGATGACGGATTGGATGACCTGTGTCTGAGATCCAACTCATTTGACACAAATTGATAGTTTAACCTGGCAGTTGAACCGGGCACATTTTTTCCTCCGGCATTTGGGCTGAGATCTTTCAGAGGCGGATACTTTTGATCCTTCCAGCTTGGGGGCTTGCCCTTCAGATGACCCATATGGCTTTGTCGGTGCATATCCTCCCTTGTGTAGGCCTGATATTGATAAGTAAGGTTTATACCTACTTATCCGGTATCTATTACTTGAGTTAGTTGCTTAAACCTATGTTTTGTAGTTATCATGCAATTTGTGTTCATTTTGTAGATTATATGCTTGGGAGCTATGTGAGCGACTATTGGTATAAAAACGCAAGGAAAAGTAATCCGGACATCGTTTGGGCATTCATGTTCATTTTATTTTCTTGGCTTGGAACTTGGATTATATTATAGAGCTTCTTCTTAGATTTTCGGAACATCTTGAATCATTCCAATCGGAGTTCGGATGCAAGAGTTATGACCTTTGTACCAACGGACGTTGAACGTCACTATTTTGAGTTGTCATTTGTATAGATGTCACTTCCAACCCAATTTCAGCCTTTATACGTCTATTATTTCTATCACATATAGTGATTTAGGTAATGTGGATATTCATGTGTATTCTATCAACTGTAGATTATATTTGATATGGGTATGGTTCATCGAGAGATGGCCATGTTTCACTTTCGTGTTCTCGACTAACATTCCGGTATAATTAATTTGGCTTAACTGGAAGTGTGTTGATTTAAATGATTCAATAGGGGAAATTATAATCTCATGTCTTCATTATCTAGTCTCATTCTAGGGATAGTTAGTATTATTTAATTTTATAGTTTAAATATAAAATATTAAATCATTCGTTTAAATAAGACTGAAATGGTTATGGGCTAGTGTTTGGTGAACTTTATTAGTTAATTCTCCGTGGGAACGATACTTTACTTACTCTTTATTACTTGTCGACCGTATATACTTACACACATATATTAATTAGGATTACGACCAACAAGTTTTTGAATTAATGTTAGCAAAAATTATTAAACTAATTTCCCGGCAACGACGCCAAAAACTTGCCTCTTGGCGGAAATCCAGTGACTCGGGAGGAGTTACATCAGGTGGACAGGATTGATGATGTAGATATAGACACCATTGTCTTCTTCTGATGTGTATTCTCGCTATATCTTTTGATAGGCCTCTGTTAGATACTGGGCGGCTGTGCCCCATTCTTGTTATATCTTTTGATAGGCCTCTGTTAGTCGTAGGGCGTCTATGCCCTATTTCCTTTATTTTTTAGTTGTACAGAGATAATGTATTTAGATGATGAGTTACGTCAGGTGGACAGGATTGATGATGTAGATGGACACCATTGTCTTCTTCTGATGTGTATTCTCGCTATATCTTTTGATATGCCTTTGTTAGATACTGGGTGGTTGTGCCCCATTCTCGTTATATCTTTTGATAGGCCTTTGTTAGTCGTAGGGCGTCTGTGCCCCATTTCCCTATATTTTTTAGTTGTATAGAGATGATGTATTTAGATGATGATGTACTTTATGTACTGTTTTCCATTTCCTACATCATATTACCATCCATTACTTGCTATGCATGTTTTATGTCATGCATATGTATGTCCAGAGATATTCAGCATTGACCCCCGGATGGTCATATGATACGGCCCACACAGATGTCTTCTTCGACAGTTAGCCGTATTGATCACACCCCACCAGTATTGGTGGCCTCAGGCTTGAGGTCTTGGTATGACAGTGTATCCCCTTTAGACAGGGTGATTGTAGATCAACGATTGCAGCATTCCATGACCCTCTTGACATTCCAGGTTCCATTGGGCTTTGTAGATGGCATGCTAGAGCATTGGGTACCGGAGAGGCAGGTTTTTCGGTTTGGGACCCATGAGTTGACTCCTACCTTAGAGGAGTATGAACAGTTGACGACTTTGCCCTTAGACAGGCCTTACACTTGGATGGCTGTTGGAGATATGCGCTGGCACTTCATGACCCTCACCGGGTTGCGGCGTAGAGTAGTGCAAGATGAGATTACATCCGGTCATGTAGTGTCCCATAGTTTTCTGATAGACATATTTGGCTCAGTGGACAATTATGAACGATACTCCGAGGGATTTCACCACGCTAGAGGATCAGTGGCATGTGGCTAGAGTAGATGTACTCGTGATGTGCGTAGTGGCTTATTTGTACATGCCATTGTATATGGATGAGTTGGACATCGGTGTTGTCATGGCAGTGAGAGCTCTCAGGGAGGGTCATACCATTATTCTTATGATTGTGGCAGAGACACTGAGGTCAGCCACGTATTGCCATACCTATCTTGTCGGGGTGTTTATAGGCAACTCGGTCATATTATACGTGTGGTTCATGTCACACTTGAGACCGATTGGCACGTTCCGACGACATGGGTATTGTTTTTCCCATGAGATAGCCATGTCTTACTCCTTTCAGCTATCGGAGTATGTAGACGCTGCATCCTGGTCGGTGTTTTTGGCAGGGATTAGAGATCCATTTGACATTCTGCCGTGTACAGGGCTCAGCTCTCCCTATAGCTTTATTACTCATGCACCTGGCATGGATTATCTCCCTCTGGCTGGTTTGAGGGGCATGACCACATATCACCCACTAGCTATGATGTCACAGTTTGACCAGTTTCAGGAGGTGCATCCTTTTGAGGGGGCATTAGGTCAGCGTTTGGCTTCTCGACATTTGTCTGCAGAGGACAAATCCAGGGTTTATGCCTGTTGGGATCAGCGTGGCGTGCTAAGTTTTCTGTTAGCCATCCTGGCTGTTCGACAGAGTATTCTGCGTGGATGGAGATAGAGACTGTATCGGCTGCGGTAGTATCCACAATGCCGGGGATTGATTCAGATGGTGTAGAGCCCATGGAGGACATTCATTCTCACATCGAGGAGGATCCATTCACTGGGTTGCCAACAGATCATGTAGATTCTCCCAATACGAGTGCTACTGTGATTCAACATTCAGCATAGTATCTAGAGCAGAGTCTTCATCTGATGACCTTTGAGAGAGATCAGGCTAGGGCCTTGATGTTAACAACTCTTGATGGGAGAGACATCGCTCTGTCAGAGAGAGACGAGGCATTAGCTTATAGAGATGCCGCTGTTGTGGAACGTGATGATGCCAGATCATCTAGAGATGCAGTGATTGTGGAGCGGGATAGCGTTATATCTGCCCGAGATATCGCTGTTATAGATAGTTCTATAGTGAGGTCCCTTACTGCTGGCATCATTGTAGAGATGAGCACGTATATTGATGAGCATAGTGCCACCATGCAGTTGGCTGTAGATTTGTTGACTCGCGTAGAGACCCTTGGACAGGAGATCACAGCGTTACCCCCTTCTTCTGAGAGGGATGCGATGTTGGACTTGATAGTCCGTATACACAACGACTTGTAGATGGATCTGTATTTTCCTGCACAGACTAGCTTAGCCATTTTGTCATGTACAGTACACATTGTATATATCAAACAACATTACATATAGCACGGAAATATATTTTGATCACTTCCCTTTTAGTTATGCCTCGTTCCTTGCTTGATATTTGCCTGTTTCTCCAGGGCTTGTGATCTTGATGTATTCTGAACTCCTCCTTGATGGATGGACATTGAGATATCTCAGGATCTTTCAGAATGGATCGTTGATTTGTGTGTATTCCATAACTTCTTTGGTGTCTTGGGACTGGTTTCTGTATGTAGATATGGAGAGGAGTGTGGCTTTTCTCTCTAAGGTTGACCGCACCACAGATGGTCACCATTACTCCTTTGTATGGGGTTGCCCAGTTAGTTCCATCTCTTATGGATTGGTGTTTCTCTTTGAGGAATCAACCACAGCTTAGATGGTCGCCGAATCTCCCATTTGTGTGGGGAGGTCAGTTAGTTCCATCCCTTTGGTCGGAAGCCGATGAAGTGTGATGGATTGAAAGATGATCCCAGTACCACTGATAAGTTTTTATGTTTTGGTAGGGGGTAGGACCGAACCATGAATGGTTGCCTACGTACTCCTATTGAAGAGGAGATCAGGTCTGCGTAGTTCGAACCTGGTGTAGAGGTTCAACGTTGTATGTGGCGAAGTGGTGTGGAGATTTTTTTTTACTTTTTTTTGTTTTTGTAGTGAGAAGGGTGTAGAAATGTTTTTGTTGTTTTTATTTTATTGCGACCGAATCATGTAAAATGGTTGCCTACGTACTCCCGTGTATTGGGGAGATCAGGTCGGCGTAGTTCGCCCCATGTACAGGGTGTTTTTCAGCCAAAAAATTTAATCCCATGTTCAAGATAAACTGAAGGTGTGAAAGGTTTAATCCCTGGTTGGATAACCTGAAGGTGTGAAAGGTTTTGAAAACCTGCGAGGAATGAAGGATCTGGTGATTCGAAACTAGGCTGCTGGTTGGAAAGTGTGATGGGACAAATAGGTGTGAGGAAAGTTGTATGTAGTTAAGGTTTAGAAAACCTAAATTGACTGGGGATCTGGTGATCCATAACCATGATGTTTACTTGATGGTAACTTCAGATATAGTACCGTTTCACGGTGTCCGAGTTAATGCGTTGCAAAAATTGATCGCCATCCATCTCCTGTAGTCTGAGAGTGCCTCCTGTCAATGCCTCCTTGACAACAAATGGGCCTTCCCAGTTCGGGGCGAATTTTCCTTTGGACTGATCTTGGTTATCAAGAACCTTCTTTAAGACCAGGTCATATTGTTTAAACTGCTGTAACCGAACTTTTCTGTTGTAGGATCTGGCGATCCTTTGTTGGTATAACCGACAATGGAAGATAGCAACGACTCACCTTTCATTTATTAAAGACAATTGGTGATACCTATCTTGTACCCACTGATCTTCATCCAGCTGAGCGTCTATCAACACTCTGAGGGATTCCATTTCCACCTCTATGGAGAGCACCGCTTCCATCCCATAGGTTAATGAGTAGGGGGTTTCCCCAATGGAAGTGCGCATTGATGTTCTATAGGCTAACAGAGTCAGAGGCAATAAGTCAGGCCATCCTTTGTGATTGGTGGACATCTTTTGCATGATCTTCTTGATGTTCTTATTAGCTTCAACAACACCATTCATCTTTGGACGGTAGATAATGGAGTTGAGATGTTTGATGTGGAATTTACTGCATAACTCCTTCATCATCTTGTTGTTGAGGTTCTTAGCATTGTCTGATACAATTACCTCTGGTTGTCCATATCAATAAATGACATTATTTCTGATGAAAGCAATGATAACTTTTTTGTAACCTTAGGGAAGGAGGCTGCTTCTACCCATTTGGTGAAGTAGTCGATCATGATAAAGATAAACAGATACCCATTACTGGCTTTGGGCTAGATGGGCCCGATCACGTCCATTCCCTACATTGAGAAGGGCCAGGGTGAACTCATATTGTGGAGCTCCCTTGGAGGGGCGTGGATAGCATTCCCATGAATTTTGCATTGGTAACATCTCTTGACATGATCATCACAGTCAGCTTTGAGAGAGAGCCAGTAATGCCATGTTCTTAGGATCTTCTTTACAAGTAGGGGGCCGCTCATGTGTGGGCCACATACTCCGCCATGAATTTCATCCATGAGCCTCTGAGCTTGGTCCTTGTCTAGACATCTGAGGAGACCTAGTCCTGCATCTCTTTTGTAGAGTGCGTCTCCGCTTAGGTAGAATTTCATAGCCAATCGATGGATCCGCCTTCTTTCAGTCGGGCTCGCCTTAGCGAGTGTAGATTCATCTTGTAAGTACTCCTTGATATGATGATACCAAGGGTGTTGGATGGGAGGTAGTTCATCCGATACTTCTCCAATGTAATTCCCATAGGTTGGAGCCTTTGTCAGGTAAATGTGATGGTTGGCATGTTTTCCTTATCAAATATGTTGATCAAAGAGACCAAGGTTGCTAGCGCATCTACAAAGTCATTCCTATTCCGAGGAATGTAGAGGAAGGATATTTCTTCAAACTTTAAAGCCATCTGTAGAACCTGCCGATGGTAAGGCAGCAAGTGTAGCTCTTTGGTGTGATAGATTTCTGTGGTTTGTCTGATTAACAATTCGGAATCCCCAAAGACAGTTAACCGTCTGATGCCCATTGATTGGGCAAGTTTTAGCCCCATGATACAGCCTTCATACTCAGCTATGTTGTTGGTGTTGGAAAACTGTAATTTGATGGCGACGGGATGCTGCTCCCCCGTAACGGATACTAGAACTGCTCCAGCCCCAGAACCTTCCATGTTTACAGCTCCATCAAAATACATCCTCCATGTTTGGTGTGTGGTGTACTGATGGTGTTGCTGAACTGTCATTATCCCTTCATCGAGGAAGTATGTTTCCAAGGGTTTGAAATCCCCTGAAGGTGTTGCGGCCAGTTGATCCGTAATTCCTTGACCTTTGATAGACTTTTGCGTCACATAGACTATGTCAAATTATTGTAGGATCAACTGTCATCTAGACAGTTGGCAATTCAGCATGGGTTTACTGAACACGTACTTGAGAGGATCCACACGGGATATGAGATGGGTAGTGTGACCATGGAGGTAATTCTGTAACCTCATGGAAGCCCATGCTAAAGAACAACAAGTTTTCTCAATCAGAGTGTACTTATGTTCACTGCTGCTAAATCTTTTGCTGAGGTAGTAGATAGCTCGCTCTTGGCCTCTATCGTCTTTTTGTCCCAGTATGCAGCCTATGACATTGTCATTGATGGACATGTACATAAATAGGGGAACATCATCCCTGGGAGGTACCAAAATAGAAGCATTGACTAGCTGCTTTTTGATTGTAAGAAAGGCTTTCTAGCACTCATCATTCCATTTCATGGAGGAGTTTTTCCTTAACAATTTGAAGATAAGCTCACAGGTTGCTGTGAATTGGGATATGAATCTGCTGATGAAGTTGATCCTTCCCAAAAATCTTCGTATTTTCTTCTCTGTCTGAGGAATGGGCATTTTCGTGATGGCCTGGATTTTGGTGGGATCCGGCTCAATCCCTTTGTGGCTGACTAGGAATCCTAGCAACTTGCCTGATTTTACGCCAAAAGCGCATTTGGTTGGATTCAACTTCAAGTTGTACTTACGCAACCTATTGAAGAACTTTTTGAGATGGTCTAGGTGGTCTTTCTCCCTTCAGAATTTGACAATGATGTCATCCACATAGATCTCTATCTCCTTATGCATTAAATAGTGGAAGAGAGCCATTATGGCTCGCTGGTAGGTAGCTCCGGCATTGATGAGGCCGAATGACATCCGTCTGTAGCAAAAGGTTCCCCAAGGAGTAATGAATGCAGTTTTCTCACGATCCTTTTTAGCAACCATGATTTGATGGTACCTCGCAAAACAATCAGCAAAGGAGTACATGTCGTATTGAGCTGTACTGTCAATTAGTATGTGGATGAATGGTACGGGAAAGCTATCCTTGAGACAAGGTTTGTTTAGGTCTCGATAATCTACGTAAACTAGCACCTTCCCTCCCGGTGTGGGCACAGGGACTATGTTGGATAGCTATTCAGGGTATGTTGACACTATGATGATGCCTGCTTGAAATTATTTCACAATTTCTTCTTTAACTTTCAAACTCCACTCAGGTTTTAATTACCTGAGTTTCTGCCTGACTGGCTTGAATCTCTCTTTGATGGGGAGGCGATGAATAACAATGTCAGTATACAAACTGACCATGTCTTCATGAGACCATGTAAACACATCTTGAAATTGGGTTAATAGAGTAACAATGTCATTCCATTGGCTTGGAGTGAGTTCCTTTCCAATCTGGATTTGTTTAGGGTTTTCAGAGGTTCCGAGGTTAAAATAGGTGGTTTGATCAAGATTTGGCTTGGGTTTATCTTCGACCCATTCTTTGATCTCTTGAGATATCTCATAGTCCTCTTGTATCTCCATCAAGTTTGAGTCCAACTTTACATCAAAGTTACAGTCCTTGTGGAGAATATGCACCTCATAAGCAAGTTTAGGCGCATCTAACTTTAGAGTCCTGAAACAAAATGCTTTCACTTAATATATAAAACTGTTTAATCATACAAAGTGTTAGCATGTAATGACAAAAGTAACTGCTAATACTGTACAAAAAAGTAAGCAGTTATTGCTATCTACAGGGCAAAGGGAGTTTCTACCCTTTTTACCCTCGTCGACAAATGCAAGGAGTGCTGCTCCAATTGCCAAGGGTGAAGTCATGATGGACGGCTGTGATGAAGGGGCTGTCCCGAATGATGACCATGATATCTGGACAATCATCGTCTGGGGTCACCCTGTTTGTACTGTCCGTGTGGACTATAATGCGTATGTTTGATAAGCGTCTTACAATGTCCTGCTTACGCCTTCGGTCCTTTTCCTCCGCCTTCGGATCCGGTATCAAAACTTCTTTTCCTTTGACCGGTATCGGCTTAGGAAATAACATGGTCATCACATGGGCAGGAACCTTTACTGAAGTCTGTATAGATTCAGCTCCTGTAGGTTGTTGCAATCGCCGTATGGCTGAAGATGAAGGAACCTGTTTGTGTCTGTGAGGATTCCTGTGAGTGGAGCTAGAAGAATAGCCTAGTCTGGCTGTCCCTGTTTGACTGGGAACTTGAATTGGGTGCTTAATGACCTGATGGTCTTTACCCAACCCTTGTCCAGGTTGATAACCCAAAGATAACATTTCTTGACTTGCCGAAATTACCTCGACAAAAATTTTGGGTATAAGAGGTGGCGCCCCAATGGGATGGTAGTGAGTGTTGCTCACCTCCAGGGCATGGAAGCTGACAGGCTCAACTTCAGAATTGAAACTGATGAGCGGGATGTCACCTTGTTTCGGACATTCTGGCTCAGCATTAACACTGACTAGGCTGTTGTTAATGATGTATTTAAGTTACTGATAAAGGGTGGATGGGATAGCTCCAGCCATATGAATCCACGGTCTCCCTAATAGCAGGTTGTATCGTGTAGCTATTTTGAGCACATGAAAGGATACGCAGAATGTATGTGGACCAATCTCCACAGGTAATTCATTCTCCCCGATAGCATTTCGTCGGGATCCATCAAAAGCTTTGATAATTGTATGGCTTCTGTGGATTCTATTGAGATTGATATTCATCTTCTCCAAGGTGGCATAAGGGCAAATATTCAAGGAAGATCCTCCATCTATCAATACTCCTGCGACCACGTATCCGGAGGATATGTAACGGTTTACAATGACCAGTCCCTTCGGGAGGTATATCATCATCAGTGAAAGATATCACATTGTTGTTAAGAATGTGATCAACCAGGTGATGGAACTTTTTGACATCCACTGATTTTGGTAAATGAGCTTCTTCTAAAACTCTTATTAATACCTTCAGGTGATCCTTTGAGGAGAATACCAAGTCCAGTATGGAAACCTGTTGTGGATCTTCTTTTAAGCTTTAAACCACCTTGGCTTCATTATGTCCCATAGTACGGAGGAATTTTTCAATTTTCTCCATGGGAACTTTCCCCTTTGATTTGATGGCGGGCATCATCACCTGTTGGGGAAGATACAATGGATTCTCTTTCGACACTGCAGCAGTTGTGTGGGACGTGGATCCTTCAACCTCTCCATAATTTCATGAAACTTTCTGTAAGCTGACAAAAGGATATTGTGGTCTGAATGGTAAGATGATTGGCTCTGGCGTAGCCACTTTCAAAGGAGTTTCAATACCCTTGAGCTGAATAGGTTGAATTGTATGTGCAGGGGCAGCTGAATCTGTCTCAGAAGATATAACTGCTACGATTTCCTTCCACTTTGTAGGAAATGTGTCCCCACTCTCCAGTAAAACCGCGTCATTGTCTGCCAGCTGTAGGACACTGCTGCCAATTAGGTTCTGAATAAGGTGGCCGAGTGCTCAACATTCTTCAGTGCTGTGACCACGAGAGTGGGAGTGATATTGGCACACTCCATTAAAAGTAAACTGCCTCGAACGCGGGCTGATTGGAGGTAGTAGAGCTGTGATTCTTCCTTCATTGATCAGCATCTGAAATATTTCTTCAATCGGTTGGCCTAAATAGGTGAATTCCCTTTTATTGGCTAAGTCTCGACGGGCTTTGGCATTTGCTCTTTTTACAATTTTATCCTCCAATGTTTCATTTTTTGGAATATGCGGTGGAGTGTTTGTAACAAGAGTAAGGAGGCTAGCATGCTCCTGACTGAATAATTGACATGTGACTTGGTGCTGATGGACCATCAGTTCTGCCAATTGGTTAACTTGCTCACTCAGAGCGTTCATTTTCCGTTCCATCATAAATTGGAACTATGCATAATCCCACTTGTCATCACTATCCTTGTTGGTTTGGGAAGATCCACCAATGCAATGAGAAGTCTGTCCACTACTCCAATTAATATTGTTAACCTCTTCTTCTTTGTGTTGAGGAAGAGGGTTGTCTTGCACATGTGGTTGGTCGGGTTTAGTCACCACGATCTCACCATTGTCAATAAAATCCTGGATCTTGTGTTTCAAGGCCCAACAATCCTGAGTATCATGGTCTCCAGCATGATAAGCACATTTTTGGCTAGCATTGAAACCCTTCCTACTCGGGTTGGCCGGTGGAAGAAGATGGGTAATTTTCTTCTGAGTTGTCAGAAGATTAAGAATATTCTCGAGCGAGTCCCCTAAGGGTGTAAACACTCGAGTGCGTCTGACTTCTCCACCTTTTGGCAATGGAGGGTTCGAAGACGGTGCTTGAAAAGGGGAGTAGTTTCTCCTTTGAATAGGCAGGCTTTGACTGCCTTTTTACCTTTGTAGTATCAAGGAAACTGAAAGTAGTATGCATACAAGCCAATCATGTATGATGATAAAGCATATACTTTGTAATCAATCTTATTTATTTATTAATAAAAGAATTATTTATAAAGGCATTTATTATCAACATGGTGCTGTTTTAATAATATGTGATAAACCCATAGTTTTAAGCAATGCTTTTAGAATCATGATGAGATCATGCTAATGAGATCTAAATTCTTAGATAGCTTAAAACTAAAATGTTCCCAATCAATGGATTACTAAAAAGGGGATTAGTGAATCCGGATAGATTGGTACATACGTTGCTTGCTCATTGGATGAGGATGATTGATCTCATGATCATTTGTGTGGAGACATTAAAGCAAGTATGTAGGTGTTTATTGGAGAATAAGTTCACTGAACGTGACTCGCTAAGGAATACCTAATGGAGTTTTACTTACCTGTCAATAGGAATTCCTGTAGTGATAGTAGTACAAATGATCCTTAGACTTGAGATCATCATAGTATCTTATATATAATTAATTACACTTTGACTTATTACTTAAGACTCTTAGAGTATATCAAAGGGTATGCTTGGGTGTAATAAGTTATATATGAAGATAATGAATGATAAATAAAGAATCTACCACTTCTAGTAAAAGAAGAGAAATGTCCTATGTGATTTGATAAATGACAACCCAGGAATCCTTGGCCAAGGTGGAATGAAATTAGAAAGTAGTTTCTAATTTGCATTCATTAGGAGTTGTGCATTTAGGAATCGAAATACATATAATTAAATAAAATAAGACTTGACAGTAATTCCATGTCTTATATTTAATTGGGACATTGTATGGTGGAAGGATTGAATTGTACGGTAACTATTAACTCAAAGGTTCTTTTATGATTAATGTTGAAATCTATATTATCTGAAAAGTCGTTGATCGCTAGGGAGGCTTATCCCTATTGTAGAATAAATATTATTTATTTAAATAAATTAATCGTTTAATTTATTTATTTAAATAAGATTAGAATTGTTCTAATTGATTTATTCACAACTGGTTTAATATGGAGAACCTAAAGGGTCACACCATAAAAGGAAAAATAATTATTTAAGAAGTTAATGGCATAATCGTAATAATATGTTAAGTATATTTATTTTAATCTATGGTGATAGAATAAATTAAATAGCTTAATATTTATTATTTAATATTTTAGAAATATTAAATATAAATTAATAAGAGGAGTCTTATTAATATTATTACAATTATTATTATTTTAATTTCTAAAAGAGTTTAGGAATTAATTTAATATATGTACTCTCATTTATTCCTAATAGGATTAGGAGGAAAAATTAGTTAAAGGAGTTTAATTAATTATCCCTAATAAGATTAGGGAGTCCATTTAATTAAAAGAGTTTAATTAAATAAATAATACCTTATTTTAATTAAATAGGGTTGTCTGTAACAACCCGATATTTTCTACATAAATAAATAAGAAATTTTGCGTATAATTTTTTTTATTTATTTAAGGATGATGATTTGTACAAGATAATGTGTATGTGTATTTATGTGGTAAATAAAAATATATTTATTACATAAATGTTTACAAATAATTTTATTTTAGAATTATTGATTATTATAAAGTACATTCTTATAAAAATTAATTTTATAGTAGAAATATGTTTATTAATTATTTTTCATAAAAATATAATCATATATTATTTAAATAATATATGGAGTGATTTTTAGAATAATTATAATAATTATTTTATTATATGAATTTTAGTACAAATTATTAAGTTAATTATTTTACCTTAATTAATAAGGTTAAATATGAAGAATAAATCAGATATGGAATCCAAACCATAATTTTGGATTATTGTCAAGGTATGAAAATAAAAATATTATATTAATTACATTTTGATTTTTCAGTGCTATACTTACGTACGGTATGTGTGTATAGAAAATGGTTGGTCAATTATGGTGTTTAATGTCAAAACCCTAACATTAATTTATTTCACCCTATTTTGAAGTTCAGATGGGAGATTCAAGACCGTGTTATGCGAATTATGTGTGTATTATATAATTCTATGATTAATTAGGTAAACCCTAATTAATATTTAAAAATATTAATTTCTAGAAATCCTAATTTTTGGGTTATAAACCCTAATATATGATTTTGACCCTAATTGGGTAGTTAGCGATTATAATTAGGAAATACTAATCCTAATTAGGAAGATTTAATTAATGATTAAGAAATTTTAATATAATTAGAAAATTCTAATTATAATTTAGAAATATTAATTTTCTATTTTTGAAAAATCAAAATTCGGAAATGTTAGAAATTTAATTGCAAAATTAAGGGTTAAACCCTAAACCCTAAATTTTTCCAAACCCTAAACCCTAAGGGTTTGGTCAATTGTCCAAAATGACCATTCTAGAAATAAAAGGAAATGACTATTTTGCCTTTTTTATATTTTATTAAGTTGGTGTATAGGTATTGACTTTAGGAGGAGTGGTTCACCAAAACCTAGCCCTAGCCATGTGATTAAATCTACTAAGATCAGATTTTTAAGTGCCAACTTGCAACATTAGATGCATTGTATCAAATATTAGAAAGATTAAAGAGAGAGAGGATGCTCATTTTTCTCATTCTTGTCCAACACTTTTTCTCTCTAGAAATTCGGGAGTTAGAGTGGGAGAATGTTATATACTAAGCCAATATCAGTCTCTAGCTTAACAAGATCATAATCAGAGGTCAGATTAAGGATCAAAGCTAGAAAAAGGTATAAACCCTAAATTTTGAAAATCATGTGATCTTGTGTTAATGTTGTTGTTTGTTGTTTAAAGATGTGTTAGAAGGTGTCTTTTAGTGATCTGGATTGTTAAATCCCAGATCCATAACATCAAAGTCCACGAATCAAGCATTTTTGAAGTCTAGAAAAAAAAATTCAAAAGCTGGTCTGACAACCAAATGTCAGTGGCCTTAGATTCGTTTCTGTTTTTGCGTTTTGTTGTTTTAAGGTTGGAATCTGTAGTTTGTAATATGGTCTTTCATCTGTAAGTGGTAGTATGTCCATTGGGTGTTTATATCGTGAGATATAACCGGTCAAAACCCGTTGACCGGGCATGACCGAGCCTAGTCTGGGTAACCCAGAAAGGCCATGAATAGCGTCTGACAGGTTTTGTAACGTCCAGATCTATCAATTTGTTTGTTGTTGGTTGATGTTATTGTATAAATGTTGTAGCCTGACATATGTAATTTACATTTATGGCTTTAGATCGTTTATATAATGAACAAAATTAATGTAGTGGCTGGTCAAACTATACTCTATGATCACGGGAGCACTTTTCTGGAATTTCCAGAAAGTGTATGAACAACTTTTCTGACCTTGTTTGACCGAGCTAGATCCGGTTATTGTTTTGTTGTTATGATGATCTAATGATATATAAATGTACCCTGATGTCTCGTCTACAGGTATCAACCTTTGTATAACACATACCAAGCCCATAATGCAAACCATAATGATCTAAGCCTAGTACCCTCATCTGTTCTTCATTTTCTGGAAACCCAGAAAATGAAGAACAACGTTGTCAGAAATTTTGGACGCTTGAATCTCTCTGTGATTAGATGTTATGGCCATGAATGTGGCATTATCTTGTAGTATTACATTTATACTACGTGATTGATATCATTAACAGCCCAGAAAACATTAGGATCATAGCTTAAAATCTGGTCAAACTGAGCCCTTAATGACTGACAAGAAATCTGGGTTGACTCAAGAACAGGCTCAAGAACACCTATAGCGACGGTTCTGTCGCTATAGGGCCCTTTAGCGACAGTTTATTATTATTATTTTCCGGAAATTAATTAAAAATAGAAAAAAATAGTTTTTAATTATTAAAAATACAAAATAAATTATTAAAAATTATTTAAAATTCTGAAAATTAGTTTTTAATATATTTTATAAATATTTAATATTTTTGGAATATTAAAAGTATTTAATTTATTTAATTATAATATTAAATAAATTATTTAAAAATAATTTTAATATTGGAAAAATCATTAAAAATTATATTATGATATAAGAAAATATTTTAAGTTATTTTTAATGACTTTTAATATTTTGTGATAAATTTCATTAATATTTAAATATTAATGGTAATTAATTTATTTACTAAATGAATTAAATAAATAAATTAAAAATGATTTTATTATTTTAAAAAATCATTTTAAATGATAATAAGGTATTTAAAAATATTTTAAGTTATAAAACATAACTTTTAATATTTAAAGAATAATTTCATTAATAATTAAGTATTAATGATTATTAAGTTATTATTAATAATATTAAATTTATTTAATAATTATATTAATAAATAGTTTATAAATAGTTTTATTAATTTAAAAATCATTTAAAAGGGATATAAATGAATTAAAAATATTTTAAGTTATGAATAATGACTTTTAATATTTTGATAAATAGAACATTAATACTTTGATAATAATGGTAATTATTTAGAAATGATTTTAAATGTTTTAAAAATCATTTAAGGGTAATTTTAATACTTTAAAAATATTTTGAGTTATTATAAATAACTTTAATATTTTAGAAATGATTTCATTAATAGTTTAATACTAATTAAATATTAATGATAATAGAATTGATTAGTATTTAAATCATTTTAATGTGATTCCGATGTTTGAAATTTCGTGATAAATTATAATAAATGTTTTAAAATTATATTAAGTCATTTAAAAATAATATGACTGATATTAAGTTACAGAATAGAGTCTTAGACTCGATAATTACCCGATAAAGTTGTCGGTACACCGACATGTTTCAGAAATTGATCTGGACTTAGATAATGTGATTAGATAAGTGATTACTTGTGATTCAATGGTAGTTAAATCTATGTGCCAATGTGATTAAGGTATGTGATGACTGCAATAAGCAGTGTTATGTGTTATAGTATATTGTTCTAATCGAACGAATGATCTGATCAATGATAGGTCGTGAGATAAGCGATAAATCTAAATTACAAACTGTAAGCAACGCTTCAGGCAAGTATCTAACCTTTGTATTTTCTTTATGCAATGGACATGAGTAAGAATGTTTCTAAACTATATTATTACTGTACAGATTATTAACCTTATATTATATACGCTCATTGCTTATCAACATGTTAGTATATGGTAATTCAAATATATATATTCTGTTCGTTAATTTCTGTAAATGGTTAAACAAGTGTCCTCACTTAGGTAATCATTGTATTTAATCACATGTTGATATACCTTTGTCAATTACCCGTATATATATATATATATATATATATATATATATATATATATATATGTTGAATTATAGATTATTGTTACAACGAGATAAAACCTTTATTTTGGAACCCAGACAAGTATGAACATCCCTACACGGGAAATTTTTTTATGCACCCAAGGTGGAACAGAGTGAACGATCCTATCGTTCTTGTAATGTAGTATTGATCAATGCAGGGCATAACGGGCTGATCACCTCCCGTGCCCGTAAGTTATGTCGGTTTACAGATGAATTTCTGTTTAACCTTTTCAAAAATGAAAACAATGTTCATGGCATGTCACCATAACCCCAGTTATAGTCATTATGTAGTTTCAAAATTTTGAAAGAGAGTTGTTATGTTATTATTATCGGTTCAGAATACTTCACAACTATTGACTTGTTGCAGAAGAATAGTACAAAGAAAACATTTAAATCCTTTCAGCTTATATATATATATATATATATATTATATATATATATATATATAATTGCTATTACTTGCTGGGCACTCAAATGCTCATCCTTGCTTAAATTTAAATGTTTTCAGTTAAGTGCGAACGACCAGAGAGCTCTGCTAAGAACAAAGGAAAAGGAAAGGTTGCTGAATGAACGAATTACTATGTTATGTAATAGTTGGATATTATTAAGACAAGTATAACATATATTATCTATTATTGATTGTAATGAATGTTTGAAGGTTACGTACTTGGGATTAGACTCTGATGATATGTAAATTAAGTTGATCTTTATATTATTGTTGTTATTATTAGTATTATTCCGCTCATAAAAATGGTATCGTGAAGAACCGAGTTCGGGTTTCAAGTACCCGAGTTTGGGGTCCTCACAGGTTGGTATCAGAGCTATAGGGTTAGAAACCTTAGGTGGGTTAGACCTTAGGCTATAATCTTAGAATAGAGGGAAACGTTGAAAATATAAATAACTCATATAGAGTTTAAAAAAAGATGAATTGACTAAATTCATCGTCAAACTAAATAAAAGATAACTTGTATAAAACTCTTATTTGTTGTGTGTATATACTATATGCTAATTTGGATAATTTATGTGTGTAGATGTCAGGTGAAAAAGGATTCGATTACCCTCAGATCGTAAAGAAGGAGCCAATATCGAAGCTGATAGCTGAAATAGAGGCTCAGAATGAAAATAATTCAGAAGATGTGGTTATTGTGGAAAACATAGTACCAGATCCGGAAATGGTGGAGCTGACAGATAGCGATTCAGACACTAAAGTTGAAGCTGATCAAGCATCAACAGAGGTGCAAAATCTGAAGAACAAGGTTTCTTCTCTGGAAAGGCCGTGGGAGATAGAAAAGTTGTTGAATAGTCAGTTGCGTCAAGCGTTAATAGAAACAATGGAAGGACAAGATAAGCTTAAGATCCAAATTGGTCAGATGGGAGCCACAAGCATCACATCGTGTGCAGATCCGGACAAGAAGGGGAAAAGAAAGATAGAAGACCATGACTTAGGAAAATCCAATAAGAAGAAATGGAAAAAAATATGTTATCTTTGCGGCTATGAGGGACATACTACTCTGTATTGTCCTGACTACAAAAAAGGAGCATGTTTTATCTGTGGGATAGAAGGTCATCAGGCGAAAAGTTGTCCAATGAAAAAGAATAATAAATAAGTAGTATAGGTTCTGTTGTGATGTAGGTGTGTTTAATGTAATATGTGCGCTAAGTATGTCTGTGAAAGGTAATGTTTCCAACTTTTGTGTTAAGCCAAGTTTGTAAATCCCGACTTTTGTAGTCACAAAGGGATGAATGATGTTTAAAGCACTATGTGCTATGCTATGTAAAATATTCGTTAAATGAATATAAATCTAAGTTTGAGAAATAAAACAAGTTTAGAATATTAAACTTATTTGATAAGGTTTAGAATGTAAGTTAAATTATGATTTTATTTAATCAGATAATACCGCCGAGACGTCGAACTCGCAACCAAAGGGCAGAAGAGTCTGTCAACAATGTTGAGGGACAACAACAAGCAGACCCAATGCAGCAATTTGCAAGCATGTTAGCTCAGGCTATGCAACAGGGAATACCAGTCGCTGGAAACCAGCCGGACAACCGCTTAGCGAACTTCAAAGACTTTAAGGCTGTAGGACCACCGTAATTCAAAGGTACCACTGACCCTGTTGAAGCCTAAACGTGGGTCAAAGAGATTGAGAAGGCATTCATAATAGCTAGGGTAGCTGAGGGGCAAAAGACCGCTTTTGCCACCTACATGATGAAGGGTGAGGCAAATTTCTAGTGGGAGGCGAATCAGGCAAGGGCAGGAGAAGGTGTAGTTACATGGGATATGTTTAAAATTTTGTTTTTCAAAAAATACTTTTCACTTAATATGCAGGCGAGGATGGAGGTTAAATTTTTAGAATTGAAGTAGGAGAATATGACGGTGTCTGAATACGCCGCCAAATTTAATGAGTTAGCTAGGTTTGCTCCATATCAAGTCGATACGGAGGCTAGAAAGGCAAGGAAGTTTGAGCTGGGATTGAAACCCTGGCTCTACAACAAGGTTACGGTGTTGCAGATTCCTACATTTGCAGCACTCATGGAGAAAGCGATCATAGCTGAGGAGGGGAGTGAGGCCATGAGCCTCTACAACAAGGAGAGAAAGAACAAAGGCAAGGTAGAAGGAGCAGGGAAGGTAGGAATGAATAGTGGGAGCAGGAGTGGAGATGGCAAGAGAAAGGTGAGCAGTTTTGGAAGTGTACAGATAAAGCAAGAAGGTGTTAAGAAGCAGGTGGTGCCGTGTAAGACATGTGAAAAGAACCACTAAGGAGAATGTTTGAAAGGGAAGTTTGTTTGTTACAAGTGCGGGCAGGAGGGCCATATCTCTCCCAACTGTCCTAATCCTAGGATTAATAGTAGATGTTTTATATGCGGATCGACAGAGCACAGGGTGAAAGATTGTCTGAAGAGGAGGGTGGAGACAGGAAGTGTGAACATGGGCACTGACAATGGGATGTTAGCAATCACGGGACCAACTTTGTCGAGCAAGCCAACAAAATCTACTGCGAGGGTTTTCAACATGACGGTCCAGGATACGGCAGCAACTGGCACTGCAATACCAGGTATTATTCATACAACTTTTATTTTATTATACATGATTTTCATATATATAGTAAATTATTCTATAAAGAAATTTTGAGGAGGAATTTGAGTTCTTTTAGAAATCAAGTTTTCGTTTAATCAGAAAGACAAGCTTTATGTGAATAGTTAAAGATCAGTTCGATCAAAGTTAATCGAGATCTAATTGCAATGATTGTGTATGCTATGTGCCGTGTATGTATATGTGACGCCCCCAAAATAGGTATACAACACCCATTCTGAGTCGCCAAAATACATGGTACAGAAACAACTACATCTTTATTATTACAACACAAGAACTGTGAGTTTAAATACAAATATTGTCATTTAGACAATATCCACACTCAAATAAGCCCTCATTACAATTATTGATACATTATTTCACAAAAATAGTGAGGACTACTAAAGTAACTTCTAGAACCATCATTCCATACCCCGACTAGTACTCGCTACATTCTCGCCTCCTGAGAAAAATGGAACAAAAAGGAAAAGGGTGAGCTCAACTAGCCCAGTAAAGAACATTATGACTAAGATAATACAGAACAAATTATCGTTAGTCTTCAACAGGGAAAAATCTAATAGAATACAATAGACAACAAGTTTTAAATCAATAACTGCAGCGGAAACAGCAAACCATTAGAAGAGTCAAGTAGAGAATAAGTTCTACTATCTTCTAAGATTTAAAAGTCCATCATCAATATTTTATCCCTGTAACAACAATCAATAACCATCTTTAATCAAATATTCATCTTTGCACTACAGGCCAAAGATATTCATTTGTATCACCAGTCGGTCATGTTCATCTCAACACCTGTTCATCTTTGCACTACGGGCCAAAGATATTCATCAGTGAATCATTCATCTTTGCACTACGGCCAAAGATATTCAGTAATATCATCATTTAGGACTGAGGATGATGAAAAATATCTTAAAGAAAACGAATCCAGTGAAACAAAATAACAATATTAAGGATTCGTATTTCGATTTATTCATGTCCAAAAATACCTTATAATTATTCATAGTGAAGTAGAATTCAAGAATGATCAAAACATGGATACAATCAAAGCTAGTACCCAGAATAGATATTTTGGGCGAAAAGAAGAAATTTTATTTTTCGGTGAATAGTAACTCGTGAATAGTAACTCGTGAATAGTAACTCATGAATAGTAACCCCGACGTGAAAAGTTCCAAATTTGATAAAAATTTCTAACCAATATTTCGGCATAATGATATTGAAGAAATAATATCATTTTTGAATAAAATAACATCCCTTACCTCGTACAGACAGTACTTCTGGTCGGAATACCGGTATAAGGCTGAAAGACACTTGCTCTGATGAATAGAAACTCTCAAAGTATCTAAATACTCACAAAATACACTCAATAATCTAGAGAGAGAAAGAGAGAAAACTTGTTTCTGGTGTGATTTTCAATTCTAACTTAGCCCTCTATTTATAGGAAAATGTTAGCACGCCGAAGCAGACTTAACCTGCAACCTGATGGCTTTACCTGCTACTATTCCCACCCACCACATTTGAATAAAAATCTCAGCACATTTCTTCACCAACCAAGAGTGGGGCCCACCAATTCTAGAATTTTCTACCAAAATGATTAACTCCGAAAATTCAACAATTTCTGAACCAGTCATCTCGTAAAATTCATAATAAATCATACGTTCATTTTTAACGATTCAAAATTTGTGGACATATACTCAACTTATATATGTATAACATATCCAAAAATTACCACGATCCAACGGTCGGATTAAAAATTATAACTCCCGCAAAATATCTCAAAACCCCTGATTTTTAATACCTCCATTCCGACAAAAATACTGATAAAAACCTCAACATTAACTCCTTCATTTTTAACCACAAAAATATATCCCTCATTTATATCCACAAAAATAAATATTTCCTTATCATATGAATCAATAATTAATTATTTACAAATAATATTACAGAATCACATTTATGACAACCAGGCCGTTCCCAGGAAAGAGGGGGCTTTCCAATAAGGATTTCTCCTTACTGGCGCGCAATTAGATGACCAAACCTCTCCTTAGACAGAACTTTCTAGACATTGCCAATAATGTTATCTAATAATATTATTCAAATAATATGAATTATTGATCTGATAATGGGAAATACTGTGTAGTGACAATTATTGAAACAACAGTAATATAAAATATCAACGCAGCAATTATTGAATCAATAAAATAAAATACTGAACAGTAATTACTGTAACCATTATTGAGTAGTGCCTTCTTACGTAAGAATCAATAATTGGTGCAATACAGTGTGCTACTGTGTAACAACGCGTATTACTGTGTTTTAACCACCGGGTATTCCAACAGTATTAACGGTAACAACTACGCCGTTATTAATAAAAAACATATACTTGTCGTTTTCTTCATCCAATCGCTTTCCGTTATGGGGCCCACAAAAGACTGCGCCGTCGTACGAATATTCCCCGACAGGAAGAATATTCCACGACCAAACGAATATTCCCCGACAACAATGAATATTTTATAACCACTTGCTTATTTAAAATATTTACGCATTTTACCCATAACTAACCTCATTAATCAATTTAACACTTACTATTTCAAAATAATAAATAGAGGGAATTTAAATTTCATTTATTAATAATTTGGGGTCTTACAACCTCCCCTCCTTATGAAATTTCGTCCTCGAAATTGACGTACGTACCTGGTGTTTCGAAAAGATGAGGATACCTCGCTTTCATTTCCGTTTCCAACTCCCAGGTCATTTCCTCAATAGCATGGTTTCTCCACAAAACTTTAACTTGTGGTATGACCTTCGTGCGTAGGACATGCTTCTTTCTATCCAAGATCTTGACAGGTACCTCTTCGTACGTTAAGTCTTCAGCTATCTCGTCCGGTTCTAACTCAATAACGTGGTCTGGGTCTTTCACATATTTACGTAACACAGATATATGAAAAACATTATGAACACGAGACATACTTGGAGGTAACGCAAGTCTATAGGCCACATTTCCTACTCGGTCAAGAATCTGAAATGGACCAATAAATCGTGGATTGAGCTTTCCTCTCTTCCCAAATCTTGTAACTCCTTTCCATGGAGCCACACGCAACAATACATGATCCCCAATGTCAAATTCCACGTCCTTCCGATGAAGATCCGCATAACTCTTTTGTCGATCCTGTGCCGTTTGTATACGTTGTCGAATCGTTTGGATCTTCTCTGTAGTCATGCGTACCAACTCTGGTCCCAACAATGTTGCTTCACCCACCTCGTCCCAGCATATTGGAGAGCGACACTTTCGTCCATATAATGCTTCAAATGGGGCCACACCTATACTTGCCTGATAACTGTTATTGTAAGAGAATTCCACCAATGGTAGGTACTTATCCCAACTCCCTTTGAAATCTAGGACACAAAGTCTTAATAGATCTTCAAGAGTTTGAATAGTCCTCTCTGATTGTCCGTCCGTTTGAGGATGGTATGCCGAACTAAATCGTAAATCTGTGCCCATAGCTTTTTGCAAGCTAACCCAAAATCTTGAAGTGAATCTTGGGTCACGATCCGAAACTATGGATACTGGCATGCCATGCAGTCTCACAATCTCATCTACGTATATACGAGCAAGACGTTCAAGGGAATAAGTCTCCCGTATCGGCAAGAAATGTGCAGACTTGGTTAATCTATCAACAATAACCCAAATAGCATTTATGCCTTGAGAAACCGTGGGAAGACCCGTAACGAAATCCATGGTAATGTGTTCCCACTTCCATTTCGGAATCTCAAGTGGTTGCAATGGACCCTTTGGTACTTGATGTTCCGCCTTTACACGTTGACAAGTTAAACACCTCGAGATAAACTTTGCAATCTCTCTCTTCATATTATTCCACCAAAATGTATGTCGTAGATCACGATACATTTTGGTACTTCCAGGATGGATTGCAAATGGTGTATTGTGTGCTTCCATCATGATCTTGTACTTCAAATCAGAATTGTTAGGAACACAGAGTCTAGAGTGAACTCGAAGTATTCCTTCTTCATCGATTCTTGCTTCTGGAATAGAACCTTCTTGCACTTTCTTCTTCATACGCATCAGCTCTATGTCCGTAGCTTGAGCAGCTTTAACTTTATCGATTAAAGTCGGTTCTACTCGTATTTTTGATATCATCATGTGGGTACTTGGAGCCTTCATCTCTATCTCCATCCTTTGCAAGTCATACAAAATGGGCCTTTGTGTTAACAACATTGCACTCGTACCCGCATATGATCTTCTACTCAATGCGTCAGCTACTACGTTTGCTTTTCCAGGATGATATTGGATGGTATGATCGTAATCTTTCAACAGCTCGAGCCAACGTCGCTGCCGCATGTTGAGTTCCTTTTGGGTGAAGAAATATTTAAGGCTTTTATGATCTGTATAGATCTCCACTTTCTCCCCATACAGGTAGTGTCTCCAGATCTTCAACGCGAAAACTACTGCTGCCAACTCCAAATCATGAGTAGGATAATTCCTCTCATATTCTTTGAGTTGTCGCGAGGCATAGGCTATGACTTTCCCATGTTGCATGAGAACACATCCTAACCCTTTGCCTGAAGCATCACTGTAGATAACAAATCCATCCGAACCAGATGGTATTGTCAAAACAGGTGCCGAAATGAGTCTCCTCTTAAGCTCTTGAAAACTCTTCTCGCATTCCTCGCTCCATACGAATTTGATATCTTTCCGAGTCAGCTGAGTTAACGGGGTAGCGATTCGAGAAAACCCTTCCACGAATCTTCGATAATAACCAGCTAAGCCTAGAAAGCTACGTACTTCGGTCACCGTCTTTGGTTGCTCCCAACTTTGTATTGCTTCAATCTTCGCCGGGTCAACAGATACTCCATGTTTTGACACCACGTGCCCTAGGAAAGCTACTTCCTCAAGCCAGAACTCGCATTTCTTCAACTTGGCATATAACTTATTTTCACGCAGCCTTTGGAGTACCAGCTTCAAATGATGCTCATGATCTTCACGGCTTTTGGAATATATGAGGATGTCATCAATAAAGACAACAACGAACTGATCCAAATAATCCTTAAATACTCGGTTCATCATATCCATGAAAGCCGCAGGAGCATTAGTCAATCCAAAAGACATAACTAGGAACTCATAATGCCCGTACCGAGTTCTGAAGGCAGTCTTTGGAATATCCTCAGTTTTAACCTTCAGCTGATGATATCCAGAACGAAGATCGATCTTTGAAAAGAACTGTGCTCCTTGTAACTGGTCAAACAGGTCATCAATACGAGGTAGCGGATACCTATTCTTAATAGTGACATGGTTTAATTCCCGGTAATCAATACAAAGTCGCATACTCCCGTCTTTCTTCTTTACAAATAAAACAGGAGCACCCCAAGGAGATGTACTAGGACGAATGAAACCGATGTCCAACAACTCTTGTAGTTGGACCTTTAACTCCTGAAGTTCAATAGGAGCCATTCGATATGGGGTTTTAGAAATGGGCTTTGTACCAGGTTCAAGATCAATAAAGAATTCAATTTCTCGTTTCGGGGGTAGACCGGGAAGTTCTTCAGGAAATACGTCAGGAAAGTCAATAACAACAGGAATATTATTCAAATTTGACGTGTCTTTATTCAAATCCATAACATGGGCTAAGAAAGCTTGACATCCGTTTTTTAATAAACGAATGGCTTTATGGCTTGATATAACAGTGATTGATTTTAATGGCTTAGTTGTTTGAATTCGTACAACAGGTTGGTTAGGAATATGAAAACTAACAACCTTACGAAAACAATCAATTTTGGCATGATGAGTAGTTAGCCAATCAATCCCTAAAATCACATCAAAAGCAAGTATCTTTAAAGAGATAAGGTCAACAGGTAAGGTGATGGTACCAACTTGGATCACACAAGATTTATAAACAGTGGATGTGATGAAAGTTTCTCCTAACGGAGTCTCCACAGATAAATCAAAGTCTAACTTCTCCGGAGTCAAGTTTAAACGTTGAGCACAAGCAGGAGAGATAAAAGAATGGGTAGAACCGGTATCTAATAAGGTATAAACTTCGCATGAATTTATGATTAGCTTACCCGTGATCACCTCGTTTGGGTTCCTCGCATGTTGACCAGTCACGACAAACGCTCTTCCAGGAACCGTTGACTTTATCTTTTCTGGGACAGCTTTTTGAGTCACCATCCCCGCTGGACTTGGTTTTGCTACAGTGCAATCTCGAGCGATATGTCCTTCCTTTCCACAATTATAACATACCTTAAACTGTTGTGGGCAGTTTGGGCTGATATGTCCTTCTTTTCCGCACTTATAGCATATAACCGGTGGTCGTTCTCCTCCCTTGGAACCAATTGCTGTTGGTGCTGACGTCTTCGTATTGTCATTGTTGAATCTCCTCTTTTTAAAATCTCCTCCCGACTCGCTTCTTCTATTTTCATAGCCACGATTACCACCAGAGTGGTTGCCGTTCTTGTCTGTATTTTTCTTTCTCCGCTGGTTATCATTGTTCTGATGACTGCTGTCACCGATATGATCCTGGTTGTGATCCCTCAGTTGACCGTACTCGTTATCTCGCTCTAATAATTGAGCCCTGTTGACAACATCTGAATAGAGAGAAAATTTATGAGAAATGAGATATTGACGTATGCCGGGTTTCAAACCTCTCAGAAACATCCTCGTCATACGTTCCTCATTCTCCACCAAATGAGGTGCAAACCTGGACAACTCTGCAAACTTTGCCTCGTACTGAGATACCGTCATATTATTCTGCTCTAGTCTAATAAACTCTACCTCCTTCATATGACAAATACTTTCAGGAAAGTACTTGTCATTGAACAGTTTTTGAAATGTCTCCCAAGACATGCTGAGTGCGGTTGGATGGGTACGCTTCACAGACTCCCACCAGTAATCTGCCTCGCCACGGAACATAAAGGTGGCGAATGGAACCTTCTGTTCCTCCGTGCATCCCAAGACATCGAATATCTTGGTAATTTGTTTGACCCACGTTTCCGCCATGATCGGATCCGGCTTTCCCTTAAATTCTGGTGGTCCCAATTCTTTGAACTGTTTGGCTGTGACAAACCGTGAATTGCTATCATTTCCTCCTGTATTTTGAACACGAGTCTCCCTTGTCTGGTTTTGCATGAATTGCAAAAAACTTCTAAACATTCCATCGTTCATCATCTGCTCATTGGTGTTGTTCACAGGAGGAACATTGCCAGCCTGTTGCACGTTCTCCTCGTTGGTAAGCACCGGTGTCTCCACGGTCTCATTTACTCCACTATTAACATTCTCAGTCGACATTCTCAAATACTGCCATAAAACAAGGGTTAATTAAATAAATTAACAAATCACATAATACCCCTATATTATGACTGACCAATAAATAAGCTTAGGTAGGACACACTAGCGAAGGATTCGTCTCTCCCCTCCTAGTTCTATTCCCCGATCTCCGCCAGAGATCATATCCCTAAGCTCTGATACCAACTGTGACGCCCCCAAAATAGGTATACAACACCCATTCTGAGTCGCCAAAATACATGGTACAGAAACAACTACATCTTTATTATTACAACACAAGAACTGTGAGTTTAAATACAAATATTGTCATTTAGACAATATCCACACTCAAATAAGCCCTCATTACAATTATTGATACATTATTTCACAAAAATAGTGAGGACTACTAAAGTAACTTCTAGAACCATCATTCCATACCCCGACTAGTACTCGCTACATTCTCGCCTCCTGAGAAAAATGGAACAAAAAGGAAAAGGGTGAGCTCAACTAGCCCAGTAAAGAACATTATGACTAAGATAATACAGAACAAATTATCGTTAGTCTTCAACAGGGAAAAATCTAATAGAATACAATAGACAACAAGTTTTAAATCAATAACTGCAGCGGAAACAGCAAACCATTAGAAGAGTCAAGTAGAGAATAAGTTCTACTATCTTCTAAGATTTAAAAGTCCATCATCAATATTTTATCCCTGTAACAACAATCAATAACCATCTTTAATCAAATATTCATCTTTGCACTACAGGCCAAAGATATTCATTTGTATCACCAGTCGGTCATGTTCATCTCAACACCTGTTCATCTTTGCACTACGGGCCAAAGATATTCATCAGTGAATCATTCATCTTTGCACTACGGCCAAAGATATTCAGTAATATCATCATTTAGGACTGAGGATGATGAAAAATATCTTAAAGAAAACGAATCCAGTGAAACAAAATAACAATATTAAGGATTCGTATTTCGATTTATTCATGTCCAAAAATACCTTATAATTATTCATAGTGAAGTAGAATTCAAGAATGATCAAAACATGGATACAATCAAAGCTAGTACCCAGAATAGATATTTTGGGCGAAAAGAAGAAATTTTATTTTTCGGTGAATAGTAACTCGTGAATAGTAACTCATGAATAGTAACCCCGACGTGAAAAGTTCCAAATTTGATAAAAATTTCTAACCAATATTTCGGCATAATGATATTGAAGAAATAATATCATTTTTGAATAAAATAACATCCCTTACCTCGTACAGACAGTACTTCTGGTCGGAATACCGGTATAAGGCTGAAAGACACTTGCTCTGATGAATAGAAACTCTCAAAGTATATAAATACTCACAAAATACACTCAATAATCTAGAGAGAGAAAGAGAGAAAACTTGTTTCTGGTGTGATTTTCAATTCTAACTTAGCCCTCTATTTATAGGAAAATGTTAGCACGCCGAAGCAGACTTAACCTGCAACCTGATGGCTTTACCTGCTACTATTCCCACCCACCACATTTGAATAAAAATATCAGCACATTTCTTCACCAACCAAGAGTGGGGCCCACCAATTCTAGAATTTTCTACCAAAATGATTAACTCCGAAAATTCAACAATTTCTGAACCAGTCATCTCGTAAAATTCATAATAAATCATACGTTCATTTTTAACGGTTCAAAATTTGTGGACATATACTCAACTTATATATGTATAACATATCCAAAAATTACCACGATCCAACGGTCGGATTAAAAATTATAACTCCCGCAAAATATCTCAAAAACCCTGATTTTTAATACCTCCATTCCGACAAAAATACTGATAAAAACCTCAACATTAACTCCTTCATTTTTAACCACAAAAATATATCCCTCATTTATATCCACAAAAATAAATATTTCCTTATCATATGAATCAATAATTAATTATTTACAAATAATATTACAGAATCACATTTATGACAACCAGGCCGTTCCCAGGAAAGAGGGGGCTTTCCAATAAGGATTTCTCCTTACTGGCGCGCAATTAGATGACCAAACCTCTCCTTAGACAGAACTTTCTAGACATTGCCAATAATGTTATCTAATAATATTATTCAAATAATATGAATTATTGATCTGATAATGGGAAATACTGTGTAGTGACAATTATTGAAACAACAGTAATATAAAATATCAACGCAGCAATTATTGAATCAATAAAATAAAATACTGAACAGTAATTACTGTAACCATTATTGAGTAGTGCCTTCTTACGTAAGAATCAATAATTGGTGCAATACAGTGTGCTACTGTGTAACAACGCGTATTACTGTGTTTTAACCACCGGGTATTCCAACAGTATTAACGGTAACAACTACGCCGTTATTAATAAAAAACATATACTTGTCGTTTTCTTCATCCAATCGCTTTCCGTTATGGGGCCCACAAAAGACTGCGCCGTCGTACGAATATTCCCCGACAGGAAGAATATTCCACGACCAAACGAATATTCCCCGACAACAATGAATATTTTATAACCACTTGCTTATTTAAAATATTTACGCATTTTACCCATAACTAACCTCATTAATCAATTTAACACTTACTATTTCAAAATAATAAATAGAGGGAATTTAAATTTCATTTATTAATAATTTGGGGTCTTACAGTATAGGTTTTAAAACGGTGATTCCGGGGACGGAAACTTTATAAGGGAGGGTGAATGTAACAACCCGATATTTTCTACATAAATAAATAAGAAATTTTGCGTATAATTTTTTTTATTTATTTAAGGATGAGGATTTGTACAAGATAATGTGTATGTGTATTTATGTGGTAAATAAAAATATATTTATTACATAAATATTTACAAATAATTTTATTTTAGAATTATTGATTATTATAAAGTACATTCTTATAATAATTAATTTTATAGTAGAAATATGTTTATTAATTATTTTCCATAAAAATATAATCATATATTATTTAAATAATATATGGAGTGATTTTTAGAATAATTATAATAATTATTTTATTATATGAATTTTAATACAAATTATTAAGTTAATTATTTTACCTTAATTAATAAGGTTAAATATGAAGAATAAATCAGATATGGAATCCAAACCTTAATTTTGGATTATTGTCAAGGTATAAAAATAAAAATATTATATTAATTATATTTTAATTTTTCAGTGCTATACTTACGTACGGTATGTGTGTATAGAAAATGGTTGGTCAATTATGGTGTTTAATGTCAAAACCCTAGCATTAATTTATTTCACCCTATTTTGAAGTTCAGATGGGAGATTCAAGACCGTGTTATGCGAATTATGTGTGTATTATATAATTCTATGATTAATTAGGTAAACCCTAATTAATATTTAAAAATATTAATTTCTAGAAATCCTAATTTTTGGGTTATAAACCCTAATATATGATTTTGACCCTAATTGGGTAGTTAGCGATTATAATTAGGAAATACTAATCCTAATTAGGAAGATTTAATTAATGATTAAGAAATTTTAATATAATTAGAAAATTCTAATTATAATTTAGAAATATTAATTTTCTATTTTTGAAAAATCAAAATTCGGAAATGTTAGAAATTTAATTGCAAAATTAAGGGTTAAACCCTAAACCCTAAATTTTTCCAAACCCTAAACCCTAAGGGTTTGGTCAATTGTCCAAAATGACCATTCTAGAAATAAAAGGAAATGACTATTTTGCCTTTTTTATATTTTATTAAGTTGGTGTATAGGTATTGACTTTAGGAGGAGTGGTTCACCAAAACCTAGCCCTAGCCATGTGATTAAATCTACTAAGATCATATTTTTAAGTGCCAACTCGCAACATTAGATGCATTGTATCAAATATTAGAAAGATTAAAGAGAGAGAGGATGCTCATTTTTCTCATTCTTGTCCAACACTTTTTCTCTCTAGAAATTCGAGAGTTAGAGTGAGAGAATGTTATATACTAAGCCAATATCAGTCTCTAGCTTAACAAGATCATAATCAGAGGTCAGATTAAGGATCAAAGCTAGAAAAAGGTATAAACCCTAAATTTTGAAAATTATGTGATCTTGTGTTAATGTTGTTGTTTGTTGTTTAAAGATGTGTTAGAAGGTGTCTTTTCGTTCAATATTCGCGAGAAATGTTATATTCGTTTAATATTCGTAATGAATATTATTTTAGTTTAATATTCATAATGAATATTATTTTCGTTTAATATTCGTAATGGATATTATTTTTGTTCAGTATTCGTATAAAATAATATTTTCTTCCATACTCTGTAATATGTAAGTAATATTATTTTATTTTAGATTTCGAATTATATACTCATTTTGTTAAGTTTTGGCTTCTATACTCCATGAAATTAGTAGAATATCCTTAATATTTGCGCTTCATCCAGTATCTTTCCATAAAAATATTATTCTGAGCATTCTTGATAAGTTTTAACTTTTTCATGCCTGGGTACTATTCACGGGTTACTATTCACAAAGTACTATTAACGGGATACTATTCACTCGAGTACTATTCACCCGGGATACTATTCATGATAAAAATTGATTCGTTTTCTGTCCAAATTATTTTTTGAACAATATTATTCTTGAATTTTACTCCACAAATCAGTATCATGTTGACAATTTGAACGTTATTGAATTCTGGATAAATTAAATTATAAATCTTTAAAATTTATCCTTGAACTTGTTTTATTGAATTATTATGTCATTGTCATCATCCTCATGCTTATATTGTTATGAAAGTCATCTTTGGCCCGTAGTGCATAGATGGACTTGGTATGATTATGACTAGGGATTATTCGGTATAATCATGACCGTAATATTACAAATGATGTGGTAAAAGTTCTCATTGGCCCGTAGTGCATTGATGGACAGTTTTTGGTATGATTATGGGCATGGATTCTCTTCGGCCAAGGGTGCAAAGATGAATTGTTTTATGGCATGATCATGACCGTTGATAAAAACACGATTATCTTTGGCCCGTAGTGCATGGATAATTCATGGTCGTAATTCTAATGAATATCCTTGGCCGTAGTGCAGGGATGATTCGATGATGTGAATTATTTATTAAGCTGAGTCTCAGCGATAAAATTGGTGATAAATTCTTTTAAATCATAGAAGATAGTAGATACCATGCTCTACTTGATTCTTCTAATGGATTGCTTGTTCCGCTGCAGTTAAACTTGATGTTTAATAAATTTTATCAGTTTAACATTGTTGAAGGCTAAGGATAAATTATTCTGCATTATCTTAGTTATAATATTTCTTACTGGGCTAGTTGAGCTCACCTTTTGCTTTCATTGTTCTCTTCAGAAAATAAAAATATAGCTGGGACTAGTCGGAGAATGGAGTGACGGTCCAGATGTTTGCATTAGTAGTCCTCACTATTCTATAAAATAGTGTGATAATAAATGTATTGAGGACTTATTTTGAGTTTTAATATTGTCTAGAAGATAATATTTATATTAAAACTCACAGCTCATGTTATATATTTAAGTTTGTATTTGTATTATGTACCATGTATTTGGTTACTCAGAATGGGTGATGTATACCTATTTTAGGGGCGTCACAACAGTCTTAATACAACATAATAGATTTAAACATAAAAGGGACAAGCTCGTCGGTAGCCTTGCCCTTGCCCTTGTCTTTCCCAGATACACTTCCCTGTTTCACCTTAACTGAAAGGTTTTAAATAAGCAAGGATGAGCACAAATTGCCTAGCAAGTACTATTCAACAAGGGTAAAGAGTTTTATAACACGAGTGTGAAAAATCAAAGTATCATCTCTAAGATAGTTCAAAGTTTCAGAATACTATCATGAATATCAACAATTCTTGAAATAAGAATGATAATTCAATATAAATCAATATATATATATATATATATATATATATATATATATATATATATATATATGAATTCAAATACTATCAACATATCCAACTGGATAAATAATTTATACTGAGCAGTCGCTAAAGACTATTGAACATCTACTAGAATTACCAATACTAAACTGATAACCCAAAAGAATCAAGTACTGTAGAGGACCAGTCTACAATACTCCCAATTATGCATAACACCACTGTAATAATATACTCATATGTTGGGGTTTCCAACAACATACATTCCCCTTACCATAAAGGTTGTTCAACTCAGTTTTCAAGATTTTCACACCAATCAATTGGTTTGGACAGTTTTATAAACATGCATATAGTCTAACCGAATCAAATGGCATAGACACTTTCACATTATTCAAGAACAATACCAAGTTCAACATGAATAATAGTTTTCACAAGAGTTTTAGATATACTAGCTCAATTGAACGAATAAGTAGTATAACTTGCATTCAAGGAGATAAGCTTACGATATTCGTTGAATAAAGTAATGCAAGAGTTAGAATACTTGCACAATGTAAATTATAGTTCAGATACTTGCCTTAAGCGTAGTTTATCCACGTTAAGAAATCAACACTTTCGAATCCTATTTATAGTGTATTATATGTTCAAGATGTTCATTAGCTAACACCGTCTTTAATCAAGCTTGGCATGGTTCAAGTATGCACATATGGTACAAAATCAGTTTATAGATTCATTATGAACCAAATATGTAGTTATTTCATAAGTAAATTAAGAATGCTCAAGGTTAATTCCTTTTTACCCATGGACCATCCTATTACGAGGTAAACACTAATATATCATCTAAGCATCACATATATATATGTGTATCAGTAGGTTTTAAACCACCTCTAGCATTTTAGGTACCTTACAATTTGATTGCCAAAGTTCATATTTTAAAACTGACCAAGTCCTGACTTCAGACTGGTGCAGCTGCGCCATAGCTAAGCCTAGGACCGACGCAGCTGCGCCGTCCTCTGGCTATGCCAAGACTCAGCTGCTGTCTTGTGGTTTCTGTCCGGCTTGACCAAAACAATCATACATGATATATTTATCATGTAAAAGGTCTTTTCATGCTTCATAAGTCAATCTAGGTTCCTTCTTTCATAATAAAAATTCTAAATTGATCATTTCAACAATTTAAGGCCATTCAAGGTCATAAAATCACAAAGTCTATCATGCTTGCTCTCTAAATATACAAGATAGTTATAAAACTCATATTAGGCATGCTTGTGAGTATTCATAACACATATGTGAAATTAGCACCGTTTTGGTTGAAAATATGCTTCGTTTATGCTTTTCTTGAAATGTGAAACACAAGCATGGTATATCTATGGTTATACTACATGAGTGAGTCTAAGAGGGTCATCAAACATGATCACAAATATCAGATTCTAATCCTCAAGGTAGCATGTTAATATTCATGTTCAAAGCTTACTAGTAGGTTAAACATGACGATGCTTGCTTACTACTCTCATAAACACCATCTAATGGTTTATTCGTGCATTTCTAAGTCATACTAACATGCTTGCAAAGTCAGAATGTATATCATGCGGTAGTCATGCTTGTTAGCTTACTAAACTTTTCTCGAAAATATTTCTAACACAAAGCCTAATAGGGGTTATAAACATAGGGACTATGTACACTCTAGCATGCTCATTTAGGTGTAAAATCAGTCATGTATAGATTACTAGGCTCACAATTTGCAGAACGTAGTTCGTTTTCAAAACTCAAAGTCCTAATTTCCATCTAAATCATATGCTTTCATTAATCATGCTAATCTAAAAAAACATGCCCACATTAGGTTCATATATCTATATATACCCCTTACACATGCTTGCATACTAGTATATATCATAATGAGTGACTAACGCTTGGCAGATTACAAAACAGAACTCAAAACTAAATTCAGGAACTGGAGCAGCTGCACTGCGCCTTAGTGTAAATCTGGCGCAACTGCGCCGTGCCTGGTTCGAGCCAAGAACAGTCTACTTCGGCAGAAAACTAGCCCAACCTTAGAAATTATTCACCATTTCGATTCTAACCAGTTATGTATCAATTGCAACATGCTTATATGGTTATATAACAACTATTTAAACATTACCCAACCTCATCATCATCTAATTCCACATAATTAAGAAATTGAATTTCAAGAACTCAAAACTCTATTTTTTTACAGAGAATGGAATTGAAGCAAGGAGGAGAGGTTATACCTTCTGCAAATGTGAAAGGAACTTGCTCCAATAAACTCTCAAGCTCTTAGAACACTTGTATACCCTCAATTCCACACTTAGCAATTATCATAAATTTTCAAACAACACTAACTGAATATGTTGTCTGTTATTTATAGAAGAGTCTTGGACTGGGCATTAGTTTAACACAAGGTTAGAATCCATGGTGCAATGAGATGAAACAATGGTTGCTCAAGGGTTGGCCAACCACCCAAAACTCAGCCATCATCCTCCATCATCCTCCTAGACCTAGCCTTTTGGAAGAATACACATTATAGCTTTGAGCTACTATTCATGTACTTGTGCCACTCATTTTGGGACAACTGAAAATCTCAGCAACACTTAGCTCCATCCCATTTAGTTACTTCATTATAAAAAAAATGGTTTTAATGTCCAAGTGTCACCATATTAGGAGAATTTAGGGTTATTTATATACTCACATCATATAGTCCATGTACATTAAATACACGCAATAAAATAATGCAGTCAGGTATTATTGTCCGAGTAATCCCATAATTATCTCTACCATTCACATAACCACATAATAACCTTATTTAATTTTAATGTTCATTTAAACATTGAATTCCATTCTCAGATTCTAGAATACTCAGATAACTAATCATTTATGCATTATAACTACATATGATGCCATGGTGCTACTAGGTACCTCATTTCATTGCAATATACTCCTATTATATGGTTTTATTTATGTCACACCTATAACATTAATGTCCCAACTCAGTGCTACAGTAGAAAGTAACCAACTCCAACTGACCTCTGGCGCAGCTGCACTAGTTTGTACTGCTGGGATGGTGCAACTGCGCCGTACCCTGACAGTGCCAAGACTGGTTTAGCTTCAAGCTCGTGTCAATTTTTATCACTAAACTCGTTTTATACGACATGAATTACTATCCACATGAGTAATATTACAAGTCTAAGAGCGTACTTATTAACTACATGAAATTTCATGATCAACCCGATTAATTTTCCTAATTCCCGTTTAACTCGCTTAATGGATTTACTCATTTCACAATATGCCACACCAGGCATTTCACAATTCTCATTGTCAAATCACACTTCTTAATACGCATTGATCTAATACGAATCAATTGCATTAACCAACTCATAAAATAATAAAACTTATATTAACATAAATAGCATTTCCATTAATATATTCATTTTATAATACGTGAAAATTCTTGGGTATTACAATTCTCTTGTGAGTCGTAGTGAATTGGTGAGAATGAAAGAAGAAATAAGCTTCTATTTATAGAAGATTTCTAGCTTAGCCCTTGCAATGTGAAGAGGCAAGTGGCTTGACGACTGGTGATGTGAAAAGAAAAGTGGTTTGACGCTTGTAATATGAAACAATAAGTGGTTTGACGCCTATAATATGAAACAACAAGTGGTTCGACGCCTGTAATGTAAAACGATAAGTGGTTCGACGCCTGTAATATGAAACGACAAGTGGTTCGACGCCTATAATATGAAACGACAAGTGGTTCGACGCCTATAATATGAAACGGCAAGTGGTTTGACGTCTGATAAAGGCAATTACTATTGGTGAAAGTGACTCTTAGATGATGACATATGGGCCCCCATAGAATAAACCAAACTTACCACAAACGTCTCATAACAGACTTCTTATTTATATCAAAGATTGAATAAATATTACCACAAATCATTTTATCTTCAATCAACACATTTTTAATCTTCCAAAAATTATTCATCATTAATATTATAACTCACAATATTTAACGACCATATCATTTTCAAGAAAGAGGGGGCTTTCTGATAAGGATTTCTCCCTATTGGCGTGCAGTTAGGTGACCAAACCTCTCCCCGATATAACTTTCTAGACATCGCCAATATTGTAAATAATAATATGAATAACTTTGTCGTCTCAATTATTGATTTAATAATATAAAATATTATGCAGATGATACTGTGACAATAATTGAATCAATAATATGAGATACTATGCAGCAATTAATGTAGCAATAATTGAGTATAATTGAGTGGCTTCTTACGTAAGCATCAATAATCAATACCGTGTGCTACTATGCAACCATGCGTATTACGGTACTTTTCATCACCGGGTATTTCAATAGTTAACGGTAAAACTTCTGCCGTTACTTTTATAAAAAGATATTTCTGTCGTTTTCTAACTCCGACAATAATTCCGCTGTGGAGTCTACCAATGATTGTACCGTCATACGAATATTTCCTGTTAAAACAAATATTTTCTGGCCAATCGAATATAATATAACAACTGTTGAGTAAAATCAATACGCTTAAAAACACGCAAGTGCATGCGGTCAACAAATAATATAGTAGTGAATAGAGTATCGTTCCCACAAGGACAAAATATCAAGAATCTTAACTTCACAATTATCAATCTTGTATTAACCCTAATTTTATTAAACTAATCAATTCAATGGTTTTTAGAATGAATAAAAGCAACTAAATTAATAAATAATTAAATTATCACAAAACAGTCACCAATAACGAAATTTGGAATTTCAAACAATTAATGGGGAATTAGACTTATGATTTCACCCAAAGCTTCACTCTGATTTTCAAACCTTTATTCCAACCAACTCAATATTCTAGTTTATTAATCAAGAACACGAACATAGTAAGAGCCACCTCTCGATGCACTAATACCATATTAACATCAATCCACAATTAAGATAGAAATCTGTTAAACACCTAAATTAACCAACTCACTATATCTCTATGTGAATTGCAATCAAAAAGGTTGAAGTTTAAGCTCTCTATACGATTACATGCGATGTCAAGCGTATCTCTACCTTAACAATAATCACAAATATGCTATCGACATGATTCATGACACATGCTATATTAACTAAGTCTAGATTCGAATCTCCTCTCTCGATTCCTTTCAAATCCACAAAGAACTGTTGATCAGACAATTCATAAATTCACGCACAAATTAATATAGATAAACTGAAAATATCTTATTGAATTGGAAATCAAAGTTATTGAATCATCGTTTCACCCAAAGATCCATCACAAGTCTAATTAGTAAATTAGTTCATAATGAATGAATTGAAAGCTGAATAATTTGTTGAAAACATCATCCCAAGTACAAATAGATGAAAGAAAAGAGGAATTATGGAAAACCCCTTCACGTAGCCTCGATTTGCAACTGTCGTGACAATTTCTGAAAATTACTCCTCCAACGTTCGCTCTTCAATCCTTTAAATCGCTCTTCAATCCTTGCCTTTGTGTTATGAGATTGTTGTTTTTCTACCTAGTAGCAAGCCCCCATGTCTTCTGGCTGAATTCTCCTTTTATTAGAGTCCAAACGCACTAGCCAAACCCAACAAACCGAGCCCCAAAAGAAGTCGAAACCAAACAGGAAAGCTCAGGAAACGGGACCCCCGCCCCAGCGGGGGGTACATGCACAAAAAGGCCCACCCCGGTGGGCTAGACCTCTGACTTCAAGATTTTAAAGTTCCAACTTTTTTTCCACTTTTGCTCCAAAAAGACCGCCTTTCCTCACCAATTGCATCCATGACCACCCTACACATAAAATATCATGAAACGAGTACAAACGAACACAAAACATGAGAATAACTACGAATTTAAACTTGAAACGAATATTAATTCGCGTATATAAAATCCACTTATCAAAATCCCCCAAACTTAATCTGTGCTAGTCCCCGAGCACAAAACAAACTACACGCAATGCAATAACAATCTAAATTCCTAAAAATAAAATCCAATCACATCACATAAACTGATTTATCCCATCGGCCTCAGAGAAAACAAGCAACTTTACAATACAAATTATCAAAACCAATCTACACTTACATATTAATTCTCAATTCTTGAACAACTATCACTGGTATAGCGTGCGTGTGTGATCAACATCGAAGATAACTGATACAGACCCAAATTCAATACATAAACAACTTCTTAGAAGGAATCATACAATGCAAACTAAAAAAAATCTCAAAGATAGGCACGATTCAACTAAAATTAAACTCAACCAAATTCAAGGGTACATGCAGGATACTTATACTCTCTCTTCTCTTTTTTTTCATACGGGGGCTTTTTGCACTTTTCCCGTTTTATTCTTATTTTTTTATAGATGGTTGGTGAGTGCGTTTTACGCTCCATCTCACGCTTGTGTTTATGGGGAGTGCTTCACCTCAACCCACCACAAGACTAAACATATTTCATTCTCTTTTTTGAGCTTATATATCCCGCATATATTCCCCCAAACTTACATTCTTGCCTAATTTAAGCCTTCACTGCCTATCCTTGTCATTTTCGAGTTCACGCTAGCACTATCCTTTATAAACACTTTATATATCAATTTGAACTAACCGGTCAACAAAGATGTCATTAGTGCTACCCTTTTTATAACAGTTACAAACAAGTCCAAGAATTAATTCATAATAGTAATTATATCATAGTTCTAATAATCCATACTATATTGGTTAACTTGTTCACAATCTCATCATTGGCCAGAATAACCTGTAGAATGCTACACCATTGGACATATGCAAACAAACTATTTAACTAAAAAAATTTTATTTTATTATTTAGTTCCTTGTTTTTTTTCTTTTTTTTTATTATTTAGATATGAAAAGTCAAAGTCCTAACTACTATGCAAATACATATTCTATAATGTAACACCAGATCTGACAACAAAAATTTTTAAAATGCATGTATGAAATGTATGCAACTAAACAACTAACTCCCCCAAACTTAAATAAGACAATGCCCTCATTGGATAAAAATAAAAATGCACGAGGACTTCCCTGTAATTGTCTAAGTCTGGGGTGGTGGTTGGTGATCTTCTTCATCAGAATCACTAGGAGGAAATCGAGGTAATGGACCGGGTTGTTGATACAGAAATTAGGCTGCCGGGTTGAAGCTTTGGAGTGTTGTGTTGAATGAAGCGAAAGACGCGTTCATGGCATCAAACATGTGATCTTGGCGGAGCGTAAAACGCCGCATTTCCCGGCGTGCTGCCCTATTTTGCGCATTCATGTGATTCTGGAACTCAAGGAACTGAGTGCTAGAAAATGCATCAGCCTGCGGAACCTGCTCGGTTCCTTGATCTCCCATTGTGTTATCCTCATCCTCCGAAGTATCTTCAGCTTCAGCCTCGTCCTCCGACACTGATGGAAAAACAAATCCTAGACCTCTAGGATGTAATTTGCCGCCGGGCCACACGGAATACCGTGCTATCATTCTAGTATCTAAGAGTTACAGCGGCATCAAAGTGGGTTCATCATCAGACCAACGCACTCCGGCTTGACGACACAACCCACAAATGAGAGATGGGTGTGGTAAGCCGCCAGAAAAGTTGCCTCGGAGACATCGTCGTATAGAAAAATTGATAATTGCCCCGATATCTATGAGGAAGTCTTGCACGATAGAATGCAGGAGGAGTGCCTTCTCCTTGGTCACGTCTGAGGTGTGTGTGGACAGTAGCAATTTAGCACAGAGGAAGGCATACCAGATTTTTCCGTACCGACTTAGGTCCTTGCTGTGAAACACTGTGCCTCCTTTTCAACCCTTTAACCAAGTAGTCCCCGGCTTAGTCATGTTTTGAATCACCTCCTCAAAGTCGGGGTCGAAATCCCGCATATAGGCATACTGGCACTGGCGTGGCACCCTCAGCTGAGAATATGTATTGATTGCGTCAGCACTGAACGGAACCATGCGACCCCGCACGAAGGCATGGAACGGTGCCTTATCCTCGGCGTTCGCATAGAATTCTTTAACGACATTCACAACGGTGGACTCGGGCTTCGCCGTAAACCTTATCCATCCTTGCTGATAAATTTGTTGCATCATCTCCCCATCATTCCCCTCGGAAGCCAACCCCCACTCCGGTGTAAGAGCCTTGGTAACCATATAGTCGTACCGATTGGCAGCGGCGGCACTTCTAAATTTTCGGCGGTCATATGTTCGTGTCGGTGGAGCGGAAATTGAACCCTCTCCCCGTTGGCGTTTTGATGTTGGTTGTGAAGCCATTGATTTTTGGATGTTTGACTTGCTAGCACACACTTCCTTCTCTCATACTTGGTTCAGTCAATTTATCGAACACTTGGCATGCACAGCTCGTTGGGTTACACAATTTTTGAATTTTAAACTTAGAAATTGGTGTATGTGGTAGAGATGAGATGAAGCCTTGACACTATAGCCACTTACCCTCAAATGTGTGTATCCCAATTGCCTGAAGAATTCAAGTGTAATGTTATTGAACATGGGAAGTATGAGGTAGGGTTTATATAGAGTGATGTGGGGGAGATGAAGTGGTGGACGGGATTGAAGTCGTGTGAGTGGAGAGTGGGGGTGAAGGTGGGTTTAATTGATTTAGGTAGTGGTCGTGGTGGTAGTAGTTGTGTAGGGTCGTGGGTTGTGTTGAGGAGTTGAAGACAAAAATGGCAGCAGGTTATGAGTGAGGGGGAAATGGCTGGGACATGCCGTTTAAATGAACACGTCTGCCCAGGAATTAGGACCCCCGCCCCGGCAGGGGGTGCTAGGCCAAAAAGGCCCGCCCCGGCGTGCTAGCCCACTGTAAAACTTTTTGGTCAAAAATTTTTGAGATGCAAAAATTTCCGATTTTCCTCCATTTCGTAGGCATTGTTGCTCTAACTCACATTGGACCTCTCCTAAAACCAAAAACATGCACTACGTTAGATTAATGACAACTTGTATTTTCAATGAGATTTTTAGTACTTTTCTGAGATTTTTAGCAAAACTTATAATTGACAAGTCCTAACTACTGCTTTACAAACTATATCCTAATAAATTAAACATGAACTATGGAAAATAAATAAATATTGGGTTTCCTCCCAATTAGCGCTTGATTTTAAGTCATTCAGCCTGACTACTCCCTGCTTTACTGTGTATCGGCGAGGGTGATGTTGTCGGCGTCCCAGTTCTACTCGCCACCCCAGTAATGCTTTATACGTTGCCCATTGACTTTGAACGTGTCTAGGGGATTACGACTGTAAAGTTCAACGGCGCCATGAGGAAATACTCGTTTTATAGTAAATGGTCCCGACCATCTCGACTTAAGCTTTCCGGGGAATAAACGCAGCCGTGAATTGAACAAGAGGACTGCTTGACCCGGCTCGAATGTTCGTTCCACAATTTTCTAGTCGTGTCATCTTTTAACTCTTTCTTTGTATAACTTGGCATTCTCGTAGGCTTGGAGGCGGAATTCGTCGAGCTCATTTAGTTGGAGTAGCCTCTTTTCTCCTACCGCAGCTTGATCAAAATTCAATTTCTGTATGGCCCAGTAAGCCTTGTGCTGTAGCTCCACCGGTAAATGACATGCCTTTCCGTACAAGAGTTGATACGGTGACATCCCAATTGGCGTTTTGAAGGCAGTCCGGTACGCCCATAATGCGTCGTCCAATCGAAGTGACCAATCTTTCCGACTCGAATTTACAACCTTCTCCAATATCCTCTTAACTTCTCTGTTCGATACCTCGGCTTGCCCATTAGTCTGAGGGTGATACGTTGTAGCCACCTTGTGATTGACCCCATACTTAGCCAAAAGAGCTGTAAACGAATTATTGCAGAAGTGAATGCCTTCATCGCTAATTATTGCTCTTGGCGTGCCAAACCTCGTGAAAATATTTTTTTGTAGAAACTTGAGGACCACCTTTGCATCATTAGATGGTTATGCTGTAGCTTCAACCCATTTCGAGACGTAATCCACCGTGAGCATAATATATTGATTGCTCAAAGACGATGGGAATGGTCCCATGAAATTGATGCCCCATACATCAAAGATCTCCACTTCAATGATTGTTTATAGGGGCATCTCGTTCCGTTTAGATATGTTTCCCACCCTTTGGCATCTATCACATGTTTTCACAAATTGGTGGGCGTCTTTGAACACTGTAGGCCAATAAAATCCAGATTGAAGAACTTTTGCCGCGGTGCGCTCACTCCCGTAATGTCCACCGTATGCCGATGAATGGCATTCTTTTAATATGTTGTGGACTTCACTGTATGGGATACATCGTCGAATCATCTTATCGGCGCATTGTTTAAACAGATACGGCTCATCCCACATGTACCACTTGACATCGTGAAGAAACTTCTTTTTCTGTTGTCGTGTAAGATCCGGGGGAAGAATCTTGCTTACCACATAATTTGCTAAGTCTGCATACCACGAAAATTCTGCATTCAACCTAAATAACTGCTCATCCGGAAATGTCTCGTTAATCATGCATTTATCTTCATCCTTTTTCTCCGGATTTTCCAGTCTTGATAAGTGATCGGTAACTTGATTCTCCGTACCCTTTCTACCTTTAATTTCTAAATCAAACTCTTGAAGTAAGAGAATCCATCGAATAAGGCGTGGCTTAGCATCTTTTTTTGCTATTAAGTACCGAATCGCCGAATGGTCCGTGTAAACTATTACCTTAGTCCCGATCAAATATGCCCGGAATTTGTCGAATGCGTATACTACTGCAAGCAATTCCTTTTCCGTGGTAGTATAGTTCATTTGAGTCTCTGTTAGTGTTTTTCTTGCGTAGTATATGGCGTGAAACACCTTGTCTCGTCTTTGGCCCAAAATAGCCCCGACTACGTAGTCACTCGCTTCACACATCAGTTCAAATGACAATTTCCAGTCCGGTGCGACTATCATGGGGGCTGTAGTTAATTTCTGTTTCAATAATTCAAACGCGGACTTACATTCCGCAGTAAAGCTGAAAGTGGCATCCTTCTCTAAAAGACTGCATAGAGGTTTTGCAATCTTAGAGAAGTCTTTTATGAACCTCCGGTAGAACCCAGCATGTCCCAGAAAACTGTGAATACCCTTAACTGAGCTCGGTGGAGGTAGTTTCTCGATCGTGTCCAACTTTGCCTTATCCACCTCCAATCCTTGAGCCGACACCTTATGGCCCAATATTATGCCCTCTTCAACCATAAAGTGACATTTTTCCCAATTCAGTATGAGGTTTGTGTCCTTACAACGCTGCAATACCATGACTAAATTTTCTAAACAAGTGTCAAAAGTGTCCCCATAGACCGAGAAATCATCCATGAAGACTTCAACGTTCTTCTCCACCATATCCGAGAAAATAGCCATCATACACCGCTGGAAAGTTGCCGGTGCATTGCACAGTCTGAAAGACATTCTCCTGAATGCAAAGGTGCCGTAAAGGCAAGTGAATGTTATCTTTTCTCTATCCTCAGGAGCGATAGCAATCTGATTATATCCCGAATATCCATCCAATAAGCAGTAAAACTCATGTCCCGCTAACCTGTCTAACATTTGATCAATAAAAGGTAGCGGGAAATGATCCTTTCGGGTTGCCTTATTCAATCTTCTATAATCGATGCAGACCCTCCAACCTGTCACTGTCCTTGTCGAAATTAACTCGTTATCCTCATTCTGAATTACCGTCATTCCCCCTTTCTTAGGCACACAATGAATAGGACTCACCCATTTACTGTCTGAAATTGGGTATATGACACCGGCATCCAATAATTTCAAAATTTCCTTCTTGACTACTTCCTTCATAATTGGGTTAAGTCGACGTTGATGCTCCACCGATGGACTTGCATCATCCTCTATCAGAATCTTGTGCATGCAAAATGATGGGCTAATGCCTTTTATATCTGCAATCGTCCATCCAATTGCTGATTCATTATCCATAAGCACCCTCAGCTACTTTTCTTCCTGCAATTCGTTAAGTGCAGCAGAAATAATTACAGGTAAAGAATTCAAATTGCCTAAATACGCATACCTAAGATGTTTAGGGAGTGGTTTAAGTTCCAATGTCGGTGGCTCCTCCAATGATGGTTTCAATTTTTCTACAATTGTCTCCTCGGTGTGCAAAGGTTCAACCGGTGCTCTGAATCGGCTAACTCGTGGCAACGAGTCTAGCATCTGTAATAAGTCCACAAATTCCGGGTCGTCTTTTTCCTCATCCCCCAGTAAAGTTGTTTCCAACGGATCATTGATCAATCTCTTGTTAATATCTTTGCTAGTAATCTGCTCAATTAAATCCATTCGATTACACTCTTCCTCGTCCGTAGGATATTTCATGGCCTTGAACACATTGAATTTTACTTCTTGATCTTGGACCCTCATTGTAAGTTCTCCTTTTTGCACGTCTATGAGTGTCTTTCCCGTAGCCAAGAAAGGTCTCCCTAGGATGATCGGGATGTTCTTATCTTCATCGAAATCCAGTATGATAAAGTCCGCAGGGAATATAAACTTATCCACCTTTACCAAAATGTCCTCTACAATGCCTCTCGGATATGTTACTGACCTATCCGCCAACTGTAATGAAATATTCGTAGGCTTTGGCGCGGGCAAACCCAATTTTGAATATACTGATAATGGCATCAGGTTTATACTCGCCCCCAAATCACATAGGCACTTGTTAAAAGACATCTTTCCGATCGTGCACGGGATAGTAAAGCTCCCCGGGTCTTTGAGTTTTGGTGGAAGCTTTTTCTGTAACACTGCACTACACTCCTCTGTTAGTGCCACTATTTTGAAGTCTTCCCATTTCTTCTTCCTCGACAAAATCCCCTTCATAAACTTTGCATAACTCGGCATTTGCTCGAGGGCCTCTGCGAATGGGATGTTAATCTGGAGTTTCTGGAACACATCTAAAAACCTTTCGAACTGCTTATCTGATTTCTGTTTCTGGACCCTCCACTGAAACGGTGGTGGATGATAAACAATCGGCTCACTGTTTAACTTGGGTTCCTCGATTTTGTTCCCCTCCACTGCGTTACTGTCATCGACCTTTTCCTCCGAAATTGCTGAATTTTCTGCACTATTCCCACCGAGATGTTTTCCACTTCTCAACCTAACTGCTTTACATTGCTCCTGATTACCCTTAGGATTTCTCTCGGTGTTGCTAGGTAATGTTCCTTGTGGTCGATTATTCAATGCCAACGCGATTTGACCTATCTGATTCTCTATATTTTTGATAGCAATAGCTTAATTCTTCATAGCCAAATCATTGCTAGTCATGTACTTTGCCCATGTTTCCTCCCCATCAGATTTCTTGTCCTGATGTTGAACCGGCTGTTGGTGATTCTGAAAACTAGGGGGATATGATGGTCGTGGAGCTTGAGTTTGCTGATTATTGCTCCATGAGATGTTTGGGTGGTTCCTATTCCCCTGGTTGTAGGTATTTTGGTAGGTATTTTGTGGAATTCTGTTGTAGTTGCCTATGAACTAAACATATGCTGGATTTATTGCACACTACTCTGTCGGATGATCACCCGCACACAATTCACATACTACCATAACCTGCTGAACTTGTTGAGCTTGAGCCTCTGTTATCGTATTTACCCTCTCATTCATCGTATCAAACTTCATGGATAGTGCAGAAAGAGTTGCTTGTATAGCTGTTACTCCATCTAATTCCAAGATCCCAGCTGCCTTTGCATGTGTCATTCTTGCTGTGGGCCACTGGTAGTTATTTGCCGACATTATTTCTATCAAATTGTAGGCATCCTCATAACTCTTAGCCATGAATGCACCGCCCGATGCCGCATCAATACTGGTTCTGACATTTCCATGTAGCCCGTTGTAGAAGGTGTTCATTTGTAACCACTTGGGCAATCCATGATATGGGCACTTTCTGAGTAATTCTTTGTATCTCTCCTATGACTCATATAGTGACTCTCCATTCTGCTGCTCAAACATTGTGATGTCATTCTTCATTTTCGCAGTCTTCGCCGGTGGGAAAAATTTGGCAAGAAATTTTTGAGCCAAATCCTCCCATGTAGTGATCGAACCCGGCGGTAGAGAATGTAACCAACTCTTCGCCTTGTCCCGTAAAGTGAATGGGAACAAGCGAAGTCTCACTGCCTCATCCGACACCCCATTGTACTTGAACGTGTCGCACATCTCTAGAAAACTGATCAAATGCTCATTCGGATCGTCGTTCGCCATTCCCCCAAACTGACATGAGTTCTGCATCATCTGAATAGTCCCAGGCTTTATTTCAAAAGTATTCGCAGCAATTGCAGGCCTAGTAATGCTCGACTGCAGATCAGTCACCCTAGGTGTGGTAAAATTCCTCAACGCTTTCTGGTCTTCGGCAGCCATCGTTTCTTCCTTTTCAGAATTTTCGAATTCGTTCCTCGTTTCCTCAATCCACTTACTCAACTTTTGAAATCTTCTGTCAATGTCGTCCTCAAAAGGAAGCAAGTCTGGATGTTTAGATCGTATTTGCATAAACCAATGTTGAAAACCTGAAATAGAGAAAACAAAAATAAAATGTTTAAGTAAAACTGGACTAATTAAACTGATATTGTAAAAAAATATATTAAAATCTCGGCTAAATTGTCCCCGGCAACGGTGCCAAAAACTAGTTGAGTAAAATCAATACGCTTAAAAACATGCAAGTGCACGTGGTCAACAAATAATATAGTAGTGAATAGAGTATTGTTCCCACAAGGACAAAATATCAAGAATCTTAACTTCACAATTATCAATCTTTTATTAACCCTAATTTTATTAAACTAATCAATTCAATGGTTTTTAAAATGAATAAAAGCAACTAAATTAATAAATAATAAAATTATCACAAAACAGTCACCAATAACGAAATCTGGAATTTCAAACAATTAATGGAGAATTAGACTTATGATTTTACCCTAAGCTTCACTTTGATTTTCAAACCTTTATTCCAACTCAACTCAATATTCCAGTTTATTAATAAAGAACACGAACACAGTAAGAGCCACCTCTCGATGCACTAATACCATATTAACATCAATCCACAATTAAGATAGAAATCTGTTAAACACCTAAATTAACCAACTCACTATATCTCTATGTGAATTGAAATCAAAAAGGTTAAAGTTTAAGCTCTCTATACGATTACATGTGATGTCAAGCGTATCTTTACCTTAACAATAATCACAAATATGCTATCAACATGATTCATGACACATGCTATATTAACTAGGTCTAGATTCAAATCTCCTCTCTCGATTCCTTTCAAATCCACAAAGAACTGTTGATCAGGCAATTCATAAATTCACGCACAGATTAATATAGATAAACTAAAAATATCTTATTGAATTGGAAATCAAAGTTATAGAATCATCGTTTCACCCAAAGATCCATCACAAGTCTAATTAGTAAATTAGTTCATAACGAATGAATTAAAAACTGAATAATTTGTTGAAAACATCATCCCAAGTACAAATAGATGAAAGAAAAGAGGAATTATGGAAAACCCCTTCACGTAGCCTTGAATTGCAACTGTCGTGACAATTTCTGAAAATTACTCCTCCAACGTTCGCTCTTTAATCCTTTAAATCGCTCTTGAATCCTTGCCTTTGTGTTATGAGATTGTTGTTTTTCTACCTAGTAGCAAGCCCCCATGTCTTCTGGCCGAATTCTCCTTTTATTAGAGTCCAAACGTACTAGCCAAACCCAACAAACCGAGCCCCAACAGAAGTCGAAACCAAACAGGAAAGCTCAGGAAATGGGACCCCCACCCCAGCGGAGGGTACATGCACAAAAAGGCCCGCCTCGGCGGGCTAGCCCTCTAACTTCAAGATTTTAAAGTTCCAACTTTTTTTCCACTTTTGCTCCAAAAAGACCGCCTTTCCTCACCAATTGCATCCATGACCACCCTACACATAAAATATCATGAAACGAGTACAAACGAACACAAAACATGAGAATAACTACGAATTTAAACTTGAAACGAATATTGATTCGCGTATATAAAATCCACTTATCAACAACTTGCGTACTTTGCAAAATTTATAAATATTACCCATAACTATAACATTATATCAAATTCATTCCTTAATATTCAAAAATGATATTTATAGAAAATTCATATTTATTCATAAAAGTTGGGGTATTACAACCTCTCCTTCTTATGAAATTTTGCCCTCGAAATTAGGGTACATACCTGGTATGTCGAAAAGGTGAGGATACCTTGATCTCAATTCAGATTCTAACTCCCAGGTCATTTATTCAACATCGTGGTTTCTCCACAAAACTTTAACTTAAGGTATAACCTTGGAGCGTAGAATATGTTCCTTCTTATCTAAAATTTTAAAAGGTACCTCTTCGTACATTAAATCTTTCGCTATTTCGTCCGGTTCTAACTCAATAATGTGGTTTGGGTCTTCCACATATTTACGTAACATGGATATGTGAAAAATGTTATGAACACGAGACATACTTGGCTGTAAAGTGAGTCTATAGGCCACATTTCCTACTCGGTCAAGGATTTCAAATGGGCCAATGAATCGAGGATTGAACTTTTCTCTCTTTCCAAATCTCGTAACTACTTTTCATGGAGCAACACGTAACAACACATGTTCTCCAACATTGAATTCCACGTCCTTTCTATAAAGATCAGCATAACTCTTTTGTTAATCTTGTGAGGTTTTTATACGTTGCCGGATCATTTGAATCTTTTCTGTTGTCATGCGTACGAATTCCGGTCCCAACAATGTTACTTCACCCACCTCATCCCGACATACTGGAGAACGACACTTGCGTCCATACAACGCCTCAAATGGAGCCATGCCAATACTTTCTTGATAACTGTTGTTGTAGGAGAATTCCACCAATGGCAAGAACTTGTCCCAACTTCATTTGAAGTCAAGGACACAAAGTCTTAATAGATCTTTAAGAGTTTGAATAGTCCTCTCTGACTGCCCGTCCGTTTGAGGATGATATGCCGAACTAAATCGTAAATTCGTGCCCATAGCTTTTTGCAAACTAACCCAAAATTGTGAAATAAATCTTAGGTCTCGATCAAAAACTATGGATACTGGCATACCATGCAGTCTTACAATCTCATTTATGTAAATACAAGCAAGACGTTCAAGTCAATAAGTTTCTCGTATAGGTAAGAAATGAGCAGACTTGGTCAATCTATCAACAATGACCCAAATCGCATCTATGCCTTGAGAAACCTTGGGAAGACCAGTAACGAAATCCATGGTAATGTGCTCCCACTTCCATTCTGGAATTTCAAGTGGTTGCAATGGACCTTTTGGCACTTGATGCTCTGCCTTGACACTATGACACATTAAACACCTTGAGATAAACTCCGCGATCTCCCTCTTCATATTGGTCCACCAAAATGTATGTCGAAGATCACGATACATTTTGGTACTTCCAGGATAGATTAAAAACGATGTGTTGTGTGCCTCCATCATAATTTTATACTTTGAATCAGGGTCGTTAGGAACACAAAGTCTAAAGTTGACTCGTAGTATTCCTTCTTCATCGATTCTTGCTTTCGGAATAGCACATTTTTGCACTTTCTTCCTCACACGCATTGGCTCTAGGTCTTTTGCTTGAGCAGCATTAACGTTATCGATTAAAGTCGGTTCTACTCGTATATTGGCCATCATCATGTGGGTCCCTAGAGTCTTTAACTCTATCTCTATCCTTTGCAAGTCATACAAAATGGGCCTTTGCGTTGATAATATCGCACTCGTACCCGTATATGATCTTCTACTCAACACGTCAGCTACCACGTTCTCTTTTCAAGGATGGTATTGGATGGTATGATCATAATCTTTCAACAGTTCAAGCCAATGTCATTGCCGCATGTTGAGTTCCTTTTGGGTGAAAAAATATTTGAGGCTTTTATGATCTGTATAGATCTCCACCTTCTCTCCATACAGGTAATGCCTCCAGATTTTAAGCGCAAAAATGACTGCTGCCAACTCTAGATCATGAGTAGGATAATTTCTCTCATATTCTTTGAGTTGTCGCGAGGCATAGGCTATGACTTTCTCATGTTGCATGAGAACACATCCTAAACCTCTGCATGAAGCATCACTGTAGATGACATATCCCTCCGAACCAGATGGTATTGTCAGAACAGGTGCTGAAATGAGTCTCCTCTTGAGTTCTTGAAAACTCTTCTCACATTCCTCACTCCAACCGAATTTTGTATCTTTTCGAGTCAGCTGAGTTAATGGAGTAGCAATTCGAGAAAAACCTTCCACGAATCTCCGATAATAACCAGCTAAGCCGAGAAAGCTACGTACTTCGATCACTGACTTAGCTTTGTATTGCTTCAATCTTTCCTGGGTCAACAGATATTCCGTGATTTGATATCACGTGCCTAAGAAATGCTACTTCCTCAAGCCAGAACTCATATTTCTTCAACTTGGCATAAAGCTTATTTTCACGAAGCTTTTGGAGTATCAGCCTCAAGTATTGCTCATGATCTTCACGGGTTTTAGAGTATATGAGGATGTCATCAATAAAGACGACAACAAAGTGATCCAAATATTCTTTAAATACTCGGTTCATCATATCCATGAAGGCTGCAGGAGCATTAGTTAATCCAAAAGACATGACTAGGAATTCGTAATGCCCGTACCGAGTTCTGAAAGTAGTCTTTGGAATGTCATCAGTTTTAACTTTTAACTGATGATATTCGGAATGAAGATCGATCTTTGAAAAAAATTTAGCACCTTACAACTGGTCAAACAGGTCATCAATTCGAGGTAACCGGTACCTATTTTGGACGGTGACATGATTCAACTCCCGATAGTCAATACAAAGTCGCATACTTCCATCTTTCTCCTTTACGAATAGAATAGGAGCACCCCAAGGAGACGTACTAGGATGAATGAAATCGATGTCTAACAATTCTTGCAGTTGGGTTTTTAACTCCTGAAGTTCAATAGGAGTCATTCGATATGGGGCTTTGGAAATGGGTTTTGTACCGGGTTCAAGATCAATACAAAACTCGATTTCACGCTCTAGGGGTAGGCCAGGAAGTTCTTCAGAGAATACATCAGGAAATTTATTAACAATAGAAATATCATTCAAATCTGACGTATTTTTATTTAAATCTGTGACATAGGCTAAGAAAGCTTGGCATCCGTTTTTCAATAAACGAATGACTTTATGGCTTAATATGACAGTGATTGACTTTAGTGATTTGGTTGCTTGAATTCACATAATAGGTTGGTTAGGAATATGAAAGCTAACAACCTTACGAAAATAATCAATTTTAGCACGATGAGTAGTTAACCAATCAATCCCTAAAATCACATCAAATACAAGTATTTTCAAAGAGATAAGATTAACAGGTAATGTGAGGGTGCCGACTTGAATCAAACAAGACTTATAAATAGTGGATGTAATGAAGGTTTCTCTTAACGGAGTTTCAACAGATAAGTCAAAGTCTAATTTCTTCGGAGTTAAATTTAAACGTTGACCGCAAGTAGGAAAAATAAAAGAATGGGTAGAACCGATATCAAATAAGGTATAGACTTCGCAAGAGTTTATGATTAGCTTACCCGTGATAACTTCATTCGGGTTCCTCGCTTTTTGGGAGGTCACGACAAACGATCTCCCTTGAACTACCGGCTTTGACTTGTCTGGGACGACCTTTGATGCCTCCATCCCAGCTGGACTTGACTTCACTGCACGACAAAATCGGGTTAGGTGACCTTCTCTTCTGCAATTATAACATGTTTTGGACTTCTGCGTACAGTTTGGACTAATGTGTCCCTCCCCTCCACATTTGTAGCATACGATTGTTGATCGTTCTCCTTATTTAACAACAGGTGCAGGTGCTGACGTCTTTCCATCATTATTGAATCTCCTCTTCTTTAAATTTTCACTTTTATTGTCTTGGCCATGATTACCACCGAAGTGGTTACCATATCTGGCATGTTGACTTCCTCCACGTCTGTTGTCACCGCTTCGATGACTGCTTCCACTGGTAGTATCGCTTTGTCGGCTGCTATCTCTTGGTTGGGTTGACTCATTATCATATTCCAATAACTGAGCCTTATTTATAACATCTGAATACAAACACAGTTTGTGAAAAATTAGGTATTGACGTATCTCGAGTTTCAAACCTCTTAGAAACATCCGCGTCATTCTCTCCTCATTATCAACCAAGTGGGACGCAAATCGGGATAACTCGGGAAACTTAGCTTCGTACTACGACACGGTCATATTATTTTACTCCAGCTTGATGAACTCTACCTCCTTCATGCGACAAATACTTTTAGGAAAGTACTTGTCATTGAGCAGTTCTTGGAACTTCTCCCAATACATCTTCAGTACGGCAGGTTGAGTACGCTTTACAGATTTCCACCAGTAATCTGCCTCTCCTCGCAACATGAAGGTGGCAAAGGGAACCTTTTGCTCCTCGGAGCATCCCAAGACATCAAATATCTTGGTGATCTGCTTTATCCACGTCTCCGCCTTAAGTGATTTTGGCTCTCCCAAAAACTCTGGTGGTCCCAGCTCCTTGAACTGCTTAGCAGTGACCGTCAGAGAGTTGCCAGTGTTTCCACCTGCATTTTGAACAGGAGTCTCTCTTGCCTGATGTTGCACTAATTGCAGAAAGCTCCTAAACATTTTGTCGTTCGCCATTTGGTCGGTGTTGTTGTTCACCTGAGGATTATTACCTTCCTGATGCACATTATCCTGGGTATTAATCGTTGGTGACTCAACGGTCTCATATGCTCCATTGCTTATCTTAACATTCTCGGATGTCATTTTCAAATACTGCCACAAAACAAGGGTTAATTGACATGCAACATATTATCCCTATATTCTGACCGACCAATTAAATAACAATTAAACTTAGGTAGGTCATACTAGCGAAGGAATTACCCGTCTCTCCCCTCCTAGTTCTAGTCTCACATCTCAGCCATGGATTATATCCCTAAGCTTTGATACCAACTGGTATGCCCCCAAAATAGGTATACATCACCCATTCTTAGTTTCCAAATACATGGCACAAAAAAAAATACAAACTTAATTTATAGAACTGTCAAGTATCGTGTAGAATACGACACAACATAAGCTGTGAGTTTTAATATAAATATTATCTTCTAGACAGTCTTCAAACTCAAAATAAGTCCTCATTATATTTATTATCACACTATTTCACAAAATAGTGAGGACTACTAATGTAAACATCTGGACCGTCACTCTGTTCCCTGACTAGTCCCAGTTATATTCTCATTTTTCGAAGAGAACAATGAAAGCAAAGGTTGAGCTCAACTAGCCTAGTAAGAAATATTATGACTAAGATAATGCAAAATAAATTATCGTTAGCCTTCAACAGTGTTAAACTGATAAAATAAAAATAAACATCAATTTAACTGCAGCAGAACAACAATCCATTAGAAGAGTCAAGTAGAGCATGATATCTACTATCTTCTATGATTTAAAAAATTTATCAACAGTTTTATCGCTGAGACTCAACTTAATAAATAATCCACATCATTGAATCATCCCTGCACTACGGCCAAGATATTCATTAGTATCATAACCACGAATTATCCATGCACTACGGGCCAAGGATAATCGTGTTTTCACCAATGGTCATGCATCATTCCAATAAACTGTCCATCAAAGTACTACAGGCTAATGAGAACTTTTACCACATCATTTGTAACATTACGGTCATGATTATACCGAATAATCCCTGGTCATAATCATAC
>CM029020.1:53597326-53905085 GCA_016801055.1 Panax notoginseng | reverse complement strand
AATGATAATAAGGTATTTAAAAATATTTTAGTTATAAAACATAACTTTTAATATTTAAAGAATAATTTCATTAATAATTAAGTATTAATGATTATTAAGTTATTATTAATAATATTAAATTTATTTAATAATTATATTAATAAATAGTTTTAAATAGTTTTATTAATTTAAAATTCATTTAAAAGGGATATAAATGATTTAAAAATATTTTAAGTTATGAATAATGACTTTTATTTTTTGATAAATAGAACATTAATACTTGATAATATTGGTTAATTATTTAGAAATGATTTTAAATGTTTTTAAAAATCATTTAAGGGTATTTTAATACTTTAAAAATATTTTGGTTATTATAAATAACTTTAATATTTTAGAAATGATTTCATTAAAAGTTTAATACTAATTAAATATGAATGATAATAGAATTGATTTAGTATTTAAATCATTTTAATGTTGATTCGATGTTTTGAAATTTCGTGATAAATTATAATAAATGTTTTAAAATTATATTAAGTCATTTAAAAAATAATATGACTGATATTAAGTTACAGAATAGAGTCTTAGACTCGATAATTACCCGATAAAGTTGTCGGTACACGACATGTTTCAGAAATTGATCTGGACTTGATAATGTGATTAGATAAGTGATTACTTGTGATTCAATGGTAGTTAAATCTATGTGCCAATGTGATTAAGGTATGTGATGACTGCAATAAGCAGTGTTATGTGTTTATAGTATATTGTTCTAATCGAACGAATGATCTGATCAATGATAGGTCGTGAGATAAGCGATAATCTAAATTACAAACGTAAGCAACGCTTCAGGCAAGTATCTAACCTTTGTATTTTCTTTATGCAATGGGACATGAGTAAGAAATGTTTCTAAACTATATTATTACTGTAAGATTATTTAACCTATATTATATACGCTCATTGCTTATCAACATGTTAGTATATGGTAATTCTAATATATATATTCTGTTCGTTAATTTCTGTAAATGGTTAAACAAGTGTCCTCACTTAGGTAATCATTGTATTTAATCAATGTTGATATACCTTTGTCAATTACCCGTATATTATATATATATATTATATATATATATATTATATATATGTTGAATTATAGATTATTGTTACAACGAGATAAAACTTTATTTTGGAACCCAGACAAGTATGAACATCCCTACACGGGAAATTTTTTTATGCACCCAAGGTGGAACAGAGTGAACGATCCTATGTTCTTGTAATGTTGTATTGATCAATGCAGGGCATAACGGGCTGATCACCTCCGGTGCGTAAGTTATGTCGGTTTACAGATGAATTTCTGTTTAACCTTTTCAAAAATGAAAACAATGTTCATGGCATGTCACCATAACCAGTTATAGTCATTATGTAGTTTCAAAATTTTGAAAGAGAGTTGTTATGTATTATTATCGGTTCAGAATACTTCACAACTATTGACTTGTTGCAGAAGAATAGTACAAAGAAAACATTTAAAATCCTTTCAGCTTATATATATATATATTATATATATATATATATATATATTAATTGCTATTACTTGCTGGGCACTCAAATGCTCATCCTTGCTTAAATTTAAATGTTTTCAGTTAAGTGCGACGACCAGAGAGCTCTGCTAAGAACAAAGGAAAAGGAAAGGTTGCTGAATGAACGAATTACTATGTTATGTAATAGTTGGATATTATTAAGGAACAAGTTATAACATATATTATCTATTATTGATTGTAATGAATGTTTGAAGGTTACGTACTTGGGATTAGACTCTGATGATATGTAAATTAAGTTGATCTTTATTTTTTGTTGTTATTATTAGTATTATTCGCTCATAAAAATGGTATCGTGTGAAGGCGAGTTCGGTTTTCAAGTACCCGAGTTTGGGGTCCTCACAGGTTGGTATCAGAGCTATAGGGTTAGAAACCTTAGGTGGGTTAGACCTTAGGCTATAATCTTAGAATAGAGGGAAACGTTTGAAAATATAAATAACTCATATAGAGTTTAAAAAAAAGATGAATTGACTAAATTCATCGTCAAACTAAATAAAAGATAACTTGTATAAAACTCTTATTTGTTGTGTGTATATACTATATGCTAATTTGGATAATTTATGTGTGTAGATGTCAGGTGAAAAAGGATTCGATTACCCTCAGATCGTAAAGAAGGAGCCAATATCGAAGCTGATAGCTGAAATAGAGGCTCAGAATGAAAATAATTCAGAAGATGTGGTTATTGTGGAAAACTTAGTACCAGATCGGAAATGGTGGAGCTGACAGATAGCGATTCAGACACTAAAGTTGAAGCTGATCAAGCATCAACAGAGGTGCAAAATCTGAAGAACAAGGTTTTTCTTGGAAAGGCCGTGGGAGATAGAAAAGTTGTTGAATAGTCAGTTGGTAGCGTTAATAGAAACAATGGAAGGACAAGATAAGCTTAAGATCCAAATTGGTCAGATGGGAGCCACAAGCATCACATCGTGTGCAGATCCGGACAAGAAGGGGAAAAGAAATGATAGAAGACCATGACTTAGGAAAATCCAATAAGAAGAAATGGAAAAAATATGTTATCTTGCGGCTATGAGGGACATACTACTCTGTATTGTCCTGACTACAAAAAAGGAGCATGTTTTATCTGTGGGATAGAAGGTCATCAGGCGAAAAGTTGTCCAATGAAAAGAATAATAAATAAGTAGTATAGGTTCTGTTGTGATGTAGGTGTGTTTAATGTAATATGTGCGCTAAGTAATGTCTGTGAAAGGTAATGTTTCCAACTTGTGTGTTAAGCCAGTTTGTAAATCCCGACTTTTGTAGTCACAAAGGGATGAATGATGTTTAAAGCACTATGTGCTATGCTATGTTAAAATATTCGTTAAATGAATATAAATCTAAGTTTGAGAAATAAAACAAGTTTAGAATATTAAACTTATTTGATAAGGTTTAGAATGTAAGTTAAATTATGATTTTATTTAATCAGATAATACCGCCGAGACGTCGAACTCGCAACCAAAGGGCAGAAGAGTCTGTCAACAATGTTGAGGGACAACAACAAGCAGACCCAATGCAGCAATTTGCAAGCATGTTAGCTCAGGCTATGCAACAGGGAATACCAGTCGCTGGAAACCAGCCGGACACCGCTCTTAGCGAACTTCAAAGACTTTAAGGCTGTAGGACCACCGTAATTCAAAGGTACCACTGACCCTGTTGAAGCCTAAACGTGGGTCAAAGAGATTGAGAAGGCATTCATAATAGCTAGGGTAGCTGAGGGGCAAAAGACCGCTTTTGCCACCTACATGATGAAGGGTGAGGCAAATTTCTAGGGGGAGGCGAATCAGGCAAGGGCAGGAGAAGGTGTAGTTACATGGGATATGTTTAAAATTTTGTTTTTCAAAATTACTTTTCACTTAATATGCAGGCGAGGATGGAGGTTAAATTTTTAGAAATGAAGTAGGAGAATATGACGGTGTCTGAATACGCCGCCAAATTAATGAGTTAGCTAGGTTTGCTCCATATAGTCGATACGGAGGCTAGAAAGGCCAAGGAAGTTTGAGCTGGGATTGAAACCCTGGCTTACAACAAGGTTACGGTGGTGCAGATTCCTACATTTTGCAGCACTCATGGAGAAAGCGATCATAGAGGAGGAGGGGAGTGAGGCCATGAGCCTCTACAACAAGGAGAGAAAGAAAAGGCAAGGTAGAAGGAGGGGAAGGTAGGAATGAATAGTGGGAGCAGGAGTGGAGTGGAGATGGCAAGAGAAAGGTGAGCAGTTTTGGAGTGTAAGATATAAGCAAGAAGGTGTTAAGAAGCAGGTGGTGCCGTGTAAGACATGTGAAAAGAAACCACTAAGGAGAATGTTTGAAAGGGAAGTTTGTTTGTTACAAGTGCGGGCAGGGGCCATATCTCTCCAACTGTTAATCCTAGGATTAATAGTAGATGTTTTATATGCGGATCGACAGAGCACAGGGTGAAAGATTGTTGAAGAGGAGGGTGGAGACAGGAAGTGTGAACATGGGCTGACAATGGGATGTTAGCAATCACGGGGACCAACTTTGTCGAGCAAGCCAACAAAATCTACTGCGAGGGTTTTCAACATGACGGTCCAGGATACGGCAGCAACTGGCACTGCAATACAGGTATTATTCATACAACTTTTATTTTATTATACATGATTTTCATTTATATAGTAAATTATTCTATAAAGAAATTTTGAGGAGGAATTTGAGTTCTTTTAGAAATCAAGTTTCGTTTAATCAGAAAGACAAGCTTTATGTGAATAGTTAAAGATCAGTTCGATCAAAGTTAATCGAGATCTAATTGCAATGATTGTGTATGCTATGTGCGTGTATGTATTGTGACGCCCCAAAATAGGTATACAACACCCATTCTGAGTCGCCAAAATACATGGTACAGAAACAACTACATCTTTATTATTACAACACAAGAACTGTGAGTTTAAATACAAATATTGTCATTTAGACAATATCCACACTCAAATAAGCCCTCATTACATTATTGATACATTATTTCACAAAAATAGTGAGGACTACTAAAGTAACTTCTAGAACCATCATTCCATACCCCGACTAGTACTCGCTACATTCTCGCCTCCTGAGAAAAATGGAACAAAAAGGAAAGGGTGAGCTCAACTAGCCAGTAAAGAACATTATGACTAAGATTAATACAGAACAAATTATCGTTAGTCTTCAACAGGGGAAAAATCTAATAGAATAAATAGACAACAAGTTTTAAATCAATAACTGCAGCGGAAAACAGCAAACCATTAGAAGAGTCAAGTAGAGAATAAGTTCTACTATTTCTAAGATTTAAAAGTCCATCATCAATATTTTATCCCTGTAACAACAATCAATCCATCTTTAATCAAATATTCATCTTTGCACTACAGGCCAAAGATATTCATTTGTTTCACCAGTCGGTCATGTTCATTCAACACCTGTTCATCTTTGCACTACGGGCCAAAGATATTCATCAGTGAATCATTCATCTTTGCACTACGGGCCAAAGATATTCAGTAATATCATCATTTAGGACTGAGGATGATGAAAAATATCTTAAAGAAAACGAATCCAGTGAAACAAAATAACAATATTAAGGATTCGTATTTCGATTTATTCATGTCCAAAAATACCTTATAATTATTCATAGTGAAGTAGAATTCAAGAATGATCAAAACATGGATACAATCAAAGCTAGTACCCAGAATAGATATTTTGGGCGAAAAGAAGAAATTTTATTTTTCGGTGAATAGTAACTCGTGAATAGTAACTCGTGAATAGTAACTCATGAATAGTAACCCCGACGTGAAAAGTTCCAATTTGATAAAAATTTCTAACCAATATTTCGGCATAATGATATTGAAGAAAATAATATCATTTTTGAATAATAATAACATCCCTTACCTCGTACAGACAGTACTTCTGGTCGGAATACGGTATAAGGCTGAAAGACACTTGCTTGATGAATAGAAACTCTCAAAGTATCTAAATACTCACAAAATACACTCAATAATCTAGAGAGAGAAAGAGAAAAAACTTGTTTCTGGTGTGATTTTCAATTCTAACTTAGCCCTCTATTTATAGGAAAATGTTAGCACGCCGAAGCGACTTAACTGCAACCTGATGGCTTTACCTGCTACTATTCCCACCCACATTTGAATAAAAATCTCAGCACATTTCTTCACAACCAAGAGTGGGGCCACCAATTCTAGAATTTTCTACCAAAATGATTAACTCCGAAAATTCAACAATTTCTGAACCAGTCATCTCGTAAAATTCATAATAAATCATACGTTCATTTTTAACGATTCAAAATTTGTGGACATATACTCAACTTATATATGTATAACATATCCAAAAATTACCACGATCCAACGGTCGGATTAAAAATTATAACTCCCGCAAAATATCTCAAAACCTGATTTTTAATACCTCCATTCCGACAAAAATACTGATAAAAACCTCAACATTAACTCCTTCATTTTTAACCACAAAATATATCCCTCATTTATATCCACAAAAATAAATATTTCCTTATCATATGAATCAATAATTAATTATTTACAAATAATATTACAGAATCACATTTATGACAACCAGGCCGTTCCAGGAAAGAGGGGGCTTTCCAATAAGGATTTCTCCTTACTGGCGCGCAATTAGATGAAAACCTCTCCTTAGACAGAACTTTCTAGACATTGCCAATAATGTTATCTAATAATATTATTCAAATAATATGAATTATTGATCTGATAATGGGAAATACTGTGTAGTGACAATTATTGAAACAACAGTAATATAAAATATCAACGCAGCAATTATTGAATCAATAAAATAAAATACTGAACAGTAATTACTGTAACCATTATTGAGTAGTGCCTTCTTACGTAAGAATCAATAATTGGTGCAATACAGTGTGCTACTGTGTAACAACGCGTATTACTGTGTTTTAACCACGGGTATTCCAACAGTATTAACGGTAACAACTACGCCGTTATTAATAAAAAAACATATACTTGTCGTTTTCTTCATCCAATCGCTTTCCGTTATGGGGCCCACAAAAGACTGCGCCGTCGTACGAATATTCCCCGACAGGAAGAATATTCCACGACCAAACGAATATTCCCGACAACAATGAATATTTTATAACACTTGCTTATTTAAAATATTTACGCATTTTACCCATAACTAACCTCATTAATCAATTTAACACTTACTATTCAAAATAATAAATAGAGGGAATTTAAATTTCATTTATTAATAATTTGGGGTCTTACAACCTCCCCTCCTTATGAAATTTCGTCCTCGAAATTGACGTACGTACCTGGTGTTTCGAAAAGATGAGGATACCTCGCTTTCATTTCCGTTTCCAACTCCCAGGTCATTTCCTCAATAGCATGGTTTCTCCACAAAACTTTAACTTGTGGTATGACCTTCGTGCGTAGGACATGCTTCTTTCTATCCAAGATCTTGACAGGTACCTCTTCGTACGTTAAGTCTTCAGCTATCTCGTCCGGTTCTAACTCAATAACGTGGTCTGGGTCTTTCACATATTTACGTAACACAGATATATGAAAAACATTATGAACACGAGACATACTTGGAGGTAACGCAAGTCTATAGGCCACATTTCCTACTCGGTCAAGAATCTGAAATGGACCAATAAATCGTGGATTGAGCTTTCCTCTCTTCCCAAATCTTGTAACTCCTTTCCATGGAGCCACACGCAACAATACATGATCCCCAATGTCAAATTCTACGTCCTTCCGATGAAGATCCGCATAACTCTTTTGTCGATCCTGTGCCGTTTGTATACGTTGTCGAATCGTTTGGATCTTCTCTGTAGTCATGCGTACCAACTCTGGTCCCAACAATGTTGCTTCACCCACCTCGTCCCAGCATATTGGAGAGCGACACTTTCGTCCATATAATGCTTCAAATGGGGCCACACCTATACTTGCCTGATAACTGTTATTGTAAGAGAATTCCACCAATGGTAGGTACTTATCCCAACTCCCTTTGAAATCTAGGACACAAAGTCTTAATAGATCTTCAAGAGTTTGAATAGTCCTCTCTGATTGTCCGTCCGTTTGAGGATGGTATGCCGAACTAAATCGTAAATCTGTGCCCATAGCTTTTTGCAAGCTAACCCAAAATCTTGAAGTGAATCTTGGGTCACGATCCGAAACTATGGATACTGGCATGCCATGCAGTCTCACAATCTCATCTACGTATATACGAGCAAGACGTTCAAGGGAATAAGTCTCCCGTATCGGCAAAAAATGTGCAGACTTGGTTAATCTATCAACAATAACCCAAATAGCATTTATGCCTTGAGAAACCGTGGGAAGACCCGTAACGAAATCCATGGTAATGTGTTCCCACTTCCATTTCGGAATCTCAAGTGGTTGCAATGGACCCTTTGGTACTTGATGTTCCGCCTTTACACGTTGACAAGTTAAACACCTCGAGATAAACTTTGCAATCTCTCTCTTCATATTATTCCACCAAAATGTATGTCGTAGATTACGATACATTTTGGTACTTCCAGGATGGATTGCAAATGGTGTATTGTGTGCTTCCATCATGATCTTGTACTTCAAATCAGAATTGTTAGGAACACAGAGTCTAGAGTGAACTCGAAGTATTCCTTCTTCATCGATTCTTGCTTCTGGAATAGAACCTTCTTGCACTTTCTTCTTCATACGCATCAGCTCTATGTCCGTAGCTTGAGCAGCTTTAACTTTATCGATTAAAGTCGGTTCTACTCGTATTTTTGATATCATCATGTGGGTACTTGGAGCCTTCATCTCTATCTCCATCCTTTGCAAGTCATACAAAATGGGCCTTTGTGTTAACAACATTGCACTCGTACCCGCATATGATCTTCTACTCAATGCGTCAGCTACTACGTTTGCTTTTCCAGGATGATATTGGATGGTATGATCGTAATCTTTCAACAGCTCGAGCCAACGTCGCTGCCGCATGTTGAGTTCCTTTTGGGTGAAGAAATATTTAAGGCTTTTATGATCTGTATAGATCTCCACTTTCTCCCCATACAGGTAGTGTCTCCAGATCTTCAACGCGAAAACTACTGCTGCCAACTCCAAATCATGAGTAGGATAATTCCTCTCATATTCTTTGAGTTGTCGCGAGGCATAGGCTATGACTTTCTCATGTTGCATGAGAACACATCCTAACCCTTTGCCTGAAGCATCACTGTAGATAACAAATCCATCCGAACCAGATGGTATTGTCAAAACAGGTGCCGAAATGAGTCTCCTCTTAAGCTCTTGAAAACTCTTCTCGCATTCCTTGCTCCATACGAATTTGATATCTTTCCGAGTCAGCTGAGTTAACGGGGTAGCGATTCGAGAAAACCCTTCCACGAATCTTCGATAATAACCAGCTAAGCCTAGAAAGCTACGTACTTCGGTCACCGTCTTTGGTTGCTCCCAACTTTGTATTGCTTCAATCTTCGCCGGGTCAACAGATACTCCATGTTTTGACACCACGTGCCCTAGGAAAGCTACTTCCTCAAGCCAGAACTCGCATTTCTTCAACTTGGCATATAACTTATTTTCACGCAGCCTTTGGAGTACCAGCTTCAAATGATGCTCATGATCTTCACGGCTTTTGGAATATATGAGGATGTCATCAATAAAGACAACAACGAACTGATCCAAATAATCCTTAAATACTCGGTTCATCATATCCATGAAAGCCGCAGGAGCATTAGTCAATCCAAAAGACATAACTAGGAACTCATAATGCCCGTACCCAGTTCTGAAGGCAGTCTTTGGAATATCCTCAGTTTTAACCTTCAACTGATGATATCCAGAACGAAGATCGATCTTTGAAAAGAACTGTGCTCCTTGTAACTGGTCAAACAGGTCATCAATACGAGGTAGCGGATACCTATTCTTAATAGTGACATGGTTTAATTCCCGGTAATCAATACAAAGTCGCATACTCCCGTCTTTCTTCTTTACAAATAAAACAGGAGCACCCAAGGAGATGTACTAGGACGAATGAAACCGATGTCCAACAACTCTTGTAGTTGGACCTTTAACTCCTGAAGTTCAATAGGAGCCATTCGATATGGGGTTTTAGAAATGGTCTTTGTACCAGGTTCAAGATCAATAAAGAATTCAATTTCTCGTTTCGGGGGTAGACCGGGAAGTTCTTCAGGAAATACGTCAGGAAAGTCAATAACAACAGGAATATTATTCAAATTTGACGTGTCTTTATTCAAATCCATAACATGGGCTAAGAAAGCTTGACATCCGTTTTTTAATAAACGAATGGCTTTATGGCTTGATATAACAGTGATTGATTTTAATGGCTTAGTTGTTTGAATTCGTACAACAGGTTGGTTAGGAATATGAAAACTAACAACCTTACGAAAACAATCAATTTTGGCATGATGAGTAGTTAGCCAATCAATCCCTAAAATCACATCAAAAGCAAGTATCTTTAAAGAGATAAGGTCAACAGGTAAGGTGATGGTACCAACTTGGATCACACAAGATTTATAAACAGTGGATGTGATGAAAGTTTCTCCTAACGGAGTCTCCACAGATAAATCAAAGTCTAACTTCTCCGGAGTCAAGTTTAAACGTTGAGCACAAGCAGGAGAGATAAAAGAATGGGTAGAACCGGTATCTAATAAGGTATAAACTTCGCATGAATTTATGATTAGCTTACCCGTGATCACCTCGTTTGGGTTCCTCGCATGTTGACCAGTCACGACAAACGCTCTTCCAGGAACCGTTGACTTTATCTTTTCTGGGACAGCTTTTTGAGTCACCATCCCCGCTGGACTTGGTTTTGCTACAGTGCAATCTCGAGCGATATGTCCTTCCTTTCCACAATTATAACATACCTTAAACTGTTGTGGGCAGTTTGGGCTGATATGTCCTTCTTTTCCGCACTTATAGCATATAACCGGTGGTCGTTCTCCTCCCTTGGAACCAATTGCTGTTGGTGCTGACGTCTTCGTATTGTCATTGTTGAATCTCCTCTTTTTAAAATCTCCTCCCGACTCGCTTCTTCTATTTTCATAGCCACGATTACCACCAGAGTGGTTGCCGTTCTTGTCTGTATTTTTCTTTCTCCGCTGGTTATCATTGTTCTGATGACTGCTGTCACCGATATGATCCTGGTTGTGATCCCTCAGTTGACCGTACTCGTTATCTCGCTCTAATAATTGAGCCCTGTTGACAACATCTGAATAGAGAGAAAATTTATGAGAAATGAGATATTGACGTATGCCGGGTTTCAAACCTCTCAGAAACATCCTCGTCATACGTTCCTCATTCTCCACCAAATGAGGTGCAAACCTGGACAACTCTGCAAACTTTGCCTCGTACTGAGATACCGTCATATTATTCTGCTCTAGTCTAATAAACTCTACCTCCTTCATATGACAAATACTTTCAGGAAAGTACTTGTCATTGAACAGTTTTTGAAATGTCTCCCAAGACATGCTGAGTGCGGTTGGATGGGTACGCTTCACAGACTCCCACCAGTAATCTGCCTCGCCACGGAACATAAAGGTGGCGAATGGAACCTTCTGTTCCTCCGTGCATCCCAAGACATCGAATATCTTGGTAATTTGTTTGACCCACGTTTCCGCCATGATCGGATCCGGCTTTCCTTAAATTCTGGTGGTCCCAATTCTTTGAACTGTTTGGCTGTGACAAACCGTGAATTGCTATCATTTCCTCCTGTATTTTGAACACGAGTCTCCCTCGTCTGGTTTTACATGAATTGCAAAAAACTTCTAAACATTCCATCGTTATCATCTGCTCATTTGTGTTGTTCACAAGAGGAACATTGCCAGCCTGTTGCACGTTCTCCTCGTTGGTAAGCACCGGTGTCTCCACGGTCTCATTTACTCCACTATTAACATTCTCAGTCGACATTCTCAAATACTGCCATAAAACAAGGGTTAATTAAATAAATTAACAAATCACATAATACCCCTATATTATGACTGACCAATAAATAAGCTTAGGTAGGACACACTAGCGAAGGATTCGTCTCTCCCCTCCTAGTTCTATTCCCCGATCTCCGCCAGAGATCATATCCCTAAGCTCTGATACCAACTATGACGCCCCCAAAATAGGTATACAACACCCATTCTGAGTCGCCAAAATACATGGTACAGAAACAACTACATCTTTATTATTACAACACAAGAACTGTGAGTTTAAATACAAATATTGTCATTTAGACAATATCCACACTCAAATAAGCCCTCATTACAATTATTGATACATTATTTCACAAAAATAGTGAGGACTACTAAAGTAACTTCTAGAACCATCATTCCATACCCCGACTAGTACTCGCTACATTCTCGCCTCCTGAGAAAAATGGAACAAAAAGGAAAAGGGTGAGCTCAACTAGCCCAGTAAAGAACATTATGACTAAGATAATACAGAACAAATTATCGTTAGTCTTCAACAGGGAAAAATCTAATAGAATACAATAGACAACAAGTTTTAAATCAATAACTGCAGCGGAAACAGCAAACCATTAGAAGAGTCAAGTAGAGAATAAGTTCTACTATCTTCTAAGATTTAAAAGTCCATCATCAATATTTTATCCCTGTAACAACAATCAATAACCATCTTTAATCAAATATTCATCTTTGCACTTCAGGCCAAAGATATTCATTTGTATCACCAGTCGGTCATGTTCATCTCAACACCTGTTCATCTTTGCACTACGGGCCAAAGATATTCATCAGTGAATCATTCATCTTTGCACTACGGCCAAAGATATTCAGTAATATCATCATTTAGGACTGAGGATGATGAAAAATATCTTAAAGAAAACGAATCCAGTGAAACAAAATAACAATATTAAGGATTCGTATTTCGATTTATTCATGTCCAAAAATACCTTATAATTATTCATAGTGAAGTAGAATTCAAGAATGATCAAAACATGGATACAATCATAGCTAGTACCCAGAATAGATATTTTGGGCGAAAAGAAGAAATTTTATTTTTCGGTGAATAGTAACTCGTGAATAGTAACTCATGAATAGTAACCCCGACGTGAAAAGTTCCAAATTTGATAAAAATTTCTAACCAATATTTCGGCATAATGATATTGAAGAAATAATATCATTTTTGAATAAAATAACATCCCTTACCTCGTACAGACAGTACTTCTGGTCGGAATACCGGTATAAGGCTGAAAGACACTTGCTCTGATGAATAGAAACTCTCAAAGTATATAAATACTCACAAAATACACTCAATAATCTAGAGAGAGAAAGAGAGAAAACTTGTTTCTGGTGTGATTTTCAATTCTAACTTAGCCCTCTATTTATAGGAAAATGTTAGCACGCCGAAGCAGACTTAACCTGCAACCTGATGGCTTTACCTGCTACTATTCCCACCCACCACATTTGAATAAAAATATCAGCACATTTCTTCACCAACCAAGAGTGGGGCCCACCAATTCTAGAATTTTCTACCAAAATGATTAACTCCGAAAATTCAACAATTTCTGAACCAGTCATCTCGTAAAATTCATAATAAATCATACGTTCATTTTTAACGGTTCAAAATTTGTGGACATATACTCAACTTATATATGTATAACATATCCAAAAATTACCACGATCCAACGGTCGGATTAAAAATTATAACTCCCGCAAAATATCTCAAAAACCCTGATTTTTAATACCTCCATTCCGACAAAAATACTGATAAAAACCTCAACATTAACTCCTTCATTTTTAACCACAAAAATATATCCCTCATTTATATCCACAAAAATAAATATTTCCTTATCATATGAATCAATAATTAATTATTTACAAATAATATTACAGAATCACATTTATGACAACCAGGCCGTTCCCAGGAAAGAGGGGGCTTTCCAATAAGGATTTCTCCTTACTGGCGCGCAATTAGATGACCAAACCTCTCCTTAGACAGAACTTTCTAGACATTGCCAATAATGTTATCTAATAATATTATTCAAATAATATGAATTATTGATCTGATAATGGGAAATACTGTGTAGTGACAATTATTGAAACAACAGTAATATAAAATATCAACGCAGCAATTATTGAATCAATAAAATAAAATACTGAACAGTAATTACTGTAACCATTATTGAGTAGTGCCTTCTTACGTAAGAATCAATAATTGGTGCAATACAGTGTGCTACTGTGTAACAACGCGTATTACTGTGTTTTAACCACCGGGTATTCCAACAGTATTAACGGTAACAACTACGCCGTTATTAATAAAAAACATATACTTGTCGTTTTCTTCATCCAATCGCTTTCCGTTATGGGGCCCACAAAAGACTGCGCCGTCGTACGAATATTCCCCGACAGGAAGAATATTCCACGACCAAACGAATATTCCCCGACAACAATGAATATTTTATAACCACTTGCTTATTTAAAATATTTACGCATTTTACCCATAACTAACCTCATTAATCAATTTAACACTTACTATTTCAAAATAATAAATAGAGGGAATTTAAATTTCATTTATTAATAATTTGGGGTCTTACAGTATAGGTTTTAAAACGGTGATTCCGGGGACGGAAACTTTATAAGGGAGGGTGAATGTAACAACCCGATATTTTCTACATAAATAAATAAGAAATTTTGCGTATAATTTTTTTTATTTATTTAAGGATGAGGATTTGTACAAGATAATGTGTATGTGTATTTATGTGGTAAATAAAAATATATTTATTACATAAATATTTACAAATAATTTTATTTTAGAATTATTGATTATTATAAAGTACATTCTTATAATAATTAATTTTATAGTAGAAATATGTTTATTAATTATTTTCCATAAAAATATAATCATATATTATTTAAATAATATATGGAGTGATTTTTAGAATAATTATAATAATTATTTTATTATATGAATTTTAATACAAATTATTAAGTTAATTATTTTACCTTAATTAATAAGGTTAAATATGAAGAATAAATCAGATATGGAATCCAAACCTTAATTTTGGATTATTGTCAAGGTATAAAAATAAAAATATTATATTAATTATATTTTAATTTTTCAGTGCTATACTTACGTACGGTATGTGTGTATAGAAAATGGTTGGTCAATTATGGTGTTTAATGTCAAAACCCTAGCATTAATTTATTTCACCCTATTTTGAAGTTCAGATGGGAGATTCAAGACCGTGTTATGCGAATTATGTGTGTATTATATAATTCTATGATTAATTAGGTAAACCCTAATTAATATTTAAAAATATTAATTTCTAGAAATCCTAATTTTTGGGTTATAAACCCTAATATATGATTTTGACCCTAATTGGGTAGTTAGCGATTATAATTAGGAAATACTAATCCTAATTAGGAAGATTTAATTAATGATTAAGAAATTTTAATATAATTAGAAAATTCTAATTATAATTTAGAAATATTAATTTTCTATTTTTGAAAAATCAAAATTCGGAAATGTTAGAAATTTAATTGCAAAATTAAGGGTTAAACCCTAAACCCTAAATTTTTCCAAACCCTAAACCCTAAGGGTTTGGTCAATTGTCCAAAATGACCATTCTAGAAATAAAAGGAAATGACTATTTTGCCTTTTTTATATTTTATTAAGTTGGTGTATAGGTATTGACTTTAGGAGGAGTGGTTCACCAAAACCTAGCCCTAGCCATGTGATTAAATCTACTAAGATCATATTTTTAAGTGCCAACTCGCAACATTAGATGCATTGTATCAAATATTAGAAAGATTAAAGAGAGAGAGGATGCTCATTTTTCTCATTCTTGTCCAACACTTTTTCTCTCTAGAAATTCGGGAGTTAGAGTGAGAGAATGTTATATACTAAGCCAATATCAGTCTCTAGCTTAACAAGATCATAATCAGAGGTCAGATTAAGGATCAAAGCTAGAAAAAGGTATAAACCCTAAATTTTGAAAATCATGTGATCTTGTGTTAATGTTGTTGTTTGTTATTTAAAGATGTGTTAGAAGGTGTCTTTTCGTTCAATATTCGCGAGAAATGTTATATTCGTTTAATATTCGTAATGAATATTATTTTAGTTTAATATTCATAATGAATATTATTTTCGTTTAATATTCGTAATGGATATTATTTTTGTTCAGTATTCGTATAAAATAATATTTTCTTCCATACTCTGTAATATGTAAGTAATATTATTTTATTTTAGATTTCGAATTATATACTCATTTTGTTAAGTTTTGGCTTCTATACTCCATAAAATTAGTAGAATATCCTTAATATTTGCGCTTCATCCAGTATCTTTTCATAAAAATATTATTCTGAGCATTCTTGATAAGTTTTAACTTTTTCATGCCTGGGTACTATTCACGGGTTACTATTCACAAAGTACTATTAACGGGATACTATTCACTCGAGTACTATTCACCCGGGATACTATTCATGATAAAAATTGATTCGTTTTCGGTCCAAATTATTTTTTGAACAATATTATTCTTGAATTTTACTCCACAAAGCAGTATCATGTTGACAATTTGAACGTTATTGAATTCTGGATAAATTAAATTATAAATCTTTAAAATTTATCCTTGAACTTGTTTTATTGAATTATTATGTCATTGTCATCATCCTCATGCTTATATTGTTATGAAAGTCATCTTTGGCCCGTAGTGCATAGATGGACTTGATATGATTATGACTAGGGATTATTCGTTATAATCATGACCGTAATGTTACAAATGATGTGGTAAAAGTTCTCATTGGCCCGTAGTGCATTGATGGACAGTTTTTGGTATGATTATGGCCATGGATTCTCTTCGGCCAAGGGTGCAAAGATGAATTATTTTATGGCATGATCATGACCGTTGATAAAAACACGATTATCTTTGGCCCGTAGTGCATGGATAATTCGTGGTCGTAATTCTAATGAATATCCTTGGCCGTAGTGCAGGGATGATTCGATGATGTGAATTATTTATTAAGCTGAGTCTCAGCGATAAAATTGGTGATAAATTCTTTTAAATCATAGAAGATAGTAGATACCATGCTCTACTTGATTCTTCTAATGGATTGCTTGTTCCGCTGCAGTTAAACTTGATGTTTAATAAATTTTATCAGTTTAACATTGTTGAAGGCTAAGGATAAATTATTCTGCATTATCTTAGTTATAATATTTCTTACTGGGCTAGTTGAGCTCACCTTTTGCTTTCATTGTTCTCTTCAGGAAATAAAAATATAGCTGGGACTAGTCGGAGAATGGAGTGACGGTCCAGATGTTTGCATTAGTAGTCCTCACTATTCTATAAAATAGTGTGATAATAAATGTATTGAGGACTTATTTTGAGTTTTAATACTGTCTAGAAGATAATATTTATATTAAAACTCACAGCTCATGTTATATATTTAAGTTTGTATTTGTATTATGTACCATATATTTGGTTACTCAGAATGGGTGATGTATACCTATTTTGGGGGCGTCACAACAGTCTTAATACAACATAATAGATTTAAACATAAAAGGGACAAGCTCGTCGGTAGCCTTGCCCTTGCCCTTGTCTTTCCCAGATACACTTTCCTGTTTCACCTTAACTGAAAGGTTTTAAATAAGCAAGGATGAGCACAAATTGCCTAGCAAGTACTATTCAACAAGGGTAAAGAGTTTTATAACACGAGTGTGAAAAATCAAAGTATCATCTCTAAGATAGTTCAGAGTTTCAGAATACTATCATGAATATCAACAATTCTTGAAATAAGAATGATAATTCAATATAAATCAATATATATATATATATATATATATATATATATATATATATATATATATATGAATTCAAATACTATCAACATATCCAACTGGATAAATAATTTATACTGAGCAGTCGCTAAAGACTATTGAACATCTACTAGAATTACCAATACTAAACTGATAACCCAAAAGAATCAAGTACTGTAGAGGACCAGTCTACAATACTCCCAATTATGCATAACACCACTGTAATAATATACTCATATGTTGGGGTTTCCAACAACATACATTCCCCTTACCATAAAGGTTGTTCAACTCAGTTTTCAAGATTTTCACACCAATCAATTGGTTTGGACAGTTTTATAAACATGCATATAGTCTAACCGAATCAAATGGCATAGACACTTTCACATTATTCAAGAACAATACCAAGTTCAACATGAATAATAGTTTTCACAAGAGTTTTAGATATACTAGCTCAATTGAACGAATAAGTAGTATAACTTGCATTCAAGGAGATAAGCTTACGATATTCGTTGAATAAAGTAATGCAAGAGTTAGAATACTTGCACAATGTAAATTATAGTTCAGATACTTGCCTTAAGCGTAGTTTATCCACGTTAAGAAATCAACACTTTCGAATCCTATTTATAGTGTATTATATGTTCAAGATGTTCATTAGCTAACACCGTCTTTAATCAAGCTTGACATGGTTCGAGTATGCACATATGGTACAAAATCAGTTTATAGATTCATTATGAACCAAATATGTAGTTATTTCATAAGTAAATTAAGAATGCTCAAGGTTAATTTCTTTTTACCCATGGACCATCCTATTACGAGGTAAACACTAATATATCATCTAAGCATCACATATATATATGTATCAGTAGGTTTTAAACCACCTCTAGCATTTTAGGTACCTTACAATTTGATTGCCAAAGTTCATATTTTAAAACTGACCAAGTCCTGACTTCAGACTGGTGCAGCTGCGCCATAGCTAAGCCTAGGACCGACGCAGCTGCGCCGTCCTCTGGCTATGCCAAGACTCAGCTGCTGTCTTGTGGTTTCTGTCCGGCTTGACCAAAACAATCATACATGATATATTTATCATGTAAAAGGTCTTTTCATGCTTCATAAGTCAATCTAGGTTCCTTCTTTCATAATAAAAATTCTAAATTGATCATTTCAACAATTTAAGGCCATTCAAGGTCATAAAATCACAAAGTCTATCATGCTTGCTCTCTAAATATACAAGATAGTTATAAAACTCATATTAGGCATGCTTGTGAGTATTCATAACACATATGTGAAATTAGCACCGTTTTGGTTGAAAATATGCTTCGTTTATGCTTTTCTTGAAATGTGAAACACAAGCATGGTATATCTATGGTTATACTACATGAGTGAGTCTAAGAGGGTCATCAAACATGATCACAAATGTCAGATTCTAATCCTCAAGGTAGCATGTTAATATTCATGTTCAAAGCTTACTAGTAGGTTAAACATGACGATGCTTGCTTACTACTCTCATAAACACCATCTAATGGTTTATTCATGCATTTCTAAGTCATACTAACATGCTTGCAAAGTCAGAATGTATATCATGCGGTAGTCATGCATGTTAGCTTACTAAACTTTTCTCGAAAACATTTCTAACACAAAGCCTAATAGGGGTTATAAACATAGGGACTATGTACACTCTAGCATGCTCATTTAGGTGTAAAATCAGTCATGTATAGATTACTAGGCTCACAATTTGCAGAACGTAGTTCGTTTTCAAAACTCAAAGTCCTAATTTCCATCTAAATCATATGCTTTCATTAATCATGCTAATCTAAAAAAACATGCCCACATTAGGTTCATATATCTATATATACCCCTTACACATGCTTGCATACTAGTATATATCATAATGAGTGACTAACGCTTGGCAGATTACAAAATAGAACTCAAAACTAAATTCAGGAACTGGAGCAGCTGCACTGCGCCTTAGTGTAAATCCGGCGCAACTGCGCCGTGCCTGGTTCGAGCCAAGAACAGTCTACTTCGGCAGAAAACTAGCCCAACCTTAGAAATTATTCACCATTTCGATTCTAACCAGTTATGTATCAATTGCAACATGCTTATATGGTTATATAACAACTATTTAAACATTACCCAACCTCATCATCATCTAATTCCACATAATTAAGAAATTAAATTTCAAGAACTCAAAACTCTATTTTTTTACAGAGAATGGAATTGAAGCAAGGAGGAGAGGTTATACCTTCTGCAAATGTGAAAGGAACTTGCTCCAATAAACTCTCAAGCTCTTAGAACACTTGTATACCCTCAATTCCACACTTAGCAATTATCATAAATTTTCAAACAACACTAACTGAATATGTTGTCTGTTATTTATAGAAGAGTCTTGGACTGGGCATTAGTTTAACACAAGGTTAGAATCCATGGTGCAATGAGATGAAACAATGGTTGCTCAAGGGTTGGCCAACCACCCAAAACTCAGCCATCATCCTCCTAGACCTAGCCTTTTGGAAGAATACACATTATAGCTTTGAGCTACTATTCATGTACTTGTGCCACTCATTTTGGGACAACTGAAAATCTCAGCAACAATTAGCTCCATCCCATTTAGTTACTTCATTATAAAAAAAATGGTTTTAATGTCCAAGTGTCACCATATTAGGAGAATTTAGGGTTATTTATATACTCACATCATATAGTCCATGTACATTAAATACAAGCAATAAAATAATGCAGTCAGGTATTATTGTCCGAGTAATCCCATAATTATCTCTACCATTCACATAACCACATAATAACCTTATTTAATTTTAATGTTCATTTAAACATTGAATTCCATTCTCAGATTCTAGAATACTCAGATAACTAATCATTTATGCATTATAACTACATATGATGCCATGGTGCTACTAGGTACCTCATTTCATTGCAATATACTCATATTATATGGTTTTATTTATGTCACACCTATAACATTAATGTCCCAACTCAGTGCTACAGTAGAAAGTAACCAACTCCAACTGACCTCTGGCGCAGCTGCACTAGTTTGTACTGCTGGGATGGTGCAACTGCGCCGTACCCTGACAGTGCCAAGACTGGTTTAGCTTCAAGCTCGTGTCAATTTTTATCACTAAACTCGTTTTATACGACATGAATTACTATCCACATGAGTAATATTACAAGTCTAAGAGCGTACTTATTAACTACATGAAATTTCATGATCAACCCGATTAATTTTCCTAATTCCCGTTTAACTCGCTTAATGGATTTACTCATTTCACAATATGCCACACCAGGCATTTCACAATTCTCATTGTCAAATCACACTTCTTAATACGCATTGATCTAATACGAATCAATTGCATTAACCAACTCATAAAATAATAAAACTTATATTAACATAAATAGCATTTCCATTAATATATTCATTTTATAATACGTGAAAATTCTTGGGTATTACAATTCTCTTGTGAGTCGTAGTGAATTGGTGAGAATGAAAGAAGAAATAAGCTTCTATTTATAGAAGATTTCTAGCTTAGCCCTTGCAATGTGAAGAGGCAAGTGGCTTGACGACTGGTGATGTGAAAAGAAAAGTGGTTTGACGCTTGTAATATGAAACAATAAGTGGTTTGACGCCTATAATATGAAACAACAAGTGGTTCGACACCTGTAATGTAAAACGATAAGTGGTTCGACGCCTGTAATATGAAACGACAAGTGGTTCGACGCCTATAATATGAAACGACAAGTGGTTCGACGCCTATAATATGAAACGGCAAGTGGTTTGACGTCTGATAAAGGCAATTACTATTGGTGAAAGTGACTCTTAGATGATGACATATGGGCCCCCATAGAATAAACCAAACTTACCACAAACGTCTCATAACAGACTTCTTATTTATATCAAAGATTGAATAAATATTACCACAAATCATTTTATCTTCAATCAACACATTTTTAATCTTCCAAAAATTATTCATCATTAATATTATAACTCACAATATTTAACGACCATATCATTTTCAAGAAAGAGGGGGCTTTCTGATAAGGATTTCTCCCTATTGGCGTGCAGTTAGGTGACCAAACCTCTCCCCGATATAACTTTCTAGACATCGCCAATATTGTAAATAATAATATGAATAACTTTGTCGTCTCAATTATTGATTTAATAATATAAAATATTATGCAGATGATACTGTGACAATAATTGAATCAATAATATGAGATACTATGCAGCAATTACTGTAGCAATAATTGAGTATAATTGAGTGGCTTCTTACGTAAGCATCAATAATCAATACCGTGTGCTACTATGCAACCACGCGTATTACGGTACTTTTCATCACCGGGTATTTCAATAGTTAAAGGTAAAACTTCTGCCGTTACTTTTATAAAAAGATATTTCTGTCGTTTTCTAACTCCGACAATAATTCCGCTGTGGAGTCTACCAATGATTGTACCGTCATACTAATATTTCCTGTTAAAACAAATATTTTCTGGCCAATCGAATATAATATAACAACTGTTGAGTAAAATCAATACGCTTAAAAACACGCAAGTGCATGCGGTCAACAAATAATATAGTAGTGAATAGAGTATCGTTCCCACAAGGACAAAATATCAAGAATCTTAACTTCACAATTATCAATCTTGTATTAACCCTAATTTTATTAAACTAATCAATTCAATGGTTTTTAAAATGAATAAAAGCAACTAAATTAATAAATAATTAAATTATCACAAAACAGTCACCAATAACGAAATTTGGAATTTCAAACAATTAATGGGGAATTAGACTTATGATTTCACCCAAAGCTTCACTCTGATTTTCAAACCTTTATTCCAACTCAACTCAATATTCTAGTTTATTAATCAAGAACACGAACATAGTAAGAGCCACCTCTCGATGCACTAATACCATATTAACATCAATCCACAATTAAGATAGAAATCTGTTAAACACCTAAATTAACCAACTCACTATATCTCTATGTGAATTGCAATCAAAAAGGTTGAAGTTTAAGCTCTCTATACGATTACATGCGATGTCAAGCGTATCTCTACCTTAACAATAATCACAAATATGCTATCGACATGATTCATGACACATGCTATATTAACTAAGTCTAGATTCGAATCTCCTCTCTCGATTCCTTTCAAATCCACAAAGAACTGTTGATCAGACAATTCATAAATTCACGCACAAATTAATATAGATAAACTGAAAATATCTTATTGAATTGGAAATCAAAGTTATTGAATCATCGTTTCACCCAAAGATCCATCACAAGTCTAATTAGTAAATTAGTTCATAATGAATGAATTGAAAGCTGAATAATTTGTTGAAAACATCATCCCAAGTACAAATAGATGAAAGAAAAGAGGAATTATGGAAAACCCCTTCACGTAGCCTCGATTTGCAACTGTCGTGACAATTTCTGAAAATTACTCCTCCAACGTTCGCTCTTCAATCCTTTAAATCGCTCTTCAATCCTTGCCTTTGTGTTATGAGATTGTTGTTTTTCTACCTAGTAGCAAGCCCCCATGTCTTCTGGCTGAATTCTCCTTTTATTAGAGTCCAAACGCACTAGCCAAACCCAACAAACCGAGCCCCAAAAGAAGTCGAAACCAAACAGGAAAGCTCAGGAAACGGGACCCCCGCCCCAGCGGGGGGTACATGCACAAAAGGCCCACCCCGGCGGGCTAGACCTCTGACTTCAAGATTTTAAAGTTCCAACTTTTTTTCCACTTTTGCTCCAAAAAGACCGCCTTTCCTCACCAATTGCATCCATGACCACCCTATACATAAAATATCATGAAACGAGTACAAACGAACACAAAACATGAGAATAACTACGAATTTAAACTTGAAACGAATATTAATTCGCGTATATAAAATCCACTTATCAAAATCCCCCAAACTTAATCTGTGCTAGTCCCCGAGCACAAAACAAACTACACGCAATGCAATAACAATCTAAATTCCTAAAAATAAAATCCAATCAGATCACATAAACTGATTTATCCCATCGGCCTCAGAGAAAACAAGCAACTTTACAATACAAATTATCAAAACCAATCTACACTTACATATTAATTCTCAATTCTTGAACAACTATCACTGGTATAGCGTGCGTGTGTGATCAACATCGAAGATAACTGATACAGACCCAAATTCAATACATAAACAACTTCTTAGAAGGAATCATACAATGCAAACTAAAAAAAATCTCAAAGATAGGCACGATTCAACTAAAATTAAACTCAACCAAATTCAAGGGTACATGCAGGATGCTTATACTCTCTCTTCTCTTTTTTTTCATACGGGGGCTTTTTGCACTTTTCCCGTTTTATTCCTATTTTTTTATAGATGGTTGGTGAGTGCGTTTTACGCTCCATCTCACGCTTGTGTTTATGGGGAGTGCTTCACCTCAACCCACCACAAGACTCAACATATTTCATTCTCTTTTTTGAGCTTATATATCCCGCATATATTCCCCCAAACTTACGTTCTTGCCTAATTTAAGCCTTCACTGCCTATCCTTGTCATTTTCGAGTTCACGCTAGCACTATCCTTTATAAACACTTTATATATCAATTTGAACTAACCGGTCAACAAAGATGTCATTAGTGCTACCCTTTTTATAACAGTTACAAACAAGTCCAAGAATTAATTCATAATAGTAATTATATCATAGTTCTAATAATCCATACTATATTGGTTAACTTGTTCACAATCTCATCATTGGCCAGAATAACCTGTAGAATGCAACACCATTGGACATATGCAAACAAACTATTTAACTAAAAAATTTTATTTTATTATTTAGTTCCTTGTTTTTTTTCTTTTTTTTATTATTTAGATATGAAAAGTCAAAGTCCTAACTACTATGCAAATACATATTCTATAATGTAACACCAGATCTGACAACAAAAATTTTTAAAATGCATGTATGAAATGTATGCAACTAAACAACTAACTCCCCAAAACTTAAATAAGACAATGCCCTCATTGGATAAAAATAAAAATGCACGAGGACTTCCCTGTAATTGTCTAAGTCTGGGGTGGTGGTTGGTGATCTTCTTCATCAGAATCACTAGGAGGAAATCGAGGTAATGGACCGGGTTATTGATACAGAAATTAGGCTGCCGGGTTGAAGTTTTGGAGTGTTGTGTTGAATGAAGCGAAAGACGCGTTCATGGCATCAAACATGTGATCTTGGCGGAGCGTAAAACGCCGCATTTCCCGGCGTGCTGCCCTATTTTGCGCATTCATGTGATTCTGGAACTCAAGGAACTGAGTGCTAGAAAATGCATCAGCCTACGGAACCTGCTCGGTTCCTTGATCTCCCATTGTGTTATCCTCATCCTCCGAAGTATCTTCAGCTTCAGCCTCGTCCTCCGACGCTGATGGAAAAACAAATCCTAGACCTCTAGGATGCAATTTGCCGCCGGGCCACACGGAATACCGTGCTATCATTCTAGTATCTAAGAGTTACAGCGGCATCAAAGTGGGTTCATCATCAGACCAACGCACTCCGGCTTGACGACACAACCCACAAATGAGAGATGGGTGTGGTAAGCCGCCAGAAAAGTTGCCTCGGAGACATCGTCGTATAGAAAAATTGATAATTGCCCCGATATCTATGAGGAAGTCTTGCACGATAGAATGCAGGAGGAGTGCCTTCTCCTTGGTCACGTCCGAGGTGTGTGTGGACAGTAGCAATTTAGCACAGAGGAAGGCATACCAGATTTTTCCGTACCGACTTAGGTCCTTGCTGTGAAACACTGTGCCTCCTTTTCAACCCTTTAACCAAGTAGTCCCCGGCTTAGTCATGTTTTGAATCACCTCCTCAAAGTCGGGGTCGAAATCCCGCATATAGGCATACTGGCACTGGCGTGGCACCCTCAGCTGAGAATATGTATTGATTGCGTCAGCACTGAACGGAACCATGCGACCCCGCACGAAGGCATGGAACGGTGCCTTATCCTCGACGTTCGCATAGAATTCTTTAACGACATTCACAACGGTGGACTCGGGCTTCGCCGTAAACCTTATCCATCCTTGCTGATAAATTTGTTGCATCATCTCCCCATCATTCCCCTCGGAAGCCAACCCCCACTCCGGTGTAAGAGCCTTGGTAACCATATAGTCGTACCGATTGGCGGCGGCGGCACTTCTGAATTTTCGGCGGTCATATGTTCGTGTCGGTGGAGCGGAACTTGAACCCTCTCCCCGTTGGCATTTTGATGTTGGTTGTGAAGCCATTGATTTCCGGATGTTTGACTTGCTAGCACACACTTCCTTCTCTCATACTTGGTTCAGTCAATTTATCGAACACTTGGCGTGCACAGCTCGTTCGGTTACACAATTTTTGAATTATAAACTTAGAAATTGGTGTATGTGGTAGAGATGAGATGAAGCCTTGACACTCAAATGTGTGTATCCCAATTGCCTGAAGAATTCAAGTGTAATGTTATTGAACATGGGAAGTATGAGGTAGGGTTTATATAGAGTGATGTGGGGGAGATGAAGTGGTGGACGGGATTGAAGTCGTGTGAGTGGAGAGTGGGGGTGAAGGTGGGTTTAATTGATTTAGGTAGTGGTCGTGGTGGTAGTAGTTGTGTAGGGTCGTGGGTTGTGTTGAGGAGTTGAAGACAAAAATGGCAGCAGGTTATGAGTGAGGGGGAAATGGCTGGGACATGCCGTTTAAATGAACACGTCTGCCCAGGAATTAGGACCCCCGCCCCGGCAGGGGGTGCTAGGCCAAAAAGGCCCGCCCCGGCGTGCTAGCCCACTGTAAAACTTTTTGGTCAAAAATTTTTGAGATGCAAAAATTTCCGATTTTCCTCCATTTCGTAGGCATTGTTGCTCTAACTCACATTGGACCTCTCCTAAAACCAAAAACATGCACTACGTTAGATTAATGACAACTTGTATTTTCAATGAGATTTTTAGTACTTTTCTGAGATTTTTAGCAAAACTTATAATTGACAAGTCCTAACTACTGCTTTACAAACTATATCCTAATAAATTAAACATGAACTATGGAAAATAAATAAATATTGGGTTTCCTCCCAATTAGCGCTTGATTTTAAGTCATTCAGCCTGACTACTCCCTGCTTTACTGTGTATCGGCGAGGGTGATGTTGTCGGCGTCCCAGTTCTACTCGCCACCCCAGTAATGCTTTATACGTTGCCCATTGACTTTGAACGTGTCTAGGGGATTACGACTGTAAAGTTCAACGGCGCCATGAGGAAATACTCGTTTTATAGTAAATGGTCCCGACCATCTCGACTTAAGCTTTCCGGGGAATAAATGCAGCCGTGAATTGAACAAGAGGACTGCTTGACCCGGCTCGAATGTTCGTTCCACAATTTTCTAGTCGTGCCATCTTTTAACTCTTTCTTTGTATAACTTGGCATTCTCGTAGGCTTGGAGGCGGAATTCGTCGAGCTCATTTAGTTGGAGTAGCCTCTTTTCTCCTACCGCAGCTTGATCAAAATTCAATTTCTATATGGCCCAGTAAGCCTTGTGTTGTAGCTCCACCGGTAAATGACATGCCTTTCCGTACAAGAGTTGATACGGTGACATCCCAATTGGCGTTTTGAAGGCAGTCCGGTACGCCCATAATGCGTCGTCCAATCGAAGTGACCAATCTTTCTGACTCGGATTTACAACCTTCTCCAATATCCTCTTAACTTCTCTGTTCGATACCTCGGCTTGCCCATTAGTCTGAGGGTGATACGTTGTAGCCACCTTGTGATTGACCCCATACTTAGCCAAAAGAGCTGTAAACGAATTATTGCAGAAGTGAATGCCTTCATCGCTAATTATTGCTCTTGGCGTGCCAAACCTCGTGAAAATATTTTTTTGTAGAAACTTGAGGACCACCTTTGCATCATTAGATGGTTATGCTGCAGCTTCAACCCATTTCGAGACGTAATCCACCGTGAGCATAATATATTGATTGCTCAAAGACGATGGGAATGGTCCCATGAAATTGATGCCCCATACATCAAAGATCTCCACTTCAATGATTGTTTATAGGGGCATCTCGTTCCATTTAGATATGTTTCCCACCCTTTGGCATCTATCACATGTTTTCACAAATTGGTGGGCGTCTTTGAACACTGTAGGCCAATAAAATCCAGATTGAAGAACTTTTGTCGCGGTGCGCTCACTCCCGTAATGTCCACCGTATGCCGATGAATGGCATTCTTGTAATATGTTGTGGACTTCACTGTATGGGATACATCGTCGAATCATCTTATCGGCGCATTGTTTAAACAGATACGGCTCATCCCACATGTACCACTTGACATCGTGAAGAAACTTCTTTTTCTGTTGTCGTGTAAGATCCGGGGGAAGAATCTTGCTTACCACATAATTTGCTAAGTCTGCATACCACGAAAATTCTGCATTCAACCTAAATAACTGCTCATCCGGAAATGTCTCGTTAATCATGCATTTATCTTCATCCTTTTTCTCCGGATTTTCCAGTCTTGATAAGTGATCGGTAACTTGATTCTCCGTACCCTTTCTACCTTTAATTTCTAAATCAAACTCTTGAAGTAAGAGAATCCATCGAATAAGGCGTGGCTTAGCATCTTTTTTTGCTATTAAGTACCGAATCGCCGAATGGTCCGTGTAAACTATTACCTTAGTCCCGATCAAATATGCCCGGAATTTGTCGAATGCGTATACTACTGCAAGCAATTCCTTTTCCGTGGTAGTATAGTTCATTTGAGTCTCTGTTAGTGTTTTTCTTGCGTAGTATATGGCGTGAAACACCTTGTCTCGTCTTTGGCCCAAAATAGCCCCGACTACGTAGTCACTCGCTTCACACATCAGTTCAAATGGCAATTTCCAGTCCGGTGCGACTATCATGGGGGCTGTAGTTAATTTCTGTTTCAATAATTCAAACGCGGACTTACATTCCGCAGTAAAGCTGAAAGTGGCATCCTTCTCTAAAAGACTGCATAGAGGTTTTGCAATCTTAGAGAAGTCTTTTATGAACCTCCGGTAGAACCCAGCATGTCCCAGAAAACTGTGAATACCCTTAACTGAGCTCGGTGGAGGTAGTTTCTCGATCGTGTCCAACTTTGCCTTATCCACCTCCAATCCTTGAGCCGACACCTTATGGCCCAATATTATGCCCTCTTCAACCATAAAGTGACATTTTTCCTAATTCAGTATGAGGTTTGTGTCCTTACAACGCTGCAATACCATGACTAAATTTTCTAAACAAGTGTCAAAAGTGTCCCCATAGACCGAGAAATCATCCATGAAGACTTCAACGTTCTTCTCCACCATATCCGAGAAAATAGCCATCATACACCGCTGGAAAGTTGCCGGTGCATTGCACAGTCTGAAAGACATTCTCCTGAATGCAAAGGTGCCGTAAAGGCAAGTGAATGTTATCTTTTCTTGATCCTCAGGAGCGATAGCAATCTGATTATATCCCGAATATCCATCCAATAAGCAGTAAAACTCATGTCCCGCTAACCTGTCTAACATTTGATCAATAAAAGGTAGCGGGAAATGATCCTTTCGGGTTGCCTTATTCAATCTTCTATAATCGATGCAGACCCTCCAACCTGTCACTGTCCTTGTCGAAATTAACTCGTTATCCTCATTCTGAATTACCGTCATTCCCCCTTTCTTAGGCACACAATGAATAGGACTCACCCATTTACTGTCTGAAATTGGGTATATGACACCGGCATCCAATAATTTCAAAATTTCCTTCTTGACTACTTCCTTCATAATTGGGTTAAGTCGACGTTGATGCTCCACCGATGGACTTGCATCATCCTCTATCAGAATCTTGTGCATGCAAAATGATGGGCTAATGCCTTTTATATCTGCAATCGTCCATCCAATTGCTGATTCATTATCCATAAGCACCCTCAGCTACTTTTCTTCCTGCAATTCGTTAAGTGCAGCAGAAATAATTACAGGTAAAGAATTCAAATTGCCTAAATACGCATACCTGAGATGTTTAGGGAGTGGTTTAAGTTCCAATGTCGGTGGCTCCTCCAATGATGGTTTCAATTTTTCTACAATTGTCTCCTCGGTGTGCAAAGGTTCAACCGGTGCTCTGAATCGGCTAACTCGTGGCAACGAGTCTAGCATCTGTAATAAGTCCACAAATTCCGGGTCGTCTTTTTCCTCATCCCCCAATAAAGTTGTTTCCAACGGATCATTGATCAATCTCTTGTTAATATCTTCGCTGGTAATCTGCTCAATTAAATCCATTCGATTACACTCTTCCTCGTCCGTAGGATATTTCATGGCCTTGAACACATTGAATTTTACTTCTTGATCTTGGACCCTCATTGTAAGTTCTCCTTTTTGCACGTCTATGAGTGTCTTTCCCGTAGCCAAGAAAGGTCTCCCTAGGATGATCGGGATGTTCTTATCTTCATCGAAATCCAGTATGATAAAGTCCGCAGGGAATATAAACTTATCCACCTTTACCAAAATGTCCTCTACAATGCCTCTCGGATATGTTACTGACCTATCCGCCAACTGTAATGAAATATTCGTAGGCTTTGGCGCGGGCAAACCCAATTTTGAATATACTGATAATGGCATCAGGTTTATACTCGCCCCCAAATCACATAGGCACTTGTTAAAAGACATCTTTCCGATCGTGCACGGGATAGTAAAGCTCCCCGGGTCTTTGAGTTTTGGTGGAAGCTTTTTCTGTAACACTGCACTACACACCTCTGTTAGTGCCACTATTTTGAAGTCTTCCCATTTCTTCTTCCTCGACAAAATCCCCTTCATAAACTTTGCATAACTCGGCATTTGCTCGAGGGCCTCTGCGAATGGGATGTTAATCTGGAGTTTCTGGAACACATCTAAAAACCTTTCGAACTGCTTATCTGATTTCTATTTCTGGACCCTCCACTGAAACGGTGGTGGATGATAAACAATCGGCTCACTGTTTAACTTGGGTTCCTCGGTTTTGTTCCCCTCCACTGCGTTACTGTCATCGACCTTTTCCTCCGGAATTGCTGAATTTTCTGCACTATTCCCACCGAGATGTTTTCCACTTCTCAACCTAACTGCTTTACATTGCTCCTGATTACCCTTAGGATTTCTCTCGGTGTTGCTAGGTAATGTTCCTTGTGGTCGATTATTCAATGCCAACGCGATTTGACCTATCTGATTCTCTATATTTTTGATAGCAATAGCTTAATTCTTCATAGCCAAATCATTGCTAGTCATGTACTTTGCCCATGTTTCCTCCCCATCAGATTTCCTGTCCTGATGTTGAACCGGCTGTTGGTGATTCTGAAAACTAGGGGGATATGATGGTCGTGGAGCTTGAGTTTGCTGATTATTGCTCCATGAGAGGTTTGGGTGGTTCCTATTCCCCTGGTTGTAGGTATTTTGGTAGGTATTTTGTGGAATTCTGTTGTAGTTGCCTATGAACTAAACAGATGCTGGATTTATTGCACACTACTCTGTCGGATGATCACCCGCACACAATTCACATACTACCATAACCTGCTGAACTTGTTGAGCTTGAGCCTCTGTTATCGTATTTACCCTCTCATTCATCGTATAAAACTTCATGGATAGTGCAGAAAGAGTTGCTTGTATAGCTGTTACTCCATCTAATTCCAAGATCCCAGCCGCCTTTGCATGTGTCATTCTTGCTGTGGGCCACTGGTAGTTATTTGCCGACATTATTTCTATCAAATTGTAGGCATCCTCATAACTCTTAGCCATGAATGCACCGCCCGATGCCGCATCAATACTGGTTCTGACATTTCCATGTAGCCCGTTGTAGAAGGTGTTCATTTGTAACCACTTGGGCAATCCATGATATGGGAACTTTCTGAGTAATTCTTTGTATCTCTCCTATGACTCATATAGTGACTCTCCATTCTGCTGCTCAAACATTGTGATGTCATTCTTCATTTTCGCAGTCTTCGCCGGTGGGAAAAATTTGGCAAGAAATTTTTGAGCCAAATCCTCCCATGTAGTGATCGAACCCGGCGGTAGAGAATGTAACCAACTCTTCGCCTTGTCCCGTAAAGTGAATGGGAACAAGCGAAGTCTCACTGCCTCATCCGACACCCCATTGTACTTGAACGTGTCGCACATCTCTAGAAAACTGATCAAATGCTCATTCGGATCGTCGTTCGCCATTCCCCCAAACTGACATGAGTTCTGCATCATCTGAATAGTCCCAGGCTTTATTTCAAAAGTATTCGCAGCAATTGCAGGCCTAGTAATGCTCGACTGCAGATCAGTCACCCTAGGTGTGGTAAAATTCCTCAACGCTTTCTGGTCTTCGGCAGCCATCGTTTCTTCCTTTTCAGAATTTTCGAATTCGTTCCTCGTTTCCTCAATCCACTTACTCAACTTTTGAAATCTTCTGTCAATGTCGTCCTCAAAAGGAAGCAAGTCTGGATGTTTAGATCGTATTTGCATAAACCAATGTTGAAAACTTGAAATAGAGAAAACAAAAATAAAATGTTTAAGTAAAACTGGACTAATTAAACTGATATTGTAAAAAAATATATTAAAATCTCGGCTAAATTGTCCCCGGCAACGGTGCCAAAAACTAGTTGAGTAAAATCAATACGCTTAAAAACATGCAAGTGCACGTGGTCAACAAATAATATAGTAGTGAATAGAGTATTGTTCCCACAAGGACAAAATATCAAGAATCTTAACTTCACAATTATCAATCTTTTATTAACCCTAATTTTATTAAACTAATCAATTCAATGGTTTTTAAAATGAATAAAAGTAACTAAATTAATAAATAATAAAATTATCACAAAACAGTCACCAATAACGAAATCTGGAATTTCAAACAATTAATGGAGAATTAGACTTATGATTTTACCCTAAGCTTCACTTTGATTTTCAAACCTTTATTCCAACTCAACTCAATATTCCAGTTTATTAATAAAGAACACGAACACAGTAAGAGCCACCTCTCGATGCACTAATACCATATTAACATCAATCCACAATTAAGATAGAAATCTGTTAAACACCTAAATTAACCAACTCACTATATCTCTATGTGAATTGAAATCAAAAAGGTTAAAGTTTAAGCTCTCTATACGATTACATGTGATGTCAAGCGTATCTTTACCTTAACAATAATCACAAATATGCTATCAACATGATTCATGACACATGCTATATTAACTAGGTCTAGATTCAAATCTCCTCTCTCGATTCCTTTCAAATCCACAAAGAACTGTTGATCAGGCAATTCATAAATTTACGCACAGATTAATATAGATAAACTGAAAATATCTTATTGAATTGGAAATCAAAGTTATAGAATCATCGTTTCACCCAAAGATCCATCACAAGTCTAATTAGTAAATTAGTTCATAACGAATGAATTAAAAACTGAATAATTTGTTGAAAACATCATCCCAAGTACAAATAGATGAAAGAAAAGAGGAATTATGGAAAACCCCTTCACGTAGCCTTGAATTGCAACTGTCGTGACAATTTCTAAAAATTACTCCTCCAACGTTCGCTCTTTAATCCTTTAAATCGCTCTTGAATCCTTGCCTTTGTGTTATGAGATTGTTGTTTTTCTACCTAGTAGCAAGCCCCCATGTCTTTTGGCCGAATTCTCCTTTTATTAGAGTCCAAACGCACTAGCCAAACCCAACAAACCGAGCCCCAACAGAAGTCAAAACCAAACAGGAAAGCTCAGGAAATGGGACCCCCGCCCCAGCGGAGGGTACATGCACAAAAAGGCCCGCCTCGGCGGGCTAGCCCTCTAACTTCAAGATTTTAAAGTTCCAACTTTTTTTCCACTTTTGCTCCAAAAAGACCGCCTTTCCTCACCAATTGCATCCATGACCACCCTACACATAAAATATCATGAAACGAGTACAAACGAACACAAAACATGAGAATAACTACGAATTTAAACTTAAAACGAATATTGATTCGCGTATATAAAATCCACTTATCAACAACTTGCGTACTTTGCAAAATTTATAAATATTACCCATAACTATAACATTATATCAAATTCATTCCTTAATATTCAAAAATGATATTTATAGAAAATTCATATTTATTCATAAAAGTTGGGGTCTTACAACCTCTCCTTCTTATGAAATTTTGCCCTCGAAATTAGGGTACATACCTGGTATGTCGAAAAGGTGAGGATACCTTGATCTCAATTCAGATTCTAACTCCCAGGTCATTTCTTCAACATCGTGGTTTCTTCACAAAACTTTGACTTAAGGTATAACCTTGGAGCGTAGAATATGTTCCTTCTTATCTAAAATTTTAAAAGGTACCTCTTCGTACATTAAATCTTTCGCTATTTCGTCCGGTTCTAACTCAATAATGTGGTTTGGGTCTTCCACATATTTACGTAACATGGATATGTGAAAAATGTTATGAACACGAGACATACTTGGCTGTAAAGTGAGTCTATAGGCCACATTTCCTACTCGGTCAAGGATTTCAAATGGGCCAATGAATCGAGGATTGAACTTTTCTCTCTTTCCAAATCTCGTAACTACTTTTCATGGAGCAACACGTAACAACACATGTTCTCCAACATTGAATTCCACGTCCTTTCTATAAAGATCAGCATAACTCTTTTGTTAATCTTGTGAGGTTTTTATACGTTGCCGGATCATTTGAATCTTTTCTGTTGTCATGCGTACGAATTCCGGTCCCAACAATGTTACTTCACCCACCTTATCCCGACATACTGGAGAACGACACTTGCGTCCATACAACGCCTCAAATGGAGCCATGCCAATACTTTCTTGATAACTGTTGTTGTAGGAGAATTCCACCAATGGCAAGAACTTGTCCCAACTTCATTTGAAGTCAAGGACACAAAGTCTTAATAGATCTTTAAGAGTTTGAATAGTCCTCTCTGACTACCCGTCCGTTTGAGGATGATATGCCGAACTAAATCGTAAATTCGTGCCCATAGCTTTTTGCAAACTAACCCAAAATTGTGAAATAAATCTTAGGTCTCGATCAAAAACTATGGATACTGGCATACCATGCAGTCTTACAATCTCATTTATGTAAATACAAGCAAGACGTTCAAGTCAATAAGTTTCTCGTATAGGTAAGAAATGAGCAGACTTGGTCAATCTATCAACAATGACCCAAATCGCATCTATGCCTTGAGAAACCTTGGGAAGACCAGTAACGAAATCCATGGTAATGTGCTCCCACTTCCATTTTGGAATTTCAAGTGGTTGCAATGGACCTTTTGGCACTTGATGCTCTGCCTTGACACTATGACACATTAAACACCTTGAGATAAACTCCACGATCTCCCTCTTCATATTGGTCCACCAAAATGTATGTCGAAGATCACGATACATTTTGGTACTTCCAGGATAGATTAAAAACGATGTGTTGTGTGCCTCCATAATTTTATACTTTGAATCAGGGTCGTTAGGAACACAAAGTCTAAAGTTGACTCGTAGTATTCCTTCTTCATCGATTCTTGCTTTCGAAATAGCACATTTTTGCACTTTCTTCCTCACACGCATCGGCTCTAGGTCTTTTGCTTGAGCAGCATTAACGTTATCGATTAAAGTCGGTTCTACTCGTATATTGGCCATCATCATGTGGGTCCCTAGAGTCTTTAACTCTATCTCTATCCTTTGCAAGTCATACAAAATGGGCCTTTGCGTTGATAATATCGCACTCGTACCCGCATATGATCTTCTACTCAACACGTCAGCTACCACGTTCTCTTTTCAAGGATGGTATTGGATGGTATGATCATAATCTTTCAACAGTTCAAGCCAATGTCATTGCCGCATGTTGAGTTCCTTTTGGGTGAAAAAATATTTGAGGCTTTTATGATCTGTATAGATCTCCACCTTATCTCCATACAGGTAATGCCTCCAGATTTTAAGCGCAAAAATGACTGCTGCCAACTTTAGATCATGAGTAGGATAATTTCTCTCATATTCTTTGAGTTGTCGCGAGGCATAGGCTATGACTTTCTCATGTTGCATGAGAACACATCCTAAACCTCTACATGAAGCATCACTGTAGATGACATATCCCTCCGAACCAGATGGTATTGTCAGAACAGGTGCTGAAATGAGTCTCCTCTTGAGTTCTTGAAAACTCTTCTCACATTCCTCACTCCAACCGAATTTTGTATCTTTTCGAGTCAGCTGAGTTAATGGAGTAGCAATTCGAGAAAAACCTTCCACGAATCTCCGATAATAACCAGCTAAGCCGAGAAAGCTACGTACTTCGATCACTGACTTAGCTTTGTATTGCTTCAATCTTTCCTGGGTCAACAGATATTCCGTGATTTGATATCACGTGCCTAAGAAATGCTACTTCCTCAAGCCAGAACTCATATTTCTTCAACTTGGCATAAAGCTTATTTTCACGAAGCTTTTGGAGTATCAGCCTCAAGTATTGCTCATGATCTTCACGGGTTTTAGAGTATATGAGGATGTCATCAATAAAGACGACAACAAAGTGATCCAAATATTCTTTAAATACTCGGTTCATCATATCCATGAAGGCTGCAGGAGCATTAGTTAATCCAAAAGACATGACTAGGAATTCGTAATGCCCGTACCGAGTTCTGAAAGTAGTCTTTGGAATGTCATCAGTTTTAACTTTTAACTGATGATATTCGGAATGAAGATCGATCTTTGAAAAAAATTTAGCACCTTACAACTGGTCAAACAGGTCATCAATTCGAGGTAACCGGTACCTATTTTGGACGGTGACATGATTCAACTCCCGATAGTCAATACAAAGTCGCATACTTCCATCTTTCTCCTTTACGAATAGAATAGGAGCACCCCAAGGAGACGTACTAGGATGAATGAAATCGATGTCTAACAATTCTTGCAGTTGGGTTTTTAACTCCTGAAGTTTAATAGGAGTCATTCGATATGGGGCTTTGGAAATGGGTTTTGTACCGGGTTCAAGATCAATACAAAACTCGATTTCACGCTCTAGGGGTAGGCCAGGAAGTTCTTCAGAGAATACATCAGGAAATTTATTAACAATAGAAATATCATTCAAATCTGACGTATTTTTATTTAAATCTGTGACATAGGCTAAGAAAGCTTGGCATCCGTTTTTCAATAAACGAATGACTTTATGGCTTGATATGACAGTGATTGACTTTAGTGATTTGGTTGCTTGAATTCACATAATAGGTTGGTTAGGAATATGAAAGCTAACAACCTTACGAAAATAATCAATTTTAGCACGATGAGTAGTTAACCAATCAATCCCTAAAATCACATCAAATACAAGTATTTTCAAAGAGATAAGATTGACAGGTAATGTGAGGGTGCCGACTTGAATCAAACAAGACTTATAAATAGTGGATGTAATGAAGGTTTCTCTTAACGGAGTTTCAACAGATAAGTCAAAGTCTAATTTCTTCGGAGTTAAATTTAAACGTTGACCGCAAGTAGGAAAAATAAAAGAATGGGTAGAACCGGTATCAAATAAGGTATAGACTTCGCAAGAATTTATGATTAGCTTACCTGTGATAACTTCATTCGGATTTCTCGCTTTTTGGGAGGTCACGACAAACGATCTCCCTTGAACTACCGGCTTTGACTTGTCTGGACGACCTTTGATGCCTCCATCCCAGCTGGACTTGACTTCACTGCACGACAAAATCGGGTTAGGTGACCTTCTCTTCTGCAATTATAACATGTTTTGGACTTCTGCGTACAGTTTGGACTAATGTGTCCCTCCCCTCCACATTTGTAGCATACGATTGTTGATCGTTCTCCTTATTTAACAACAGGTGCAGGTGCTGACGTCTTTCCATCATTATTGAATCTCCTCTTCTTTAAATTTTCACTTTTATTGTCTTGGCCATGATTACCACCGAAGTGGTTACCATATCTGGCATGTTGACTTCCTCCACGTCTGTTGTCACCGCTTCGATGACTGCTTCCACTGGTAGTATCGCTTTGTCGGCTGCTATCTCTTGGTTGGGTTGACTCATTATCATATTCCAATAACTGAGCCTTATTTATAACATCTGAATACAAACACAGTTTGTGAAAAATTAGGTATTGACGTATCTCGAGTTTCAAACCTCTTAGAAACATCCGCGTCATTCTCTCCTCATTATCAACCAAGTGGGACGCAAATCGGGATAACTCGGGAAACTTAGCTTCGTACTACGACACGGTCATATTATTTTACTCCAGCTTGATGAACTCTACCTCCTTCATGTGACAAATACTTTTAGGAAAGTACTTGTCATTGAGCAGTTCTTGGAACTTCTCCCAATACATCTTCAGTACGGCAGGTTGAGTACGCTTTACAGATTTCCACCAGTAATCTGCCTCTCCTCGCAACATGAAGGTGGCAAAGGGAACCTTTTGCTCCTCGGAGCATCCCAAGACATCAAATATCTTGGTGATCTGCTTTATCCACGTCTCCGCCTTAAGTGATTTTGGCTCTCCCAAAAACTCTGGTGGTCCCAGCTCCTTGAACTGCTTAGCAGTGACCGTCAGAGAGTTGCCAGTGTTTCCACCTGCATTTTGAACAGGAGTCTCTCTTGCCTGATGTTGCACTAATTACAGAAAGCTCCTAAACATTTTGTCGTTCGCCATTTGGTCGGTGTTGTTGTTCACCTGAGGATTATTACCTTCCTGATGCACATTATCCTGGGTATTAATCGTTGGTGACTCAACGGTCTCATGTGCTCCATTGCTTATCTTAACATTCTCGGATGTCATTTTCAAATACTGCCACAAAACAAGGGTTAATTGACATGCAACACATTATCCCTATATTCTGACCGACCAATTAAATAACAATTAAACTTAGGTAGGTCATACTAGCGAAGGAATTACCCGTCTCTCCCCTCCTAGTTCTAGTCTCACATCTCAGCCATGGATTATATCCCTAAGCTTTGATACCAACTGGTATGCCCCCAAAATAGGTATACATCACCCATTCTTAGTTTCCAAATACATGGCACAAAATAAAAATACAAACTTAATTTATAGAACTGTCAAGTATCGTGTAGAATACGACACAACATAAGCTGTGAGTTTTAATATAAATATTATCTTCTAGACAGTCTTCAAACTCAAAATAAGTCCTCATTATATTTATTATCACACTATTTCACAAAATAGTGAGGACTACTAATGTAAACATCTGGACCGTCACTCTGTTCCCTGACTAGTCCCAGTTATATTCTCATTTCCCGAAGAGAACAATGAAAGCAAAGGTTGAGCTCAACTAGCCTAGTAAGAAATATTATGACTAAGATAATGCAAAATAAATTATCGTTAGCCTTCAACAGTGTTAAACTGATAAAATATAATAAACATCAAGTTTAACTGCAGCAGAACAACAATCCATTAGAAGAGTCAAGTAGAGCATGATATCTACTATCTTCTATGATTTAAAAAATTTATCAACAGTTTTATCGCTGAGACTCAACTTAATAAATAATCCACATCATTGAATCATCCCTGCACTACGGGCCAAGGATATTCATTAGTATCATAACCACGAATTATCCATGCACTACGGGCCAAGGATAATCGTGTTTTCACCAATGGTCATCATCATTCCAATAACTGTCCATCAATGTACTACAGGCTAATGAGAACTTTTACCACATCATTTGTAACATTACGGTCATGATTATACCGAATAATCCCTGGTCATAATCATACCAAGTCCATCTATGCCCTACGGGCCACAGATGACTTTCATCATAATATATGCATTAGGATGATGACAATGATATTAGAATTTAATTAAAAGAAAGTAAAGGATAAATTTTTAAAGATTTATAATTAAAAATGATTTGGACCAAAAAGAAATCAATTTTTGTTATGAATAGTATCCCGGGTGAATAGTAATCGAATGAATAGTACACCGTGAATAGTAATTCAGACATAGTACCCTGTGTGTAAGACCCCGAATTTTATGAAATAAAAGTATTCAATTTTTCTTATAATTACAATTCAGTAAATGTTTAAATTGATAAAAAGTTAAAGCTATGGGTGAAATATGAAAACTTTTCAAAATAAACAAGTGGTTATAAAATATTCATTTTGTCGGAGAATATTCGTTTGGTCGTGGAATATTCTTTCTGTCGGGGAATATTCGTACGACGACGCAGCTATTTGTGGGTCCCATAACGGAAAGCGATTGGATGAAGAAAACAACAAAATTGAGTTTTTATAAATAACGGCGTAGTTGTTACCGTTAACACTGTTGAAATACCCGGTGGTTAAAATACAGTAATACGCGTTGTTACACAGTAGCACACGGTATTGTACAGTATATTTTTCAATTATTGATTCTTACGTGAGAAGGCACTACTCAATAATTGTTACAGTAATTACTGTTCAATATTTTATTTTATTGAATCAATAATTGCTGCGTTGATATTTTATATTACTGTTGTTTCAATTGTTGTCACTACGCAGTATTTTCCTTTATCGGAGCAATAATTCATATTATCTGAATAATATTATTAGATAATATTATTGGCAATGTCTAAAAAGTTCTGTCAAAAGAGAGGTTATTTAATTGCGCGCCAGTAAGGAAAAATCCTTACCGGAAGGCCCCCTCTTTCTTGGGAACGGCCTGGTTGTCATAAATGTGATTCTGTAATATTATTTGTGAATACTTAATTATTGATTCATATGATAAGGAAATATTTATTTTATGTGGATATAAATGAGGGATATATTTTTTTGTGGTTAAAAATGAAGGAGTTAATGTTGAGGTGTTTTATCTGTATTTTTGTCGAAACGGAGGTATTGAAAATCAAATTAGGGTTTTTGAGATATTTTGCGAGGGTTATAATTTTTAATCCGACCGTTGGATCATGGTAATATTTGGATATGTTATACATATATAAGTTGAGTATATGTCCACATATTTTGAGCCGTTAAAAATGAACGTATGATTTGTTATAAATTTTACGAGATGACTGGTTCAGAAATTGTGGAATTTTCAGAGTTAATCATTTTGGTAGAAAATTCTAGAATTGGTGGGCCCCGCTCTTAGTTGGTAAAGGAATGTGCTGAGATTTTTATTCAAATGCGGTGGGTGGGAATAGTAGCAGGTAAAGCCATCAGGTTACAGATTAAGTCTGCTTCGGCGTGCTAACATTTTCTATAAATAGAGGGCTAAGTTAGAATTGAAAATCACACCAGAAACAAGTTTTCTCTCTATTTCTCTCTCTATATTATCGAGTGTATTCTTGTGAGTATTTTGATATCTTGAGTGTTGCTATACGGTACAAGTTCGTTTAGCGTTATTCTAGTCTGAAGTACTGCTCTTTTGAGGTAAGGGATAGTAAGAGATATTAAGAGATGTTATATTCTTCATAATGATGTTATTCTTTCAATATCATTATACTGAAATATTGGTATGGATTTTATTGTGAAATTTCTACCTTTTTGAGTCGGGGTTACTATTCACGTATACGGCACTATTCACGTATACGGCACTATTCATGTATATGGCACTATTTACGTATATGACATTATTTATGTATACGGTACTATGTACGAATACGAAGTACTATTCATGAGTTACTATTCATGAATTACTATTCACGAGTTACTATTCATGAGTTACTATTCACGAGTTACTATTCATGAGTTACTATTCACGAGTTACTATTCACGAGTTACTATTCACGGGTACTATTCACGACAAAAATTGGTTTCTTTTTCTGACCAAATTATCGTTGATTTATGATTGCTACTCTCGAAAATAAATGCAGCTGTTGATCATATTGTTTTTATTATCATATATAACATTTTTATAACCCTGATGTTGAATTTCTCTTTCACTTGAGTGTAAAGATGGGTAAATTATTGGTATGATCGTGACTGAGGAATATCTTTGGCCTGTAGTGCAAAGATGAATTGATAACTGGTATGATCATGACCATTGAATTTATAATTGAATATCTTTAGCTTAAGTGTAAAGATGAATTGATTAACATGGTTATAATTATTGTTTATATAAATTCTGAAATGATTATATATTTCTTTGAGATATTAATATATTTGGCCTGTAGTGCAAAGATGATCTGTTGTTGAATATCTTTGGCCTGTAGTGCAAAGATGATTTGTTGTTGAATATCTTTAGCATGTAGTGCAAAGATGACCTGTTGTTGAATATCTTTGGCCAGTAGTGCAAAGATGAACTACTGACGAATATCGTTGGCCTGTAGTACAAAGAAAAATTTATTAATATGATTATGAACAGGAACTGTGATTTGGTATAACCATGATCTTTGATGTTTCAGGTAAAGACAGGTGATGAAAATATTTTTCGTCCTGGGTGCGAAGAAAAATTTAGAATCACAATTATGATTATGAGTTATTCATATGATTGTGGAAAGGAATTGTTGAGTGATGTTACAGGGATAAAACATTATTGGTGTACTTTTAATGTGGAGAAGATAATAGATTTTATGGTCTATTTGACTCTTCTAATGGATTGCTCGTTCCGCTGCAATTATGGTTGAAAAATTTTATCATCTACCATGTGTTCTAAATCTCTGATTTATTACTGATGAAGGCTATTGATAATTTAATTATCCTTAGTCATGATATTCTTTACTGAGCTAGTTGTGCTCACCCTTTTGCTTCACAATTCCTTTCAGGTAATACGAGTGTAGCTGGGTCGAGCGGGGGATAACAGGGGAATAGAATGGTGGTCTATAGCTGTTGAGGGTGAGGTGAACTCAACTTTGGAAGGGTGTTTTTGCCACTATCATACAAGATGTCTAATGACATACAACCTCGTGTCATCATAAGACAGGATTGTGCTCATCCACTTGCTGAGTATATTTACGAGCACTACCTATATAATCTTGGCGTTTGTTTGAAGTATAATTCTCAATTAGAGACAGTGGAGATAATAATAAGTCAAGAGAAGACTCACCATTGGAAAGAATATGATAGTAATCTTCTCGTTTTTCTTTGGGGTATATTGGTTCAACCAAGGATAATTCTGTGGCCATATGATATCTATTACAACCTAGACGCATGGCCTCCCATGTACGAAGGTTTCCTTGAGCACTTCCCAAATATTCTAATTTCTAAAATAATTTTTGACTATACCTTTATGTAAGGTGTCATTGTGAGGTGCTGTCCACGGTTGGGACATGAGTCACATTTGGTATATATTTGTATCCAAACTCACAGCATATATGTTGTTGTATTTTGCACGACAATTGTTGTAATAAAGTTGTAGTTGTTTTCTGTACCATGTATTTGGCGACTCAGAATAGGTTGGATGGAATGGACCTATTTTAGGGTTGTCACACTGTGAATAGTATTCCGACATAAAAAGGTTAAAACTTATCAAGAATGCTCAGAAAAATATTTCCATGAAAAGATACTGGATGAAGCGCAAATATCAAGGATATTCTACTAATTTCATGGAGTATAGAAGCCAAAACTTAACAAAATGAGTATGGAATTCGAAATCTGAAACAAAATAATATTACTTACATACTACAAAGTATGAAAGAAAATATTATTTCATACGAATACTGAACAAAAATAAAATCCCTTACGAATACGAAAGAAATAATATCCATTACCTTAGTAGGAGATTGGATACTGAAATAGTGTAATAACAGAATACTCTTCTTCTTTCTCTCTGATTCTCTATCTATAGAATTCTCTTATGAGTCGTAGTGAATTGGTGAGAATAAAAGAAGAAATAAGCTTATATTTATAGAAGATTTCTAGCTTAGCCCTTGCAATGTAAAGAGGCAAGTGGGTTGACGACTGGTGATGTGAAAAGAAAAGTGGTTTGACGCCTATAATGTGAAATAACAAGTGGTTTGACGCCTGTAATGTGAAACAACAAGTGGTTCGACACCTATAATGTGAAACGACAAGTGGTTCGACGCCTGTAATATAAAACGACAAGTGGTTCGACGCCTGTAATATGAAACGACAAATGGCTCGACGCCTGTAATATGAAACGACAAGTGGTTTGACGTCTGTGACGCCCCCAAATTCGGATACTGGAAACCCAAACTCGGTGCTTCACGATTCCATTTCTATGAGCGGAATAATACTAATAATAATAACAATAATATATATTTATCAAATTTAATTTACATATTATCAAAGTTTTCCAAATCCCAAGTACGAAACCTTCAACATTCATTACATAATAATAATAATATTTATCATCCATATCCTAATAAAGTTTGATTATTACAAAAGATAGCATAAATAGTCATTCAGCAACTTTTCCTTTCCCTTTATTCTTGGCAGATCCTTCGGGTTGCTCACCCTTAGCTGAAAACATTTAAATTAAAGCAAGGATGAGCATTTGAGTGCCCAACAAGTAATAGCAACAATAATAGTTAACTGAATGAATTAAATGTTTTCTTGGAAGGATACTTCTACAACGAAGCAACAGTTGTGAAGTAAGCTGAACCAATAAATAACAACATATCATTTTTATTTCAAATTTTTAGAAACTACGTATTGACTATAAATGAGGATCAATTAACAGACTATGAACATTGTTTTCTATTTTCGAAAGGGTTAAACAGAAATTCATCTGTAAACCGTCATAACTTACGGGCATGGGGGTGATCAGCCCGTTATGCCCTGTATTGATCAATACTACATTGCTAGAACGATATTATCGTTCATCCTTTGTCCGCCTTAGCGCATAAAAATTTCCCATGATTGGGATGTTCATGACAGTCTTGAATTCATACCAAAACAATTCGGTTGGATAAGTTTTATCTTGTTCAACAACAACTTTAAATTTTATGTCTAGCTGGATCAAATAGCTTAGACGACTTTTATTTCAACGTATACATACTAGGCAACTATAAGTATGTATCAACATGTGATAAAATATAATGATTATCCAAGTGGGGACACTTGTATAACCATGTTATAGAAATTAACGAACAGAATAAATAACTTGATCAATATTAACAGGATAAAGGAAATTGTACAACAATTATTGCTTAATAGCTTACTTATACAGAATCATTGCATAAGTATATACAAAGGTTGAAATATTTGAACAATTGATATGAACAATTCAGATATTATCTTACGCGTGTCCATTGCATAAAGTAAATGCAAAGGGTTAGATACTTGCCTTGTCAGCTGCTTACACAACTTAGATTTATCTTTTCTATCAATCCCTATCATTAAATAGATCATTGGTCTGATTAAAATAACATATCACATCATACAATACTGCTTATTGCAGTCAGCACATTCCTAATCACATTGTCACATAACTTTAACACCATTGAATCACAAATAAACAGTTATCCAGTCATCATATCTAAGTCCAGATCAATTTCTGAAACATGTCAGTCTACCGACAGCTTTATCGGGTAAATATCGAGTCTAAAACTCTATACAGTAGTTCAATATTCATTTGGATAACTTAAACACCCGTCGCACTATTTTTCATGGCCTTATAATAATTTTTAAATAATTATTACCATTTATCATAATTTTAAAATATCGGAATCATTATTAAATGATTTAATAATAAACAATTATATTATCATTAATATTTAATTAATATTAAGCTATTAATGAAACCATTGCCAAAATATTAAAGTCATTAATAATAACTTAAAATATTTTTAAAACATTTATATTACCCTTAAATGATTTTTAAAACATTTAAAAATCAATATAAAATAATTACCATTAATATTAAATTATTAATGAACTATTTATCTAAATATTAAAAGTTATTAATTATAACTTAGAATATTTTTAATTCATTTATATCCCTTTTTAAATAATTTTTAAATTAATAAAACCATTTATAAACTATTTATTTAATATAATTATTAAATAAATTTAATATCATTAGAGTTAAATTAATATCATTAATATCAAATTATTAATGAAATTATCCTTTAAATATTAAAAGTTATATTTTATAACTTAAAATATCTTTAAACATTTTATCTTCATTTAAAATAATTTTTAAAAATATTAAAATCATTTTTAAACTAATTTATTTAATGTAAATATTAAATATCTTTAATATCATTAATAATAATTAATTAATGAATTTTACCTTTAAATATTAAAAGTTATATTTTATAACTTAAAATATTCTTAAATATCTTATTATTATTTAAAATGATTTTTAAAATAATAAAATCATTTTTTAAATTATTTATTTAATTCATTTATTAAACAACTTAATTATCATTAATATTAATTTATTAATGAAAATTATCACAAAATATTAAAACTCATTAAAAATAACTTAAAATATTTTCATATATCATAATATAATTTTTAATGATTTTTCATGTATTTAAATCATTTTTAAATAATTTATTTAATATTATAATTAAATAAATTAAATACTTTTAATATTCCAAAAATATCAAATATTTATGAAATATATTCAAAATAATTAAAATATAATTTCCGGACTTTAAAATAATTTTTAATAATTTATTTTGTATTTTTCAGAATTAAAAACTAATTATTAAATAAAAATAATTAATTTTCGCAAAAACTGTCGCTAAAGGGCCCTATAGCGACGAAACTGTCGCTATAGGTGTTCTTGAGCTGCCCAGAACCTTCATACCCAGTTACCGAGTGGACTAGTTTGACCAACTTTAAATCTTTGTGTAGTGTGTTTCTGGGAATTACAAAAGCTAGATCTTGTAGACAAAGTGCAAGACTACAGGTTCTAATAAACAACACGATCAAACAACCTAACACAAGCTAGATCTAAGCAACCAAAGTTGCTGTCAGAACTGTTCTTCATTTACAGAAATGAAGAACAGTTCGAGCAGTCACTTTTAAGCTATTATAACTATCAATCGTGTTGATGATTTTGTGATCTACAAGTTGTAATGTGTAGACAACATACCAATGTACATATATATATATATATATATATATATATATATATATATATATATATATATATATATATATATCATAACATCAACAAAATAATAACAAATTAAGCAGGTACAAGCCGGTCAAACCTTGTCAGAAAAATTGTTCAAAAATTTTTGGGTTTTTTCCAGAAAATGCAGTCATGGCCGTTTGTCCTACTTTGACCGGCCACTGTAGTCAGATTACTTGTTGTTTAGGAGATTTTAAGGCATAATATTAAAGTACTAATATCAGTCTATAATCTGGTTACAAAAATAAACACATAACATCATAAAGCAGTTAGATCTAAGCCCACAAAGAACCTGTCAAAGGCTTCTGGGCTGTTCTGCGTTTTTTCCAGATTTTGAAAGTCATGGCCGGTCAATGAGGTTTGACCGCCCATAACTTTCATTCTGAGCATGATTTGAGCTATCTATCAGTTCCAGATTACAGACAACATAACATACTACAAGTATCAACCTTTAAAACACAAAACCCAATTACAGAAATGGATCTGCAAGGTCTGACATTCGTTGTCAGACCATAACATGAAATTTTTCCAGAAATTTGAAAATCATTGATTTGAGCATTTAGATGTTATGGACTTGTAATATACCAACCCAAATCATTAAATTAGACTATAAACAACATCATTTAACAACAAATTACAAGATCTAACAACAGATCATTAGAAAAAAATTATGGATAGGGTTTATACCTTTGATGAACAAATTTTTGATTTTGTGTTGCTGATTTGGTTATGGTGTTAGTGGGGCTTGATAATGAGACTATAATGCTAGATAATTTCTGAGGTGCGGTGCTTGAGAGAGTTGAGAAAGGTTTTTGCACAAATTAAGTGAACAAAATACAATTTCTCTCTCCAATCCATATATATAGACAATTAGATACATGTATGGGCTGACCTAGAGATGATTTGCTGTCATTTGAAGGTCAAGGGAGTTGTTGGTTTGGTAAACCACTCAAAATTTATCTGGATTTGCAAGCAAGCTTCTTAAAGAATTAAAAAGGGCATAAAAGACATTTAATAATTCAATTTAATGGCCGAAAATGAAACTTGACAAACCCTTAGGGTTTGACCCTTAGGGTTTAACCCTAATGTTTAGCAAAAAGAAAAAATACTATTTAGCAACTAGGGTTTGTAAAATTATAAACTAAATTTAGTTTCCAAAATTTGAAAAATTAAAATTATTAATTAGATTAAATTAATAATTTTATTATACAGGAACATTAGGGTATTATAACATAATTAACTTTGCTATTTAAATAATTAGTGTTTAAAATTAGCAATTAGGGTTCCAAGAAATATCGGTTAGAGTTTTAATTTCGCGATTAAGGTTTCGATTTCAAATTTAGGGTTTTAATCATTATGGTCTTAAATCACTAATTAGGTTTATTTAAATTAGCGATATAAAACCTATTATACCTGACATTAATCACTGTAACACAATTCTTGACAGATCAAACCTCCGGTCTAGGTTTCCGGATTAGGGTTTAATAGAAATTCATATAATTAGGGTTTTAAATTTATAATTAGGGTTTTCTAATTAGCATAACACGAAGTAACACATAACACATATCATATAACACAGATATTAAATAATCTTAAATTTCCCATTTAAATTGATAAATAGGGTTAAATCAATTAATGCTAGGGTTTGATCAATATACCATAATTGACCAACCATCAACAGTACGTTTTTACAGTACATATTTATAGCACTGAAAAATTAAAATATAATTAATATTATATTATTATTTTCATACCTTGACAATAATTCAAAATTAGGGTTTGGATTCCATATCTGATTTATTCTTCATATTTAACCTTAATAATTAAGGTAAAATAATTCACTTAATAACTTGTACTAAACTCATATAATAAAATAATTATTATAATTATTCTAAAAATCACTTCATATATTATTTAAATAATATATGATTATATTTTCATGGAAAATAATTAATAAAAGCATTTCTACCATAATTTAATTATTATCAGAATATACTTTTTAATAATCAATAATTCTAAAATAAATTTACTTGTAAACATTTATGCAATAAATATATTTTTATTTACCACATAAATACATATACACATTATCTTGTACAAATCCTCAACCTTAATATAAAAAAAAAAAATTATACGCAAAATTTATTATTTATTTATGTAGAAAATATCGGGTTGTTACAACGTCTGATAAATGCAATTACTATTGGCGAAAGTGACTCTTAAATGATGACATATGGGCTCCCATAGAAAACCAAACTTACCACAAACGTCTCATAACAAACTTCTTATTTATATCAAAGATTGAATAAATATTACTACAAATCATTTTATCTTCAATCAACACATTTTTAATCTTCCAACAATTATTCATCATTAATATTATAACTCACAATATTTAACGACCAGATCATTTTCAAGAAAGATGGGGTTTTACGATAATGATTTCTCTCTATTGGCGCGCAGTTAGGTGACCAAACCTCTTCTCGACATCGTCAATATTGTAAATAATAATATGAATAACTTTGTCGTCTCAATTATTAATTTAATAATATAAAATGTTATGCAGATGATACTGTGACAATAATTGAATCAATAATATGAGATATTATGCAGCAATTACTGTAGCAATAATTGAGTATAACTGAGTGACTTCTTACGTAAGCATCAATAATCAATATTGTGTGGTACTATGCAACCACGCGTATTACTGTACTTTTCATCACCGGATATTTCAACAGTTAACGGTAAAACTTTCGCCGTTACTTTTATAAAAAGATATTTCTGTCATTTTCTAACTCCGACAATAATTCCGCTGTGGGGTCTACCATTAATTGTGTCGTCGTATGAATATTCTATGTTAAAACGAATATTCCCCGACCAATCGAATATAATATAACAACTTGCGTACTTTATAAAATTTATAAATATTACCCACAACTATAACATTATATCAAATTCATTCCTTAATATTAAAAAATGATATTTATAGAAAATTCATCTTTATTCATAAAAATTGAGGTCTTACATGCTTTATTTTTAGTTGCCGTTGGTGGTTATGAAGTATTTATGATGGAGGTGGTGGTGGCTGGTTGATAAACACGTAATTCATACATTTAATTATCCCTAATTTTGTCCTTTTAATTACATTAGTTTATTAAATTAATATGTTTTGATTTATTTTATAGGATTTAATATTTGTTGCAATAAAGTCAAAATCTTAGTGATCAAGGGATATTTAATACTTTTATTCATATAAGGAATATCCAAAAAGAATCCTACAAGGAGTAGGAAAGAGGTTGAACAATCTTGGTGTGCAAGTCAAACCCTACAAGAGAAAAAAAGTATATCTAGAAGATCTTTTTGAGAAGTTGATTGGGGACAAAACTGTCCAAGTTCAATTAGGGTTCCAAGTTATTTTCCCTATAAATAGGCCTCTTATTTTAGAGAGAAGGACACCACTTATTATTTTCTTTTTCTTAGTTCTTCACTAGTGTAGAAGGGAGTAACATATTTAGAGTTTGTTTTTTTTCTCTTATTCCAATCACGTGTGAAACTACTGTCAGGGAGTATTTGTATCTTTCTTTTATTTATATAATAGAAATTCTCTTTTTAATTATTGTTCTTATTTCATGCGAATTGTAGTACTAATATTATTTGTTTTTGTTTTTAATTCCATGGCTAGCTAAATTTCTAATATCTAGGATTATGATGAAACTAAGTATTTCATAATAATATTTTCTTTCCGTTCCAAAATTTATGCCTAATTATTTTCACCTTTATATTTCCTCCGCATAAATTGCATATGATTTTTATATTGATTGCGAGGTTTTGATAAGTTATAGTTAATCTGTGAATTTTTCATAACTTATGCTTGCCCATATTAATTATATGAATCATTATTTTTAAAGGGAAGAGAGAATAATTTGGGAATTGATTTAGGAAATAAGAAATTATTTATTATGTTAATATTTGGTGGATTCTGATTCCTAGGTATCTTTTCTCATTAATAGTTTCTGTTATTAATTAGTAGTTTGAATAATTTAGTTAATAAATTTTCTCCACCATATTTATTTCTAATTCGCCTAAAATATTAATTAAGGATATATTAAAGAATTAATCTAGTCTCTGTGGGTTCGACCTGTACTTGTCAGTTCTTCAATTTGACATTGTGCACTTGCAGTTACATATTTTTATCACATCAAGTTTTTGGCACCATTGCCAGGGACTAGAATTAATTTTTATTTATTCCTTAATTTTTATTTATTCGAATTAGCTTTAACTCTAATTTTATTTTATTTTTTAATTTTTTTTTGCAGGATTATTGAAGTTGATTGAAGGAGCGAAAAGATAAAAATTTTGTTGCTGCGCTTTCTTCGGTACTTCGTATCTCCATATTAAAAAAAAGTTTAGTTTTTATTATTATTAATATTTTTTTTATTTGCCGCATTCATGCATTCACTCACGTAGAGCACATCCTGTTAGGTTTTTATTTTTATTTATTATTCTTATTTTTTTTTGTCAAATATAAACTGTAGTGATTGCTGGAGGATTGAGGTACGTCAAAATTTTTCATTATTTCGTAATTCACATAGTTTTAGGACACTTTATTTGTTTACAATTTTTTTATTATTTGTGCAATTTCATCTTTAATCTAACAATAAGGGCATAACCCTTAACAAGATAAGGTGGGGATTTCATCATCCTTCCTTGGCCCACAAACAACCCAATTTGTATTTTGCATGACCATGACCTAATAAAATCAAGTAGACGTTGGCCCCTAGGACTTTCGAGCTCAATTAGGACAAGAAACTCCAAGAGGAGTCTGAATTTTAAATTAATCAAACTACTGGTGTCTAGGCAAGTGGTTCAAAAGGTATACGCCTAAAGATTGTGTGGTTAATCAATTAGTCACCGTTTCTACGGAGAGACTCCCACCTTTCTTACACTTACCTGGCTAGTGGTGTGATTAATTTCGAATTTGGTGGACCTTGCGGTGTAACTTGGAACAGTTAGGAGCTGTCTAGATTTTAATTAGGTTGACTTTAGAAGTAAATTTATTATTATTTTTTTTGTTTTTGTTTTTTTGTTTTGTTTTGTTTTTTGTGCTTATCTGCTTATTTGTTAAGTAGTGTATGCAAAAAGTGTGGATTAGGGACGAAACATCCCGATTAGTGAGAACACTTAATTTTTCGAATTTCTCTTTAAAAGATCTCACTTTAAGAAAAATGGAGGGTGCACAAACTGTTTCTTTAAGGGATCGATGTTATCCTTCCCGCTCTGCCCAACCTTCATGTATCAGTCTACCACCGGTAACTGGTAACAATTTTGAACTTAAGCCACATTTTATAAATATGTTACCTAGGTTCACAGGGATAGAAGATGCATATTTATTTATTCAGGAATTTGAGGAAGTTTGTGCCCTAATGAAAATTCAACAATTGTCTGATGACTCAATTAGGCTAAGATTTATAACATTTGCTTTAAAAGATAATGCTAAAAAATGGTTATATAGCCTACCAAATAATTCCATATCAACCTGGGAGGGATTTGTTGTTACATTTCTAAAAAAATATTTTCCAAATCATAAAACTGCTAAAATTAGGACTGCAATTCATCAATTTTGCCAACTTGAAAAAGAGTCCTTTTCGAAATATTTTGATAGATTTAAAAATTTGTTATCCCAGTGCCCACACCACGGAATTGAGAAATGGAGATTGTGTCAAATTGCTTACGAAGGTTTAGACTATCCCACTAAAACAATGTTAGAGTCAATGTGTAAAGGGAATTTTTTGAATAATGATGAGGAAAAGGCTTGGGAGTTTTTAGAAGACTTAGCAGAAAAAACCACGCAATGGGAAACCACCCGAGAGACCGATAAACCTAGTTCATCTAGGGGTGTTCATATAATTGACAATTCAATTGCTACCGAAGCTAAGTTGGCTGGTGTACTTAAAAGACTTGAAGCTTTAGAAACTAGGGGACAATCACACGTGAACCAAGTCTCAACACCAACACCTTTGTGTCTAAGTAATTCACCAAGCCATGTGATTGAGGAATGTCCTAGAGTCATGCATGTCCCAACTCGAAGAATATGAACAAGTCAATTCAATGTTTCAAAGATCTGCGAATGACCCATTTGCACCCACTTATAATCCTGGTTGGAGAAATCATCCTAATTTTGCATGGAACCAAGGACCCCACCCGAATAACTCTTCAAATCAGGTCAATCAACCTCTAAATCAATCTTTTCAACCTTATCAAAAGCCAAATCCTGGTCCATACCAAAATTCAAATCCAGCACCTCAATATCCACCAGGTTTTTCTAATGAAAGTGAGAGGAGACTTAGCACCTTAGAGAAAAGTGTGAGCACCTTAGAGAAGAGTGTGAAAACTGTAATAAAATCCATTTCTCGCCTAGAGATCCAAATGAGTCAATTGGCCACTATTGTTAGTGAAAGAGAGAAGGGTAAACTTCCTAGTCAACCCGAGACCAATCCAAAATTTTCAGTTTCTACTCAAAAACCTTATCATGTTAATTCACTTGAAAACAACCAAGTCAATCATGTGAATTCTGTAATTTCTTTAGGGTCTGAAAATTATTTTAACAATCATGCTAGAATTGATAATGAAGAAGAGAAAAATTTAAATGTTGAATCTAATAATCCATCTTCAAAGTTAGCCCAGCCTGAAAAGCCCACAAACTCTGAGTCAGTAGGTCTATCTACTCAGCGTGTGTCAAAAAATGATCAAATCACATCTTCTGAATCAAATGAAAAAGTCTTCAAACCTAAAGCCCCATTCCCTCAAAGACTTATTTCAAACAAGCAGTCAGTCCAGTTGGACAAAATTCTAGAAGTGTTCAAACAAGTTAAAATTAATATTCCTCTTCTAGATGCCATTCAACAAGTTCCCTCATATGCTAAATGTCTAAAAGATTTGTGCACACATAAAAGAACCACTCATGTTCCTAAAAAAGCTTTTCTAACAGCCCATGTTAGTTCTATCTTGTCATGTCAAGTCCCTGTGAAGTATAAGGACCCCGGTTGTCCTACAATTTCATGCATCATAGGTGACACTTTAATTGAAAAAGCTTTGCTTGATTTAGGAGCTAGTGTGAACCTGTTACCATTTTCTGTGTATCAAACCTTAGGCTTAGGGGAGTTGAAAAAGACAAGTGTCACACTCTAACTAGCTGACCGTTCTGTTAAAGTACCAAAAAGAATAGTTGAAGATGTACTCATTAAGGTTGGTGATTTTGTCTTCCCTGTTGACTTTATTGTCCTTGAAACCCAGCCTGTTGCCAATCCCAAGAATCAAATTCCTGTCATTTTAGGTAGACCATTTCTAGCAACTTCTAATGCGTTAATCAATTGTAGAAATGGACTAATGAAATTGACATTTGGGAACATGACAATTGACTTAAATGTGTTTAATGTGGGAGAGCAACCTAGTGATTTGTTTGACCAGTCCGTTGAAGTGAACATGATTCAACAAATGTCGAGAAATGAGCTTATGGGGGAAGATGAAATTATTAACTTTTATCTAAATCATTTTGGTCAAAATTGGGATGAAACTGAATACTTGAATGAGGTCAATGAGATGTTGGACTCCACAGCCCAAAAATCTTACTCTAGATTGGAACCTATAGTTGAATCAAGTTTGACACATTTTGAGCATTTTCACGAGAATCAAATTGACCTTCAATCCTCTTATGATCATTTTGAGTCTACCTTGGGTCCATCCGACGCGCCTTCCAAAAACACTAAATGTGATTTAACAAATGAACCAAAGGTTGTGGACAATGATAATCTTCCATGTTTAGATAATGAGATCATATCTCCCATTTCAGATAATGCATGTGTTAATCAAGTGGTGTCTAAACATCTTGGTCTAACAGTTATTCAAAATGATAAAAATGTTTTAGTGCCCCATGGTAACAAATATGGATGACAAGTTTGGATAGAATTTATGAAGTTAGAATTTTTCAAAAGGAACCATCATTTTTCGTTATCATTCTTTGACTCAATTTTAAAAGAATCAGTCGGGTATGCTCACAATTGTTCTTATGTTGCAAATTCTAACTATTTTCAATTACCCAGACCTCCTGAAAATCATACGCAATCCACTCTAGGTTGTCTATTTGTATCCCTGATCATTTATAGTCACATAATTTTTAGGATGCATAATATTTGTAGATATGTACATTTATTTTCTTTCTCACCACATTTTCTTGCAGAACAAATGGCCCGCATACAAGGTATAATTTTTTTCACATCTTTGTTCTCTTTTCTTCATTTGCATACATTGAGGACAATGCATGATTTAGGTATGGGGGGAGTTTGTTTGTATATTTTTGTATTAGAATTTTTTTTTCTTTTTAGGAAAGTAAAAAACACAAAAAAATTATAAAAAGTATTAAAAAAAATAAATTTTGTTTGACTTTTTATGCATTGGATTGATTCTAATAAGTGTTTGTGGAGTAAAACTCATGAGTAAGATTGAAAGATTTAGAACTCTTAAATTTTTGATAAGATGCGAAATCTTAGTTCAAAACACCATCCAGATTAAAATTGATTTCACAAGCATTTTTGCACTTCACGTTTACACTAATTCTTAGTTGTGGGGTATAAACCATGATTCGAGTAATTTCAAAGAAAAAAAAAAGGAAAAAAAAAGAAAAGAAAAGAAGAAAGAATGAAAAAAATGAAGTTGAAAAAAAAGAAATAAATAATTGCTTCAATGTCCATTAAACGAAATAACTGGGTATCCAAGCCTCGAGAAGCATCGATATTCACGCTGAAAAGTGGGATGGATAAAAGCAGCTTGACTAGTCTAGTTTTGTGACCTTTGTTACTCGAGTAAGTAAGCCCTTAGGGGTGTCTCTACACCTAATGCCCTAAAGCCATCTGGTTTGGGAGTCATTGGTCCAACGCTCGCTCTACATGGGTAACTCTGAAAAGCCTAAGAAAATGAGACATTGCACAAGTCAAGAATCAAAATTGAAAAAAATGTAAAAAGGAAGAAAAAAAAGAAAGAAAAAGAAAAAAAATGAATTTGCTTGATTTTCATGATAAAAATTCCTACTAAGAGTTACATCATATACACATGCATGCATCACATAAAATTGATTTAATGAAGGATGGTGTCTAAAATGAAGATCAAGCATTTTTGATAAGGTGAAAGTGTGATTTTGAATTTAATCTTGCTTATGTATAATGCTCATAGATATTTAGAAGTTTTCTTTCAATTTCATAATTTGTTGAATCCAAAAAATATATTTTTGAATTTTGGGGGTATATTCACTGCAAACCCTCACGAGACACAACTCGTCCACTTGGGTAACCTTGGGGTTTAAAGGCTTGTTGCACATGCTAAGTGCAATCGTGTTTCCTACGGAAATGGGGTAGTTTAATTTTTATTTTATTTTATTTTTATTTTACTCGAGGACGAGCAAAAGCTAGGTATGGGGGTATTTGATAAACACGTAATTCATACATTTAATTATCCCTAATTTTGTCCTTTTAATTATATTAGTTTATTAAATTAATATGTTTTATTTTATTTTGTAGGATTTAATATTTGTTGCAATAAAGTCAAAATCTTGGTGATCAAGGGATATTTAATACTTTTATTCATATAAGGAATATCCAAAAAGAATCCTACAAGGAGTAGGAAAGAAGTTGAACAATCTTGGTGTGCAAGTCAAACCCAACAAGAGAAGAAAAGTATATCTAGAAGATCTTTTTGAGAAGTTGATTGGGGACAAAACTGTCCAAGTTCAATTAGGGTTCCAAGTTATTTTCCCTATAAATAGGCTTCTTGTTTTAGAGAGAATTACACCACTTATTATTTTCTTTTTCTTAGTTCTTCACTAGTGTAGAAGGGAGTAACATATTTAGAGTTTGTTTTTTTTCTCTTATTCCAATCACGTGTGAAACTACTGTCAGGGAGTATTTGTATCTTTCTTTTATTTATATAATAAAAATTCTCTTTTTAATTATTGTTCTTATTTCATGCGAATTGTAGTACTAATATTATTTGTTTTTATTTTTAATTACATGGCTAGCTAAATTTCTAATATCTAGGATTATGATGAAACTAAGTATTTCATAATAATATTTTCTTTCCGTTCCAAAATTTATGCCTAATTATTTTCACCTTTATATTTCCTCCGCATAAATTGCATATGATTTTTATATTGATTGCGAGGTTTTGATAAGTTATAGTTAATCTGTGAATTTTTCATAACTTATGCTTGCCCATATTAATTATATGAATCATTATTTTTAAAGGGAAGAGAGAATAATTTGGGAATTGATTTAGGAAATAAGAAATTATTTATTATGTTAATATTTGGTGGATTCTGATTCCTAGGTATCTTTTCTCATTAATAGTTTCTGTTATTAATTAGTAGTTTGAATAATTTAGTTAATAAATTTTCTCCACCATATTTATTTCTAATTCGCCTAAAATATTAATTAAGGATATATTAAAGAATTAATCTAGTCTCTGTGAGTTCGACCTGTACTTGTCAGTTCTTCAATTTGACACTGTACACTTGCAATTACATATTTTTATCACATCACTAGTGGCTGGTGGCTGGTGGCTGGTGACTAGGTAGAGAAAAGAGAGAATAAGTTTGAGGGTATGGTATTTTTGGTTTTTTTTTTTTTTAATAATTTTTTTAGAGTTTTAATTGGGTTTTACGAGTGGCACGCGCACACAAACTACTACTAAATTGGATAAAAAAAGTAAAAAATTGACAATTTCACTTAATCTCAATATTATATGTGTTTAAATGTAAGTTTTTAAACAATAAGTGGTTAAATAATAAAATGGTAAAACCTCAAGTTGTTAAATAAAATTTATCCATAAATTAATAATATATTTGACCACACATAATTATTAAATTTGTCAAAGCTCTAAACTAAAATTTTAAATTATTTTCATAAAAAAATAATTATATTTTAAAATGAAATTTTATTTTTTAAAAACTAATTATAAACAAATTTAAGTGATTATAAACGGTACTATTACTAAACACCCTATAAGTAGAATCAAGTCAAATCGAAGTAACAGCCCGATTCTTTTAGCGCTATAATCCTCTCCAGGAAAAAAAAACATACACTCCTTCATTTCTCTCTCTCTAGAATTCTCAGATCAACGGTCGAGATTCACTCGGACCCAACCAGCCATTTAAATCTACCTTTTATTACCCATTTTTCATCTCTCTCTGCTGTGTCGGAACTCGGAAGAACTCCCAGAAAATCTAGCTGAAGAGAGAGAAATCCGGTGGTGGACAAACATCCAAATATCAGCTTAGCTCACAACTTTAGCCCACCAGCTCCACAGATCCGTCGTCGTTTTGCTCCCACGATCATACGCCCTTCCCCCTCTCTTCTTCCATCTGTTCGAGATCTTAACGGTACGAGATTTATGTGATTAAGTCCAGCTTTTGTAATCAGAACTAGTTAATTTTCCGTATTTGGAACATTAATATTTTCCATTAATTGAATTGGGTTGTAAATGTTGCAGATCTTAAATGTATATACTTTATTAATAATTCGTTTCTTGTTATATAGTCAACAAGTTTCATTTATTTGCAAACTAATGTTTCCAATTTTATTTCTTTTCGCTTTTTCGGGTAAATTATTACAATAGTGTCTGTGTTTGTGTGGGCAAATTATTACAATAGTGTCTGTGTTTGTGTTGTGTGTATTTTCTTTCTTCTTAAAGTTCTTCGGATCCTAATGGTGCAAAGGATGCTATAAATATATGTAAATTTGGATACTAAATGATCAGATCTTATAAATTTCTTAAAAAATATCGGCTTATTAACTCATTATGAAACATATTGTTTCATTTACTTTGAGCAATATGGAATACCAAAATGTAATTATGAAGTATCAGTAAATATATGTTGATGTATATACATATATGTGTCTTTAAGGGGTTTTGACTTTTGGGTAATTTGGCGCTGATCCCAGAGACTTGAAGCAAAATGAGTTCCACTACGATACGCAAAGCCATTGGGGCGGTAAAGGATCAAACTAGCATTGGCATAGCTAAAGTTGCAAGTAATATGGCACCCGAGCTAGAAGTAGCCATAGTAAAAGCAACAAGCCATGATGACGATCCAGCTGATGAAAAGTATATTCGCCAAATCTTGCAGCTTACTTCATACTCACGAGGTTACGTGAGTGCTTGCGTATCTGCAGTATCGAAGCGATTGGGGAAAACCCGGGACTGGATTGTGGCTCTCAAGAGTTTGATCGTGGTTCACAGATTGTTGAATGAAGGGGATTCAGTGTTTCAGCAGGAGATCATGTATGCGACAAGAAGGGGAACGAGGTTGTTAAACATGACGGATTTTCGGGATGAGGCCCATTCTAGTTCGTGGGATCATTCAGCTTTCGTTAGGACCTTTGCTTTGTATTTGGATCAGAAGCTGGAGATGATGGTGTATGAGAAGAAACAAATGGGGGGAAGTGTTGGTGGAGAAATTGAGAAATGGAGATCACCGCCAAATAATCGGGCTTATGAGTATGAATATAGTGATAGAGACGAGAATGGGTATGGAAATTATGGGATGAGGCGATCAAGGTCTTCTGGGGATGTTAGGGAAAGTACAGGAGAAAGGAAAGATGTTACCCCTTTGAGGGAAATGAAGCCGGAGAGGATTTTTGGCAAGATGGGTCATTTGCAGAGGCTTTTGGACCGGTTTTTGTCGTGTCGACCTACTGGTTTGGCAAAGAATAATAGGATGGTGTTGGTTGCTTTGTACCCTGTTGTTAGAGAGAGTTTTAAGCTCTATGCTGATATTTGTGAGGTTTTGGCTGTGTTGCTTGATCGGTTTTTCGATATGGAGTACGAAGATTGCTTGAAGGCTTTTGATGCGTATTTGAGTGCAGCAAAGCAGATTGACGAGCTAGTTGCATTTTATAATTGGTGCAAGGATACAAGTGTGGCAAGGTCGTCGGAGTATCCGGAAGTGCAGAGGATTACTGGGAAGTTGTTGGAGACCTTGGAGGAGTTTGTAAGGGATAGAGCAAAGGCCATGAAGAGCCCAGAGAGGAAGGTGGAAGCTCCCCCTGTGGTTCAAGAGGAGGAGCCACTACCAGACATGAATGAGATTAAGGCATTGCCGGCGCCAGAGAATTATACTCCACCACCACCTGAGCCGGAGCCTGCTCAGCCTCCGAAGCAACAAGATACTGGTGACTTGGTGGATTTGAGGGAGGAGGCAGTGACTGCTGATGATCAAGGGAATAAATTTGCCTTGGCATTGTTTGCTGGCCCGGCAGCAAACAATGGGAATGGTAATTGGGAAGCATTCCCCTCCAATAATGAACCAGAAGTAACTTCTGCTTGGCAGACCCCAGCTGCGGAGAGTGGTAAAGCAGATTGGGAATTGGCCTTAGTGGAGACAGCAAGTAATTTATCAAAGCAGAAAGCTGCACTGGGTGGGGGGCTGGATCCATTGCTTTTGAATGGAATGTATGATCAGGGAATAGTTAGGCAACATGTGAGCAATGCTCAATTAGGCGGCGGCAGTGCTAGCAGTGTGGCATTGCCAGGGATGGGAAAGAGTGCAAAACCAGTATTGGCTCTCCCTGCTCCAGATGGAACTGTTCAGACAGTTGGACAAGACCCCTTTGCTGCCTCGTTGAGTATTCCACCACCTTCATATGTGCAGATGGCCGAGATAGAAAAGAAACAACAGATGCTTGTGCAAGAACAGATGGTATGGCAACAGTATGCTAGGGAGGGAATGCAAGGTCAGACTAGTTTGACCAAGATTAATGGTGGTGGATATTACGCACCGGGCTATCCACAAATAATGCCTTATGGAATGCCGCCAGTAAATGGTGTGGGATTACCACCTGCCGGGTATTACTACAACAACCCTTACTGATTTTTCCCTTATTGTATTTTTACGATGCTGCTTTTCTTTCCACTGTATTTTACTGTGATTTATTTTTGCAAATTGTGCATGTCAAATTGGGGGAAGGGAGAGACGGAGAAAGGAACTGAACTAGTGAAATTTTGATGTTTACGGGAGGATACTGATGTTGGGTGCTCTGTAATCCTATTGTATGTGTTTTCTCTTTTGTAATATTGGGATTTCTTGGCATCTTTATGTTTATATGGTTCTTGTTTCCAGAATATGAATTACCTACTCAATTAATTTACCAAAGTTATATCTCTCCTCTACTTTGGTAAATTGCAGAAACCAAGATCTGTTGTTTTGATTTACTTAATACCATCTATTTTACGACTTTTGCATTCACGTTTAAGGCGCTTTTTTAAGTTTTGTACTATAATACTACATGTCCTGCTTTCTGCAGTTAGTTTTTTTTTGTACTCTTGAGGCATGTTACTGGACAATTGGCATTGATTGGTTCATTCGTGATGAAATAGTTTTTCTTAGCTGCAGAACTATTCAATGTTTAATTGCTGGATTCCTCTTTGTGAAGTTATATCGTATTGCCTATTGTGAATTTGTGATCAATTACACAATGCGCATATTTATTCCAGTTTATCAATAAAAAATCCTTCTTTTTTTTTTTGCTTTTCAAATTTATTGCTCGTTCTTATTCTGTTGTTATGCTTTCTTGTAAAAATGGTTATTCCATTAAAAATATATTGGTTAAAATGAAAACATTAAGATTTGGTTGGCCGGCCGTCCGTGATTGGCAGTCATTGGTGATAAAAGTAATAATTCTTTAGTTGCAGTCTCGCAGAAGTTTAAACTTAGGGCCGTTATTCATGATGCTTTGGTGTAAGCTTCTTTTTACTATTAAAAACTGTCGAAGCATTTAGCCAGGTAGCTTAACCATTAGATGTGTAAGAAGTTTTGAATGTTTATGCTAATTTTGGCATATACCAGAAATCATTATTATTTAGATGATATATACTTAGTTTTTTAGTTGTCCATGGCCAAAATTTCGTGAAGGACTGGGATAAATACATGGAACACCTTCAGAACCCCACAAGGATTTATAAGAAACTGCTATAAGATGTTTTACGTTGGCAAAATTTAATAAAAGATCCAACTTTACGTAAAAGCTTTTGGTTTGTATCCTTTCTAACCATATTTCTGTACAAACCATGATACTAATAACTGTTGGCACATCATTAATTTTTGTCACTTCTACATTATCACGAGAGATGACACTAAATTTGGGGCAGCGGTGTGCTTTATATTCTTGCAAGTTGCCTTCAATTTTGATTCTGATTCTCTTTATTTTTATGGCATTTCAAAGTCTGTGGATGCATATCTACAGCTCTGCTTTCTGGGAATTTCTTGATTATGCATTTGGTGCACTTCTTGTCTATGCTTCACCTTATAATGACAATACCCATGGAAGAATGATAAGTGTAAAAATTGACCTGCAGATTACTATAGGATCCCTCTTTGGTCTTATTAGCAGAAATGACCTATATATGACTTGATGTTCTGAATTTGATAATTGAATTGGTCAAATTGTATGGCTCTTTTGTGGAATGACAACAAGGATAAGCATAATCTAATGCAGGGTGGAAGGACAGAGAGGCAACAAGAGAGAGACTGAAAATGACAATTGCCTTTATTTATTTATTTTATTAGTATTTTTTTTAAAATCGATGGTAATCGTCTGAGTCTAGTGGGTAAAATCCTGCCAAAAACGACTGAGCTTTCAGTGAATCGTAGAATTTAAGGATACTTAGAAAAGATTGAATTTATTTATTTTTATTTTTCTGGTTGATAGAGAGCGACTGCAAAACATTTTGTTCAGACATTATGTTACTTTATATTTTATATTCTCCTTAGCTTATAAACAAAAGAAACAAAATATAAGTTATTTTTAAATTTGTCATAAAGATTACTAAAATTAAGAACAAAGATGATTAGATGAAAGAGAGCATTCTCATTAGAGTATTCACAGCAGTTTTTCAATAGACTCCATATCCTCACATTTGAACAATATATTAATAAATCAGTATCCAACAGTTTCTTTATCCTTATATAATTTTTTATTTTAATCCCTATATATGATTTGACTCCTCATAGTGAGGAAATCAAAAGAGCGTTCTCTATTTATGTAAAATGACATTTCACACCCTATTTATTGCGATTTTATGTTGGTTAAAGGATCTTTATCTCACTTAATTACTGATTTGGGTATGCCTGTCAAATTCACTTATTTTTATTTTTTAAACAGAGGATTTAGAGAAGAAATAGAACTATAAAAAAAATAAAAAATCAGTCAAATTTTGATTTTGATCATTTTTGTAAAGAATATTACTACTAATTATAAATTTTATTATTTTATAATTAAAATAATGTTATTTTAGTTCTCATAAACACATAATGATCGTTGCACATTTTGATTTCTAGCAATATCTATTTTTAAATTAAAATAATTACAATTTTTAAATTCAAACAATAATTACTTTTAAATAAAAAATAGTTATAACGTTCAAAACATGATTTGACTGTTGGAACTTTCAAATTTTAACTTTTAACTTTTAAATTTTAAATTTCAAAATTTAATATTTAAGAAATTAATATAAGGAACATGTTGGGTACATAGTGAAAAAATTGAATCCCTATCATACAGAATGACCCAATAGCGTTGTAGAGTAGGAATAGAGATAAGGAAATTGTTGCGAATGCTCTTATATTTTTGTATATCACATTCTCTTTTATAATGTTTTTATTTATAGATAAATGGATTTGGAAGTTTCAAAACTCAAAAGTCATTTGTTTTAAAATTTAAGGGACATGGGAGTTCTAAAATATCAAAGATCATTACAATTAAATATAAAATCTAGACATCTATATATAATAATTTTATAACTCTCCTTTGGATGTCTATTGTATAGTCACACGTATTGAAAGCTGCCTCATTAAAAACCTTATAAGGAAAAATTCAATGGGAAAAAACCTTAGTTAAGGAAAAAAGAGTGTAGCGCGTATTAGTTTCCCCTCATGAATGTATCCTCATGTCCTTCAGCTGTCGCATTTTAATATTGCGACGCAATCCTATAAACGTTGTAGTTGGTAATGCTTTGGTGAACAAATCTACTAGATTATCTTTTGATCAAATTTGTTGAATATCAATGTCACCACACTTATCAAGGTCATGTGTGAAAAAAAATTCAGTGAGATATGTTTTGTTCTATCACCTTTGATGTATCTTCCTTTTAATTGAGCTATACATGCAACATTGTTTTCATACATAATGGTTGGAGTTCCTTTGCTGAAGGATAATATGCATATTTCACGAATATGTTGAGTCATTGATCTTAACCACACACATTCTCGACTTGCTTCATGGATTGCAAGTATTTCAGCATGATTAGATGAAGTGGCAACAAATGTTTTCTTTGTAGATCTTCATGATATAGCAGTATCACCACACATAAAGAGATAACCTGTTTGAGATCGACCTTTATGTGGATCATATAAATATCCTGCATCAGCATATCCAACTAATTTATGATTATCATTATTTGAATAAAATAAGCTCATATCCATAGTTCCTCGTAAGTAACGAAAAATATGTTTAACCTTATTCCAATGTCTCCGAGTAGGAGAAGAGCTATATCTTGCTAATAAATTCACAGAGAATGCTATATCAGGTCGTGTGTTATTAACAAGATACATTAATGCACCAATTGCACTGAGGTATGGTATTTTAGGACCAAGTAATTCTTCATTATCCTCACGAGGTCTAAAAGGATCCTTTTTCACATCAAGTGATCTAACAACCATTGTGATACTCAATGGATGAGTTTTATCCATATAAAATCTTTTAAGGACCTTCTCTATGTAAGTTGACTGATGAATGAAAATTCCATCTGCTAAATGCTCGATCTGCAGGCCGAGACAAAATTTTATTTTTCCTAAATCTTTCATCTCAAATTCTTTCTTTAAATAATTTATTATTTTTGGTATCTCTCCATGAGTTTCAATAGTATTTAAATAATCAACATACACATCAATGATTGCAAAATCACTTCTTCATAAAAACACATGGGCATATAGGGTTATTATTATACCCTTCTTTCAATAAATATTCACTAAGACGATTGTACCACATGCGTCTTGATTGCTTTAACCCATATAGGGACCTTTGCAACTTGATTGAGTAAACTTCCTGGTGATTTAAACTATATGCTTTAGGCATTTAAAACCCTTCAGCTATTTTCAAATAAACATCATTATCAATTAACCCATATAAATTGGCTATAACAATATTCATTAGACACATATCTAGTTTTTCATGAGTTGCCAGGCTAATAAGATACCGCAATGTAATTGCATCTATCACAGGAGAATATGCTTCATCATAATCAATGTCAGGTCTTTGTGAAAACCCTTGTGCCACAAGTCGTGCCTTATATCTTACGATTTCATTTTTCTCATTTCTTTTTCGCACAGATACCCATTTATATCCAACTGACTTTACTTATTTGGGTGTTTGGACTACAGGTCTCAAAACTTCACATTTTGTAAGTGAATTTAATTCTGCCTGAATTTCTCATTTCCATTTTGGCCAATCATTTCTGCGTTTACATTCTTCGACAGAATTAGGCTCAAAATCCTCATTTTCATTAATGATATCAAGTGATATATTATATGAAAAAATGTTGTGAATAACTATCTCACTTCAGTTTCATATTTTCTTTGTAGAGACATAATTTATCGAGATCTTATCATTTTTTTTGTTTTCAGGTACCTGAACCTTTTCTAGGATTTTATGATTAGCTATGTCTAAATCCTCATGAATATTTTCCTCTTCAATAATGCCAACTTATTTATTTACATCTTTTCTTTTCCGAGTATTTTTGTCTTTCGAACCGATTGGTCTACCACGCTTCTGGCGTGCTTTAGACTCATTTGCTACAATTTTTGCAGATTGTTCTATTGGGACTTTAATCCGAGCTTGAGCATTTACAGCTGATATATGAGATTTGGTTACTCCTTTTGAGTCAGTGAATGTATTCAGTAACTGATTTACTATATCTTGCAAACGAACTATCTTTTGAACTTCTTGTTCATATTGTTTTGTACGAGGATCAAAATTCAATAATGACAATGCATTCCAAGTTATATATTTATCCATCTGTTTAATTTCTCCCCCTAATGCTGGGAACATAATCTCATCAAAATGACAGTCGGCAAATCGTGCCGTAAATGAATCACATGTTAAAGGTTCAAGATATTTAATTATTGATGGGGACTCAAACCCAATATATATTCCCAACCTTCTTTGAGGAACCATCTTTGTACGTTGTGGAGGATAAATTGGAACATATACCGCACAACCAAAAATTCTTAGATGAGAAATATTTGGCTCATGACCAAAAACCAATTGTAATGGGGAGAATTTGTGATATGATGTTGGCCTAATGCGAATAAGTGCTGCTGCATGTAAAATAGCTTGCCCCAAACAGAGACAAGAAGTTTTGTTCTCATGAGCAATGGTCTTACAATTAACTTGAGGCGTTTAATAAATGATTCAGCAAGACCATTCTGAATATGAACATGGGCAACAGGATGTTCATTATTTATCCCAAGTGACATACAATAATCATTAAATGTTAGGGATGTGAATTCACTAGCATTGTTAAGACAAATAGTCTTGATTGTATGATCCAGAAATTGTGCTCGTAATCTAATAATTTGAGCAAGTAATCTCACAAATGCCAGGTTGCGAGTTGATAATAAGCACATATGTGACCATCTAGTAGATGCATCTATTAAAACCATAAAATATCTACATGGTCCACTTGGTGGGTGAATAGGCTCACAAATATCTCCTTGAATACGTTCTAGAAACCTTGGGGATTCAATCCCAATTTTAGCTGGCGATGGTCTAAATAACCAATTTGCCTTGAGAACAAGCAGTACACGAGAATTCCTTAAATTGAAGAATCTTCTAGTTCTTTAATTAATGGTCATGTGAATTCTCAAGAATTCTTTGCATCATTATTGATCCAGGATGACCCAACCGGTCATGCCAAATAAAAAATTATTTGGTACATTGAACTTCTGGTTCATTATTGCATTGACTTCAATTGTATTAATACTTGTATAGTACAAACCTGAAGATAAAACGAGTAATTTTTCTAATATTTGTTTTTCAGTAGAGACATTTGATATGATGTAAAGATATTCTATACCATTGTCATTGGCTGTCTCAATATGGTACCCATTAAGTCGTATATCTTTAAAACTTAGCAAATTCCTTCTTGATTTAGTGGAAAACAAAGCATTATCAATAATAAATTTTGTTCCACTAGGAAGCATTATATTGGCTCTTTCTGAGCCTTCAATCAAGTCTGCTGAACCTGATATTGTATTCACATAAGCTTTCATCATTTTTAGATTTGAAAAATATTACTTATGTCTGATGATAGTATGCGTCGTTGCACTATCTGCTAAACATATATTTCAACCACTAATATTAAGCTCATTTATAGCATGACGCAAATCCATATTTTCTTCATAAAAAGGAATAAATATATAATAAGTTCATAATAATACATAATATTAATAACACAATCCAACATGAAATAAACAAAATATATTGGAATATATTAGCATAAAAGAAATACACTTGAAAGGACTGACATAATTCTAAACTAATTATTTTCATTACAAAAAATATTAACTTGCTCATTATTTTGCTCAAAGAAATCTGCAACGTCAAGGTGTGTCATATCCAAGTGATCAAAATAAATATCATTATTATCTTGATGTGGTTGAGAAAATTTTATTTCTATATTCTTCTCCTTTCCTTTCAATTAGGACTGATATAAATCAACAAGATGTTTGGCCGTACGACAGGTACGAGACCAATGTTCTTTCATTCCACACCGATAACAAATATTTTCTTCCGTCTTGGTATCTCTGTTATTTATATTCTTCCCCCTTTCTTGTTTTAATTTATAACTATTTTAGTCTTATTTTAATTTTGTTATGATTGTATACAGGGGTGTAGTAGGGATTATAAAAGATTTACTTGTGTTATTTAGATTTTTTGTTCACATTTTTTCATTTTCGTCGGTTTAGTAGGAAGTATAAAAAATTTACTTATGTTATTTAAATTTTCGACCACATTTCTTCATTTTTACACGAAAAATACAGTAAAATAACCTTACGTTTTTTTAGTCAAAGTCATAGAATAAGAATAGGAAATAATTCAATCAAATTATAAAAACACTAAAATTGAGGTGATACCTCTTCCTTTCCTAAATTGAAATTCCAAACTTGAGAAAATACATACATACGAGTGTATTTCTAAAAAATAGCTAAAAATAAATAGACTTGCGTCGTTCTTCATCTCGAATAATCAAAAAGGAGGTTGTCACAATAACTTCATATCCAAATTAAAATTAATGTTTTCACTTATTAATGCAAATCAAACATTCTCTACGAAGAGATCATGAAAAAAAAGTTTGTATAATGTGAAAATCTTAAAGTATGAGAAGAAATATTAGGAAAACTGAATGGACACTATATATATATATATATATATATATATATACACGGGAAGCTTCAAGAGTATAATTCTTAAATAGCATAATGCCTTAAGTAGCATAATTTTATCAAAAAGACGCCGTTTTATAGTGACGCGGTGGCATTTTTGTAAATACCATGCCACCGCGTATTTATAAAAATGCCACCGCGTCCCTATAAAACGGCATCGTTTTGATAAAATTATGCTACTTAAGGCATTATGCTATTTATGCTATATATATATATATATATATATATATATATATATATATATATACGGTAAGGATCAAGAGCATCCACCTTAAAGAGCAACAAGAGCATCCACTTCAAAACGACGTAGTTTTGGAGGGACGCGGTAGCATTTTTGTAAATACGTGAGGGACGCGGCGACATTTTTGTAAATACAATGCCATCGCGTATTTACAAAAATACCACCGCGTCCTTCCAAAACTACGTCGTTTTGATAAGTGGATGTTATTTAAGGCCTTGTTGCTCTTTAAGGTGGATGCTCTTGATCCTTACCGTGTGTGTATATATATATATATATATATATATATATATATATATATATATATATATATAGTCCATTTCTCCAGCGAACTAGAAGGAGCGAACCAAGAACGAACCGGCTATAACGATGATTTTTTTTGTCGGTGTAGCATAGAAAGTCAATTTATTTATGCTATAGCGACGAAAAAACCGTCGCTATAGCCGGTTCGCTCTTAATTCACTCTCTCCAGTTCGCTGGAGAGAGTCGGACATATATATATATATATATATATATATATATATATATATATATATATATATAACTTATCTCAAATTATAGAAGTGAATTTGTCAAGGCTAGTACTTGGTATTATGTCCTTAAGACAATTATGCCCTCCTTACGGTACTCAGAGTTGATAGCACTTGTCTCCTAGGATACAATGACAACATATACTGTAGTAGCACTCCAAGTAGTATATTTAATGAACCAAAAAATAATGATCAGAACTCTCTCTCTTAATGAATTATGAATAATGAAAACTAAAAGAATAGAAATGATTGTGAATTAAATGATTTTTGTGGTTTCACCCCTCTATTTATTTATAGGAGGGTTAGTGACCCATCAGAAGGGGCACATCCCACTGAAAAGGTACATTTAAGCCAAAAAATGACGTAGTTTTGACTTTAAACGGAAAGGGCGCGTTCGTTCGGGCAAAAAACGACGTAGTTTTAGGCTTTGCAGAACAAACCCGATGTAGTTTAGGTTTAGTAGAAAAAGACGTGTTTGTTCAGGCAAAAATGACGTAGTTTTGGGGCATCTGTTCAGATAAATAGCCTTTCCCAAAACGACGCAATTTTGACACATCCGTTCGGCAGATAACGCTTCGCAAAATGACGTAATATAATAATAAATACTGTTTATCAAAACGACACAATTTTGAAAATAGAACTAAATTAAATAAATTTTAAATAAAAATTTAAATAATTTTTGTCCAAAAAGTTATATACAAGGATCTAGACCCGCGAACCGCGAGTCATGTGCCACGAGCTCGACCCAGGCCAGACCGACCAGTCGGCGGTGCGCGTGTGTGGATTCGAACTAAGTCTTGGCTAGGTCCTCTCCTTTCCACAAAAGTGGGGTGCCCCTTGGGGCCTAAACCCAAGAACAAATTTATTGTATATAAATATATTAAAATTTTAGTTCTTAACCGATGTGAGACTTCGCTTCCCACAATTATTTATTATCATTTCTAAGGGTGGTTTTTGGGAGTTAATATCTCATTCCATGGATTTGAGCTTCCAAATACTTAATTTAATCTAATCATGGAGTAGAACACATTGATATGTAGAATCATTACAAATAATTAATGACACCCATATTAATTTAGGCTCATATTCTAACAATCCCCCCCCCCCACATGAATGAAATTGACTGCCAGCCTTATTCAAATGTTATGCTGACTCTGACAGACAAAATTGGAAATCATCTATAAAGAGAGAGGTGGCTTTGAACCTTCCCTTGTGAAAGACTATCGGGTTTACTAATTGTCCAGTAAACGTGATGCCTTGAACTGTCCAACCGTTTGTGTAAATCGAGATAGCAGTAATTCACACAGAATCTTTTCAGATATTATTTGGTTATCATGATTTTTTTCATTTTGGCCCCAAACAATCCCTGATTTATGAGTGCTTTAGAGAAGTATAGCCTTATCTTTTTCATAGAATTGACCCAGTTCACACTTACATAGGTGATTCTTAATAAGAGTATCCTGTCATACCCCACTTATTATCAAGATTTAAGAATCATTAAAAGCATAGCTTATCCTGTAACCGCTGCAGGTATCACTATATAGTATCATAGGAATGAGCAGAAGAAATTAATTTCTTCATAGTGATTTGGTTGAATCGTTCACAATTTAGTTGTCCCTTTGAACCTAGATCTTGGGATCTCCAGTCAACTAGGTTGGGTTTCCATCATGACGATCATTGTTTATAGGCTTTAAGCAGGGGCAGATTCAGAAATTTTTCCCAGCAGGGGCGAATTTTAATTATTTTTTTGTTAAAGTTAAATAATTTTTTTGAACTAATCATAATATTAAGTAATTATAATAATATTTATAAATTGTAACAAATATCCATAATTCAAACTAAAAAGGAATTTCAAAAAAAAAATATTTAGATACAATTTAGAAACTTATTTCAGTTACTTGTCATAGTACAATAATGATTCTCCAAATGCTCAAAGTCTCAAACTAAATTTTCTTTCTATATTCAAACAAAACTATGAATTAATTTCAAAGCATAAACTAGTTTTGGTATCTTTTTATAAGTTTCAAATGAGTTTTACTTGTATTTAGAATAAGTTTATAATTTTTTTTGCCCATCTAAATTTAACTTTTCCATTAATCTGCCACTTTAAATTTATTAATTTACATATTTGCCCTACCCCTATACCCATATAAAAAAATTCTAGCAGGGGCAGCTGCCTATGCTGCCCCTTGCTAGATTCGCTAATGACTTTAAGCCCATTCTCCTCGAAGTTATTTTTACTTGCTATCTAGTCAAACCTTTAGTCAATGGATTCACTATATTTTCTTTAGACTTTATATACACAATGGACATAATGTCATTAAAGATCAATTATTTTATGGTATTGTGTCTACGACGAATATGTCTAGATTACCATTATACATGTGACTCTATGCCTTTCCAATTGCTAATTGACTATCACAATGGATACAAATAGGCGGAACAAGTTTAGGCCACATAGGAATATCTTCTAAAAAGTGACGAAGCCACTCAGTTTCTTCTCCAGCCTTATCCAATGCAATAAACTTAGATTCCATCGTTGATCGAGTAATACATGTTTGTTTAGAAGATTTCCATGATACTGCTCCTCCACCTAGTGTAAACACAAAATCACTTGTGGATTTAGAATCTTTTGTATCCGATATTTAGTTCGCATCACAGTATCCTTCGAGTACTGCTGGATATCTTGGGTAGTGCAATCCAAAGTTTTGAGTGTATTTTAAATACCTTAAAACTCTTATAATCGCTTTCCAGTGATCTTGTCCTGGATTACTTGTATATCTACTCAATTTATTGACAACATATGTTATGTCGGACGTGTACAATTCATTACGTACATAAGGTTTCTAATTATTTGTGCATACTCAGGTTGTGATATGCTCTCTCCTTTATTTTTAGACAAGTGTAGATTTATATCTACCGGTGTTCCAACAGGATTGCAATCATATTGATTGAATTTTTTGAGTATTTTCTCAATCTAGTGTGATTGTGATAACACTAACCCATCCGATGTTTAGAAATTTTAATTCCTAATATTACATTAGCAACACCCATGTCTTTCATGTCAAACATATTATTTAACATTCTTTTGATAGTTTTAATGATTTCATTATTACTACCCATAATGAGCATATCATCTACGTAAAGACAAATATTGACATATCATTGCTCAATGTCCTTGACATACACACATTTGTCACACTCATTTATCTTGAAACCATTTGACAACATTTCACTATCAAATTTTTTATGCCATTGTTTAGGTGCTTGTTTTAATCTATAAAGGGACTTCACAAGCCGACAAACTTTCTTTTCTTGTCTTGGAACAATAAAACCTTTTGGTTGTTCCATGTAGATTTCTTTTTCTAAATCTCCATTTAAGAAAGTTGTTTTAACATCCATTTGATGTATCTCTAAATTATATATAGCTGTAATGACTATTAACATTCTAATTGAGAATATTCTTGTCACAGAAGAATAAGTATCAAAATAATCCAAACTCTACTTTTGCTTGTATCCTTTGATTACAAGTCTTGTTTTATATTTATCTATAGATCCATTTTCTTCCAATTTCTTCTTGAATATCCATTTGTATCCAAGAGGTTTAGAGCCAGGTGGAAGATCTACTAATTCTCATGTATGATTGTGCAGAATGGATATTACTTCACTATTTATAGTCTCTTTCCAATATGGAGCTTTAAGAGTCGATGTCGCTTCTCTATAAGTTTGAGGCTCAATTTCTAACTAATAAGTTAGAAAATTCGGACAATAATATTTTGATATTCTAGCACGTTTACTATAGCTAGACGCATCAATGTCTTCTAATCCATGATCACTGTCACTAACAATGTCATAAGTTCTTCTGTTTGAACTTATTTCTTGTTCATTAAAACTTGGCTCTTATTCCTTTTTATTAGGAAATACTGTTTTAAAAAATTTAGCATCTTTTGACTCAGTAATACTATTTTCATGTATATCCTCTATTTTTGATTTATTAACCAAAAAAGTATATGCACTACTATTATTAGTATAACCAATGAATATAAAATCTATTATTTTCGGTCCTATTTTTATCTTTTTGGGTGGAGGAACCATTACTTTTGCTAAAAACCCCCACACGTTTAAGTATTTATAAGACGACTTATGTCCTTTCCATAATTCAGAGGGTGAAGCATTAGACTTCTTTTGATGTATTCGATTGAGAATATAATTTGTTGAAAGAATTGCTTCCGCCCACAAATTCTGAGGTAGCTCAGAACTTAATAATAATGCATTCATCATTTCTTTTAAAGTTTTATTCTTTCTTTCTGCAACACCATTTTGTTGTGGTGAATAAAGTGCAGTTGTTTGGTGTATTATACCATGCTGTAAACAAATTTTAACAAAAAAAAATTCATATGCCCCACCTCTATCACTTCTAACTATCTTAATCTTTTTATCAAGTTGGTTCTCAATCTCATTTTTGTAATATATAAACATTTCCAAAGCCTCATATTTACTTCTCAATAAGTAAACATAACAATATCTTGTACAATCATCTATAAAAGTAATAAAGTATTTCTTACCTTCTCTTGTTTGTATATACTTTAAATCACAAATATCAGTATGTATCAATTCAAGAGGTTTTGTACTTCTTTAAATTAATTTTAAAGAAGATTTTCAAAATTTTGCCACAACACAAACTTCACATTTATGATTAGAGTTAATCTTACATTTTGGCAAACATTCCATATTAATTAATCTACGTATAGTATTATAATTAACATGTCCTAATATACCATTTCATAAATTAGATGACTCAATCATATAAACAGAAGATATAATTTTATTAATATTGGAAGGTACAATTATTAATATATTCATTTTGAAGAGCCTATTACTTATATATCCCTTCCTCATATACATCCCATTTTTAGTTAGGACAAACTTGTCCGATACAAAAACCAATTTAAATCCCTTTTGACTAAGAAAGGACCCTGATACTAAATTCTTCATAATATCAGGCACATGGAGAAAGTTGTTGAGGGTGAGTTCCTTGCCAGATGTCATCTTAAGAACCACTTTTCCTTGTTCAACAATCTTGGATGAAGAAGAATTTCCTATGTACAATTGTTCTCCATTCTCAATTTCTTGATATGTGGAGAATATCTTATTGTCAGAACACACATGACACGTTGCTCCAGTATCTACCCACCATTCCCTGGGATTCTTAACCATGTTTACTTCAGAAACAACTGCTGAACGGTTCAGTTCTGAAAACATCTTAAAGAAGACCATCCACTTCTGTTACATTGGCTTGTGCGGACTTATTATTCTGATCTTTGTGTTTACGACACTATTTTTCCCTATGATCGGGCTTGTCACATGTGACGCCCCTAAAATAGATATACATAACCCATTATGAGTCACCAAATATATGGCACAAAATTTAAATACAAACTTCATTTATACAATACGACAAAACGTAGCTGAGAGTTTTAACACAAATATTGTCTCGTAGACAATATCTAAAAGCAAATGGAGTCCTCATTATAATTATTATCACACTATTTTATAGAATAGTGAGGACTACTATAGCCACCATCTTGGACCATCACTCCATTCCCTGACTAGTCCCAGCTATATTCTCATTTCCTGAAGAGAACAGTGAAAGAAAATGGTGAGCTCAACTAGCTCAGTAAAGAATATTATGACTAAGATAATGCAGAATAAATTATCCTTAGCCTTCAACAGTATAAAAACTGATAGAATACAATAGAAAATAAGTTTAACTGCAGCGGAACAAGCAATCCATTAGAAGAGTCAAGTAGAGCATGATGTCTACTATCTTTTATGATATAAAAGTTCATCATCAATATTTTATCTCTATAACACATCTCAATAATTAATCCACATCACCGAATTATCCATGCACTACGGGCCAAAAATATTCGTTAGTATGACATCCACGAATTATCCATGCACAACGGGCCAAGGATATTCGTTATTATCACCAGTGGTCATGATCCTGCTAAACAACTGTCCATCAATGCACTACGAGCCAATGAGGGCTTTTACCACATCATTTGTAACATTACATGTCATGATTATACCGATACATAATTCCTGGTCATAATCATATCAAGCAACAGTCTATCTATGCACTACGACCAAAGATGACTTTCATCACAATATAAGCATGAGGATGACGACAATGATATAAGAATTCAATTAAGTGAGATCCAAAGATTTATAATTCAATTTATCCAGAGTTTAAGAATGTTCAAATTGTCAACATGATAATTGCTTTGTGGAGTAAAATTCAAGAATAATATTCATGTATCAAAAATAATTTGGACAGAAAAGAAATTAATTTTTGTAATGAATAGTACCCCAGGTGAATAGTACTCGGGTGAATAGTACCCCGTGAATAGTACTTTGTGAATTGTATCACATGAATAGTACCCCGACATGAAAAGATTAAAATTTAACAAGAATGTTCAGAAAAATATTTTTATGAAATGATACAGATGAAGCACAAATTTTAAGGATATTTTACTAATTTTAAGGAGTGTAGAAGCAATACTTATCAAAATAAGTGTTGAATTAGGAATATGAAACGAAATAATATTACTTACATACTACAGAGTATGGAAGAAAATATTATTTCTTACGAATATTGAACAAAAATAATATCCCTTACCTTAAAAGGAGAGTATTTTTGACTGGTATAACGGGGATATTCTTAAAGAAAACTTGTACTGTTTTCTACACTCAAAGCTTCCTTAAACTCAAAAGAAATACGATCAATATTATAGAAGAAGAATTCTCTGATTCTGGTGTGAATTTCATTTTTAAACTAAGCATCCTATTTATAAGAGAATGACATGATACTATTTGGACGCACAGTAGAAAAGGTTCACGGGCGAATAGAGAGAAATCACGGGTTCGGCTGAATTTTTTTTACTATGCAACACTATGCTGCTCTATGCAGTACTATGCAAACACTATGCAATATAATAAAATATAATATATTCTATTTATAAAAAGTATTCTGTTTTATATATAAAGTTTTCTGTTTTATTACTATAAAACAAAAACTGAGATAACTTTCTACCGACGATTTTAAAAAATGAGAAAGTGAGGGTCCATGTAATAAGCCAAACTTACAACAAATACTTCAATAAAAATCCCTCTATTTATCACAACTCACTTGGCTTCACTAAACATATTTTTAATAACATTCATTCATCATTAATATTATAACTCGCAATATTAACAACTAGATCATTCTCAAGAAAGAGGGGGCTTTTCGATAAGGACTTCTCCTTATTGGCGCGCAATTAGATGACCAAACCCCTTTTCTCGACAGAATTTTTTAGACATTGTCAATAATTCAAATAATAATATGAATAATTGTGTCGTCTCATTTATTGATTTAATAGTGACAATAATTGAATCAATAATATGAGATACTATGTATCAACTACTGTTGTAATAATTGAATAAAACTGAGTGACTTCTCATATAAGTATCAATAATCAAAGTTACTGTATAATACCGTGTGCTACTGTGCAACCACGCGTATTACTGTACTTTTATCACCAGGTATTTCAACAGTTAACGGTAAAAGTCTTACCGTTATTTTTATAAAACGGTTATTTCTGTCATTTTCTAAATCTGACAGTAATTTCGTTGTGGGGTCCACCAATGATTGTGCCGTCGTATGAATATTCCCTGATAAAACGAATATTTCCCGACCAAACGAATATTTTATGACAACTTGATTACTTTACAAAATTTGTAAATATTACCCACAACTATAACATTATAACAAATCCACACCTTATTATTCAAAATGATATTTAGAGAAAATTAAATCTTTATTCATAAAAGTTGGGGTCTTACAACCTCCCCTTCTTATGAAATTTTATCCTCAAAATTGGTGTACGTACCTGGTATGTCGAAGAGGTGAGGATACCTTATTTTCATTTTAGATTCTAAATCCCAGGTCATTTTCTCAATATCGTGGTTTCTCCACAAAATTTTGATTTGAGGTATAACATTTGAGCGTAGAATATGTTCCTTCTTATCAAAAATTTTAACAGGTACCTCTTCATACGTTAATTCTTTCGCTATCTCATCTAGTTCTAATTCAATAATATGGTTCGGGTTTTTCACATATTTACGTAGCATAGATATGTGAAAAATATTATGAACATGAGACATACTTGGCGGTAAAGCGAGTCTATAGGCCATAGTTCCTACTCGATCGATGATTTCAAATGGACCAATGAATCGAGGATTGAGCTTTCCCCTATTTCCAAATCTTGTAACTCCTTTCCATGGAGTAACACATAATAATACATGATCTCCAACATTGAATTCCACGTCCCTTCGATGAAAATCAGCATAACTCTTTTGTCGATCTTTTGAGGTTTATATACGTTGTCGGATCATTTGAATCTTTTCCGTTGTCATGCGTACCAATTTTGGTCCCAACAACGTTGCTTCACCCACCTCATCCCAGTATACTAGAGAACGACACTTGTGTCCATACAATGCCTCGAATGGAGCCATGCCTATACTTACTTGATAACTGTTACTGTAAGAAAATTTCACTAAGGGCAATAACCTGTCCCAACTTCCTTCGAAGTCTCGGACACAAAGTCTTAATAGATCTTCAAGAGTTTGAATAGTCCTCTCTGACTACCCGTCCTTCTGAGGATGATATGCAGAAATGAATCGTAAATCCGTGCCCATAGCTTTCTGCAAACTAACCCAAAATTGTGAAGTGAATCTTGGGTCTCGATTAGAAACTATGAATACTGGCATACCATGCAGTCTTAAAATCTCATTTATGTATATATGAGCAAGACGTTCAAGTGAATAAGTTTCTCGTATAGGTAAGAAATGAGCAGACTTGGTTAATCTATCAACAATGACCCAAATTGCATCTATGCCTTGAGAAACCTTGGGAAGACCAGTAACGAAATCCATGTTAATGTGCTCCCACTTCCATTGTGAAATTTCACGTGGTTGCAATGGACCATTTGACACTTGATGCTCCGCCTTAACACGTTGACAAGTTAAACATCTTGAGATAAACTCCGCTATCTCTCTCTTCATATTTCTCCACCAAAATGTATGTCGAAGATCACAATACATTTTGGTACTACCAGGATAGATTATAAATAGTGTGTTGTGTGCCTCAATCATGATTTTATACTTCAAATTAGAGTCGTTAGGAACACAAAGTCTGGAGCTGACTCGAAGTATTCCTTATTCATCGATTCGTGTTCCTGGAATAACACCTTCTTATACTTTCTTCCTCATACGCATTAGCTCCAGGTCTATAGCTTGAGCAGCTTTAACTTTATCGATTAAAGTCGATTCCACTCGTATATTTGATATCATCACGTGGGTCCCTCAAGTCTTTAACTCTATCTCCATCCTTTGTAAGTCATACAAAATGGACCTTTTCGTTGACAATATCGCACTCGTACCCGCATATGATTTTTTACTCAACACGTCAGCTACCACATTCGTTTTTCCAAGATGGTATTGAATGATATGATTGTAATCTTTCAACAGCTCGAGCCAACATCGTCGCCACATGTTGAGTTGCATTTGGGTGAAGAAATAGTTGAGGCTTTTATGATCTGTATATTTCTCCACTTTCTCCCCATACAGGTAATGTCTCCAGATCATTAGTGTGAAAACGACTGCTGCCAACTCTAGATCATGAGTAGGATAATTCCTCTCATATTCTTTGAGTTGTCGTGAGGCATATGCTATGACTTTTCCGTATTGTATGAGAACACATCTTAACCCTCTACCTGAAGGATCGCTGTAGATGACAAATCCCTCCGAACTAGATGGTATTGTCAAAACATGTGCTAAAATGAGTCTCCTTTTGAATTCTTGAAAACTCTTCTCACATTCCTTGCTCCAACCGAATTTGTATCTTTTCGAGTCAGCTGAGTTAATGGAGTAGCGATTCGAGAAAATCCTTCCACGAATCTCCGATAATAACTAGCTAAGCCCAGAAAGCTACGTACTTTGGTCACTGACTTAGGTTGCTCCCAGCTTTGTATTGCTTCAATCTTTGCTGGGTCAACAGATATTTCATGATTTGATATCATGTGCCCAAGGAATGCTACTTCCTCAAGCCAGAACTCATATTTCTTCAACTTAGCATATAGCTTGTTTTCACAAAGCTTTTGGAGTATCAGCCTCAAGTGTTGCTCATGATCTTCACAACTTTTGAAGTGTATGAGGATTTCATCAATTAAGATAACCACAAAATGATCCAAATATTCCTTGAATACTCAGTTCATTATACCCATGAAGGCAGACGGAGCATTAGTCAATCCAAAAGACATGACTAGGAATTCGTAATGCCCGTACCGAGTTTTGAAAGCAGTCTTTGGAATGTCATCAATTTTAATATTTAACTGATGATATCCGAAACGAAGATCAATCTTTGAAAAGAATTTAGCACCTTGCAACTGGTTAAATAGGTCATCAATGCGAGGCAACGGGTACCTATTTTTGATGGTGACATGATTCAACTCCCGATAGTCAATGCAAAGTCGCATAATCCTATCTTTCTTCTTTACGAATAGAACAGAAGCACCCCAAGGAGACGTACTAGGACGAATAAAACCGATGTTTAACAGATCTTACAGTTGAGTTTTTAACTCCAGAAGTTCAATAGGAGCCATTCAATATGGGATTTTGGAAACGGGATTTTGGAAATGAGTTTTTTACAAGATTCAAGGTTACTACAAAATTCGATTTCACGCTCTGGGGGTAGGCTAGGAAGTTCCTCAGGGAATACGTTAGGAAATTTATTAACAATAGAAATATCATTCAAATCTGACGTATTTTTGTTTAATCCGTGGGATGGGCTAAGAAAGCTTGACATCCATTTTTTAATAAACGAATGGCTTTATGGCTTGATATGACAGTGATTGACTTTAGTGGTTTGGTTGCTTGAATTCACATAATAGGTTGGTTAGGAATATGAAAACTAACAACCTTACGAAAATAATCAATTTTAGCATGATGAGTAGTTAACTAATCAATCTCTAAAACCACATCAAATGCAAGTATTTTCAAAGAGATGAGATCAACAAGTAATGTGAGGGTGCCTATTTGAATCAAACAAGATTTATAAACAGTAGATGTAATGAAGGTTTCTCCCAATGGAGTTTTCACAGATAAGTCAAAGTCTAATTTCTTTGGAGTCAAATTTAAACGTTGAGCGCAAGTAGGTGAAATAAAAGAATAGGTAGAACCGGTATCAAATAAGGTATAGACTTCGAAAGAGTTTATGATTAGCTTACCCATGATAACTTTGTTCGGGTTCCTCGCTTTTTGGGAGGTCACGACAAACGCTCTCCCTTGAACTACAGACTTTGACTTGTCTGGTACAACCTTCGGTGCCACAATCCCAGCTAGACTTGAATTTGTTGCATGACAAAATCGAGCTAAATGGCATTCCTTTCTGCAATTGTAACACACTTTGGGTTACTGCGTACAGTTTGGACTGATGTGTCCTTCCTGTCCGCATTTGTAGCATACGACCAGTGTTCTACTTCCTTAAAAACGGGTGCTGGTGCTGCTGTCTATCCATCATTGTTGAATCTCCTCTTTTTGAAATTTTCACTTCTATTATCTTGGCCAGGATTACCACCGAAGTGGTTACCATTTCTAGCATGATAATTTCCTCCACGTTTGTTGTCACCACTTCGATGACTGCTACCACTGGTATGACTATTATCATTTTGTCGGCTACTATCCTTTGGTTGGGCTGACTCATTATCGCGCTCCAATAACTGAGCCCTATTCACAACATCTGAATACAAGCAAAGTTTGTGAGAAATGAGATATTGACGTATTTTGGGTTTTAAACCTCATAGAAACATTCGCGTTATTCGCTCCTCATTATCAACCAAATGGGATGCAAATCGGGATAACTCTACAAATTTAGCCTCGTATTGCGATACGGTCATATTGTTTTGCTCTAGCTTGATGAATTCTACCTCCTTCACGTGACGAATAATTTTAGGAAAGTACTTGTCGTTGAACAATTCTTGGAACTTCTCCCAAGACATCTTTAGTGCGAAAGGTTGAGTACGTTTTACAGATTCTCACCAATAATATGTCTCTCCTCACAACATAAAGGTGGCAACGGGAACCTTTTGCTCCTCAGAGCATCCCAAGACATCAAATATCTTGGTGATCTGCTTAATCCACATCTCTACCTTAAGTGGTTCTGGCTTTTCCAAAAACTCCGATGGTCCAAGCTCCTTGAATTGCTTAGCGGTGACCAGCAGAGAGTTTCCATTGACTCCACCAGCATTTTAAACAGGAGTCTCTCTCATTTGGTGTTGCATGAATTGCAGAAAGCTCCTAAACATCCCATCATTCATAATTTGGTTGGTGTTGTTTACATGAGGATTATTTCCTTCCTGATGCACTTTATCCTGGTTATCGATCAACGGTGTCTCAACAGTCTCATGTGCTCCATTACTTGTCTTAAAATTTTTATATACCATTTTCAAACACTGCCACAAAATAAGAGTTAATTGACATGCCACATATTATCCTTATATTCTGACCGACCAATTAAATTACAAATAAGCTTAGGTATGTCATACTAGTGAAGGATTTATCCGTCTCTCCCCTCCTAGTTCTAGCCTCAAATCTCAGCTAGGGATCATATTCCTAAGCTTTGATACCAACTATGGCGCCCCCAAAATAGGTATACATAACCCATTACGAGTAGCCAAATATATGGTACAGAATTTAAATACAAACTTTATTTATACAATACGACAAAACGTAGCTGAGAGTTTTAACACGAATATTGTCTCGTAGACAATATCCAAACTTAAATAGAGTCCTCATTACAATTATTATCACACTATTTTATAGAATAGTGAGGACTACTATAGCCACCATCTTGGACCATCACTCCATTCCCCAACTAGTCCCAACTATATTCTCATTTCCTAAAGAGAACAATGAAAGAAAAGGGTGAGCTCAACTAGCCTAGTAAAGAATATTATGACTAAGATAATACAGAATAAATTATCCTTAGCATTCAACAGTATAAAAACTGATAGAATACAATAGACAACAAGTTTAACTGCAACGGAATAGGCAATCCATTAGAAGAGTCAAGTAGAGCATGATGTCTACTATCTTCTATAATTTAAAAGTTCATCATTAATATTTTATCTCTGTAACACATCTCAATAATTAATCCACATCACCGAATTATCCATGCATTACGGGCCAAAGATATTCGTTAGTATTACTAGTGGTCATGATCATGCCAAACAACTATCCATCAATGCACTACGGGTCAATGAGGACTTTTATCACATCGTTTGTAACATTACATGTTATGATTATACCGATACATAATTCATGGTCATAATCATACCAATCAATAGTCCATCTATGCACTACGACCAAAGATGACTTTCATCGTAATATAATCATGAGGATGATGACAATGATATAAGAATTTAATTAAGTGAAATCAATGATAAATTTAAAGATTTATAATTCAATTTATCTAGAGTTTAAGAATGTCTAAATTGTCAACATGATAATTGCTTTGTGGAGTAAAACTAAAGAATAATATTTATGTATCAAAAATAATTTAAACAGAAAAGAAATCAATTTTTGTCGTGAATAATACCCCGGGTGAATAGTACCTGAGTGAATAGTATCCCGTGAATAATACTTCGTGAATAGTACCCCGTGAATAGTACTCCAGCATGAAAAGATTATAATTTAACAAGAATGTTTAGAAAAATATTTATGCGAAACGATACTAGATGAAGTACAAATTTCAAGGATATTCTACTAATTTCAAGGAATATAGAAGCAATACTTATCAAAATAAGGGTAAAATTAAGAATATGAAATGAAATAATATTACTTACATACTATAGAGTATGGAAAAAAAATATTATTTCTTACGAATATTGAACAAAAATAATATCCCTTACCTTAAAAGGAGAGTATTTCTGACTGGTATAGCGGGAATATTCTTGAAGAAAACTTGTACTATTTTCTACACTCAAAGCTTTCTTAAACTCAAAAGAAATACGCTCAATATTATAGAAGAAGAATTCTCAGATTCTGGTGTGATTTTCATTTCTAAACTAAGCATCCTATTTATAGGAGAATGACAGGATACTATTTGGACGCACAGTAGAAAAGGTTCACGGGTGAATAGAAAGAAATCATGGATTCGACTGATTATTTTTTGATTTTTACTATGCAGCACTATGCAAACACTATGCAGTACTATTTAATATAATAAAATATAATATATTCTATTTATAAAAAGTATTCTGTTTTATATATAAAGTTTTTTATTTTATTACTATGAAACTGTTGGGTTTCGGCACAGAAACGCACAGCGGAAATTAAAATTTTAAAGCAATTTCCGAAACCCTAAAACAGGATCCATGCGAAAAATCAATTAATTAAGAGGTTTAGAGATTATACCGAATATGAAAACGAGAATCTGAAATCGACTGCGCCTCGAATCTCCAACGCAATACAAACCGACTGCGTCTCTACGGTATCCACACGAACGCTCCGCAAATCGTCCTACGATCTGCAGAAGAAGGAATCGTGGTACTAGCCACCAAGGATGAGAATTTTCAGAACTGTTTTCTCTAGTCTCTCTCTAAGAGCGGCTAGGGTTTTGTGTTTTGACGTGAAACCTAAAGTAACTGATATATATCATATATATAGCAGTTAGGAGGAATTTATCAAAACCTAATATTATTAAAATCCGAATTTATATATATCTTAATTAAGTCTTACTTAATTAATATACCTATATATAAATTATCCTGTTAATTTAAATTCGTAATTTAAAATTCTATCAATCACATTGACATCTTTAAATATTTACAATTTAAATTAATTTCCTTTTAATTACGTTCTTTGTGTGTGACCCTATAGGTTATTATTACGTTGGCAATAATTTTAAAATCATATTATAAAATTATAAACAGTGAGCGGCATCTAGTAATGCATCACTGCTACCCAAGTAATAATAAGATTGATGATTCGATGCAACTTTTTTCGTGACCAATGTTTCAATATAATTTAATCCTTTTAACCTTAATATCCTAGATTAAACTCGAGTCATGGAATGTGTCATACTCTTCATAATTTAATCTGAGTTTTTCTTGATCAATGAGTAGACTATATGAAACAAATCACTATTTGAGCATGGCCATGCATTTCATAGTCCTACTCAATCAAGAGGCCTATGGATATCACCTATAAAATATAGGATGGTTAAATTCCATCTAGATCACTCATATTACTCACACGATTCATAATGAACCCAATAATCACCTTTATAGTCCACCCTATTAAAGGTGACATTTGATGATATCAAAGTACATAAATTCTCGTGTAGTAATATAGCGGTTTCAGGTCGGAGGACCATTATATCATTGTCACTATGAGAATTGCTAATGACACTTCACATAATGCTCCATATAGAATTCTCATGGTGGGTCTGTCCAGTACATTATTCTCTAACATGTACCTATGCATTGACTTAATATCTCATATATTTATGACCAATGAGATTTGGTCATCAGTCAATCCACATACTAGTCTCAATGCATCATTGTTGTCCCATCAACAATGATACTCGACTAGGGACATTTAAGAACAATGATACTAATTATAATTATATAATCTCATGTTCAAGTCACATACTTGAAACTATATAATTTGTATCACTATTCTAAGGAATTTTATTATATTAACAATTATATTACGCAGTAATTAAAACCATAATAAAATTATTTATTTATTCAATCAATAATATCAAATGTTAAGCAATTATATCAAATAATTGGCCTCTAGGGCATAAACTCTAACAGTCTCCCACTTGCACTAGAGCCAATCACTCATGTATCTAATACCCATGGAACTAATGTGACCGTCGTGCTTCTGCTGCGACAAAGCCTTGGTCAGTGGATCTGCAACATTATCATCTGTTGGCACTCTTCCTATATGTACATCTCCTCTGTCAATGATTTCACAGATGAGATGGTACCCCCTAAGTATATGCTTGGATCGTTGGTGAGATCTGGGTTCCTTAGCCTGTGCAATGGCTCCATTATTATCACAGTATAGAGCAACCGGATCAACAATGGTTGGAATAACACCAAGTTCAGTGATGAACTTTTTAATCCATACAGCCTCCTTGGCTGCACTAGAAGCAGCAATATACTCAGCCTCTGTTGTAGAATCAGCGACTGTCTCTTGCTTCGAACTTTTCCAGCTAACAGCACCACCATTAAGGCAAAACACAAAACCTGACTGAGACTTATAGTCATCATTGTCAGTTTGGAAACTAGCATCTGTGTAACCCTTTACTGCCAGTTCGTCTTCACATCCATATACCAAGAATGAATCCTTAGTCCTTTTCAGGTACTTGAGGATATTCTTGACTGCTGTCCAGTGACCTTCACCTGGATTCGACTGGTATCTGCTCGTCATGCTCAAAGCATACGAGACATCCGGACGAGTACATATCATTGCATACATGATAGATCCAATTGCCGAAGCATAAGGGATCTTTCTCATACGCTCCTCATCATCTTGTGATTTAGGACATTGGGCCTTAGAGATCTTTATACCATGAGTCACGGGTAAATTTCCTCTTTTCGCCTCTTGCATGCTGAACCGTTTCAACACTTTATCAATATATGTACTTTGACTTAGGCCGAGCATTTTTCTCGATCTATCTCTATAGATCTTGATACCTAAAATATAGGCAGCATTGCCCAAATCTTTCATGGAGAAACATTTTCCTAACCATATTTTTACAGCCTGTAAGGAAGGAATGTCATTCCCAATAATTAATATGTCATCAACATATAATACTAGGAATACAATGTGACTCCCACTAACCTTCTTATATACACAAGGTTCATCTTCATTTTTAATAAAGCCAAATTCTTTGACTGCTTCATCAAATCGAAGATTCCAACTCCGAGAGGCTTGCTTTAATCCATAAATGGATCGCTGCAGCTTACATACCTTTCCAGCATCCTTTGGAATGACAAAACCCTCAGGTTGTGTCATATACACATCCTCAAGTAGATTTCCGTTAAGGAAAGCAGTTTTGACATCCATCTGCCAGATTTCGTAATCATAAAAAGCTGTAATAGCAAGTAAGATCCTGATGGATTTAACCATTGCCACTGGAGAAAATGTTTCATCATAGTCAACACCTTGAATTTGTTTAAAACCGTTTGCTACCAGTCGACCTTTATAGGTTTGTACATTACCATCCATGTCGGTTTTCTTCTTGAAAACCCACTTGCACCCGATTGGTTTTACCCCTTCGGGTGGATCAACCAAAGTCCATACTTGGTTAGTATACATGGAATCCATTTCAGATCTCATGGCTTCAAGCCATCTCTCAGAATCTGGTCCATTCATAGCTTCTTGGTAGGAAGTAGGCTCATCCTGATCTATGAGCATCACATCACCATTTTGAGTCACAAGATATCCATAATATCTATCGGGCTCTTGGCGTGTCCTACCAGATCTACGAATTCCTTGTGTAATTTGAGCAGGTTCACTTTCCATAATTTCTTGTGGTTCCTGCTCACGTTCCAACTCAGGTTCAATGATATTTTGTGGTTCTCGAATTTCTTCGAGTTCTACTTTCCTCCCACTGTTTCCTTTAGAGACAAATTCTCTTTCTAGAAAAATACCAGTTCGAGCAACAAACACTTTATTCTCAGAAGGTTTGTAGAAATAATACCCTTTTGTTTCTTTTGGGTATCCCACAAAATTACATTTGTCAGATTTGGGTCCGAGCTTATCAGAATCCAGACGTTTTACAAACGCCTCGCATCCCCAAATCTTCATGAACGACATACTAGGACGTTTCCCAGTCCACATCTCATATGGTGTCTTCTGAACCGTCTTTGTAGGAACACGGTTAAGTGTGAATGCAGCTGTCTCTAGGGCATGACCCCAGAAGCTTATTGGAAGATCTGCATGACTCATCATTGATCGTACCATGTCCAACAAGGTTCGATTCCTCCTCTCAGACACACCATTCCATTGTGGTGTTCCAGGTGGAGTGAGCTGTGATATAATACCACACTCCTTTAGAAGGTCATCAAAGTCTTGGCTTAAGTATTCACCTCCTCGATCGGATCGAAGGGCTTTTATGCTTTTGCCAAATTGGTTTTGAACTTCATTCTTGAATTCCTTAAACTTTTCAAAGGATTCGGATTTGTGTCTCATTAGATACACATATCCATATCTACTGAAGTCGTCAGTAAATGTAATGAAGTAATAAAACCTACCTCTTGCTAACGAACTCATCGGTCCACATACATCACTATGTATAAGTCCCAATATATCGCTAGCCCGTTCACTGTGTCCAGTGAAAGGGGCTTTAGTCATCTTGCCTAATAAACAAGATTCGCATTTTTCATATGATTCAAAATCAAATGAATCCAAAAATCCATCTTTATGGAGTTTTGATATGCGTTTCTCATTTATATGGCCCAAACGACAGTGCCAGAGATATGTCGGATTTGAATCATTTGATTTAAATCATTTTATGTTTATGTTATAGATAGGCATTTCTAAATCAAGAATATAAAGACCGTTAAACAATTGTGCAGCACCATAGCAAATATCATTTAAGTAAAACGAACAACCATTGTTCTTAATTATAAATGAAAAACCTTTCTTGTCCAAACAAGAAACAGAAATAATGTTTTTGTTTATAGCAGGCACAAAATAACAATCTTCTAATTCTAAAATTAGCCTAGTGGGCAAAGATAAATGATAAGTTCCTACGGCCAGTGCAGCAACTTTTGCTCCATTCCCAACTCGTAGGTCAACCTCTCATTTCGCCAAAGTCCTACTCCTTCGGAGTCCCTGCACATTAACACAAATGTGAGAACCACATCCAGTATCCAATACCCATGATGTAGAAGTAGACAAATTGACTTCTATAACATATATACCTGAATCAGAAGTCGTACTTCCTTTCCTTTTCTTCACTTCTTCCAAATAAGCATGACAGTTCCTTTTCCAGTGTCCAGGTTTTCCACAGAAGTGACATTCACCTTCTTTATCCACCCCACCTTTAGGTTTTAAAGCCTGTTTAGTTTTGGAATTGGGTTTGGCAACAGACTTAGATCCTATCTTCTTTTTGCCTTTCCAATTTCCCTTAGCATTCCCCTTTTGCACCATCATTATGGGAGCGGGTCCTGCCTTTTTCATGTTGTTCTCGGCAGTTCTTAACATGCTCAACAACTCAGTAAGTGGTTTCTCAATTTCATTCATAAGATAGTTCATAACAAATTGAGAGTAGCTGCTGTTCAAAGATTGTAAAACAAGATCAGTTTGGGCTTCCAGAGTGATTGGAAAACCCAACCTATCAAGGTACTCAATATACCCAATCATTTTCAGCACATGTGGACCAACTGGATCACGTTCACCCATCTTGCAGTGATACAACGCTTTGCTTGTATCATACCTCTCCTGTCGAGCATGCCCTTCGAACAATTTCTTGAGATGCTCGATCATCTCATAAGCATCCATTAACTCATGTTGCTTCTGAAGCTCAGCGTTCATGGTTGCTAACATGAGACAACTCACGTCCAGAGCATCATCTTGATGCTTCTTGTAAGCATTATGCTCCGCACGTGGTGCAGTGACAGCCGGTGCTGCAGGAATGGGCCCGTCAAGGACATATAGCTTACGCTCTTGTTTGAGGACAATCCTCAAGTTCCTGTGCCAGTCAAGGAAATTAATCCCACTTAGCTTGTCCTTCTCAAGGACTGATCGTAGTGAAAGACTACTTGTGTTGTTGTTGTTGTTTGCCATTGATAGCTACAATTTATAAGTGCCAAAATAATAAGTCAAATTGCAGAGTTGATATTATGTAATTGATAATAGTACATTCAAAATATACCTCTCACTATTTTATTCAAATTAATAGCCCTCACCATTAATTCAGAAAGCATTTTCTATTAAATCTTTCTAGTGAGCCAAGATCCATATTTCATTATGACTTAAGTTAGCTTTGGCTAATCTCTTAAAACATAATTATTTAGGTAGACAACCCTTTGTCAATTATATCATATATAACTCCTGGATAGTTTGGTAAACAACAATTGTTTTTAGTCCATCTAATGGTACCTACCAAACTCTATGCCTCTAAGTCCACAATCCAATTGAGATAACTTAGTTAAGTCGGCCCCAATGATTTTAACAGTTCGGATATCACAATTATCCTATCGCATCTTACCTAGATAAATAGGGTACTTTGCTTTGGCAAACCTACATCTATTGATCAAGGTTTTGATGAGTGTTATTCATTGGAAGGCATCTGATTGAGACTTAATAATTTAATGAGGGATTTTATTAATTAATTTAGATCTCACCAATTTTAATCTTATTAAGCATGCACATTATTTATCATATCATATCGCATACAAGCATAAATAAAGTGCAAAATTAAATGTGTCACAGTTATGGCCCAATCCACTGTCAATCTTTTCAAGCTAATGAAAGATTGAAGGTCAATCTAAGGTGGTAAAAGATCTTAAAATAAATAGCCTCCTTGGATCTTCCTCAAGCATGTGCCTCCTCTCCATCTTGACATCTTCATCAATTACAGATTATTACATGACATAAAGAAACCTCGAATTACATTCGAGGGGATTTAGATGAGAAGAGAATATTACATCAGAATTTATAGAAAGGCACGACATGCAAGCCGTATTTCAAAACCAAAAACCACTAACCTATGGGTCAAAAGGCCATAACTGTGCACCATGCATATCACAATAAGCACATAACAATTTATATAATTAATATATAACATATAGGGGACACAACCATCGTGCGCTACGACGGGGGGGGGGGGGTCCAAGGGGGGGGTCTCCCCCCTGGCGGTGGTCCGGCTGACCGATCAGCCGGCGGGTGGTCTCGCTGACCGGTCAGCGAGCGGGGTCGGGGGCAGTGCCCCTGGAAAAAATTTTCGAACTACAATCTGTATTGCAGAATTTTTCCATAAAATCTCTGAAACAGTTTCAGAATCATTCATTTTAATCCACCAAAACACCCATAATAACAAATCATATAATACCAGTTTCGATTTAATCATATTAAAACGAATAACAGTACACCCAGAATTTATCATATATTTCCAGTTTCGATTAATCATATTAAAACGATTCTTCATGTTTCTAATCCGATTAGAACAGTTATATTTCACGTCAAAACACAAAACCCTAGCCGCTCTTAGAGAGAGACTAGAGAAAACAGTTCTGAAAATCCTCATCCTTGGTGGCTAGTACCACGATTCCTTCTTCTGCAGATCGTAGGACGATTTGCGGAGCGTTCGTGTGGATACCGTAGAGACGCAGTCGGTTTGTATTGCGTTGGAGATTCGAGGCGCAGTCGATTTCAGATTCTCGTTTTCATATTCGGTATAATCTCTAACAGAAACAAAAACTGAGATAACTTTCTACAAATGATTTTGAAAACTGAGAAAGTGGGGGTCCATGTAATAAGCCAAACTCACAACAAATACTTCAATAAAACCCCTCTATTTATCACAACTCACTTGGCTTCACTAAACACATTTTTAATAACATTTATTCATCATTAATATTATAACTAGCAATATTAACAACCAGATCATTCATAGGAAAGAGGGGACTTTTCGATAAGGACTTCTCCTTATTGGCACACAATTAGATGACCAAACCCCTTTTCTAGACAGAACTTTCTAGACATAGTCAATAAAGTAAATAATAATATGAATAATTGTGTCGTCTCATTTATTGATTTAATAACATAAAATATTGTGCAGATGATACTGTGACAATAATTGAATCAATAATATGAGATACTATGCATCAACCACTGTTGCAATAATTGAATAAAATTGAGTGACTTCTCACGTAAGCATCAATAATCAAAGATACTGTACAATACCGTGTGCTACTGTGCAACCACGCGTATTACTGTACTTTTATCACCGGGTATTTCAACAGTTAACGGTAAAAGTCTTGCTGTTATTTTTATAAAAAAGTTATTTCTGTCGCTTTCTAAATTCGACAGTAATTTCGTTGTGGGGTCCACCAATGATTGTGCCGTCGTACGAATATTCCCTAATAAAACGAATATTCTCTGACCAAATGAATATTTTATGACAACTTGCTTACTTTGCAAAATTTATAAATATTACCCATAACTATAACATTATAACAAATCCACACCTTATTATTCAAAATGATATTTAGAGAAAATTAAGTCTTTATTCAAAAAAGTTGGGGTCTTACATCACAAATGTAACATTTACTTTGGAACTTCTTATTTGTTCCCTGTTGAGGCCCATTGCAGGAATACTTTCTATTTTTATACTTCGAACCTTGTTCCACCACATTGGCTTTATGTTCTACAAAGGTCCTTCCTGTTTTCTTTTCGGAAACACGATTGTCCTCTTCTATCCTTAATCTTATGATTAGGTCTTCAAGTTTCTTCTCTTTGCGTTTATGCTTGAGATAATTCTTAAAATCTTTCCACATTGGTGGTAGTTTTTCAATAATAGCAGCAACTTGAAAAGATTCACTTAAGGACATACCTTTTGCTTATATTTCATGCAGGATAACTTGTAATTCTTGGACTTGGTTGATGACAGCTTTGGAATCCACCATCTTGTAGTCCAATAACCTGTCAACAATGAACTTCTTCATGCCAACATCTTCTGTTTTATATTTTTTATTCAAGGAATCCCATAATTCTCTCGCTGTCTTGAGAGAACTATACACATTATATAATGTGTTATCCAATCTATTGAGGATATAGTTTCAACACAGGAAATCAACATGTTTTCATGCATCAATAACAGCAACAACTTGTCTTCCTGTTTCATCTTCTTTGAGAACAGGGGGATCTTCGTGAAGAAATATTGCCAAGTTCAGAGTAGTAAGATAAAACAACATCTTTTGTTGCCACCTTTTAAATTTTGTACCATTTAAACTTTCTAATTTTTCACCATGGTTCACAAGTACATTTGGAATTATTGGTGCAGAAGAAGAACCGACTATAGTAACGAAATCGGTAGTCATATTTCTTGTATATATATATATATATATATATATATATATATATATATATATAGTAATTGTCTTAAGATTGTTAAGAAAACTGGATGGACAATATATATATTAACTTATTCAAACTGTAGAAGTGAATTTGTCAAGGCTAGTACTTGGTACTATGTCCTTAAGACAATTATATCCTCCTTACGATAATTAAAGTTGATATCACTTGTCTCCCAAGATACAATGACAACATATACTATAGTAGCATTCCAAATAGTATATTCAACGAACCAAAAAGTAATGATTAGAACTCTCTCTTAATGAACTATGAATAATGAATACTAGAAGACTAGAAATACTTGTGAATTGAATGATTTTTATGGCTACACCCCCTTATCTATTTATAGGAGGGTTAGTGATGTGACGAACGAGAATTTTATGGTTAATTTTAAATATTTATTGAATTAAATAAATATTTGAGTTGGTTTATTTATTAAGTTAAATAAATATTCGATGAAATTGTTGTGCAATAATTTAATTAGGGAGTTATATTAATTAAATTAATGTATAATAATTCTATGGTTTGAAAATTTAATTTAATGAAATAATTAAATGAAATGAATTATTTAATAATTATAATGTTTGTGTAGTGGTGTTGTTATATTTTAATTTAATAATTAAATTAGAGATGTAATAATTCGTTAAGTAAAATATTAATTTATAATGAAAGTTATAATTATGAGACAAATGTTAATTTGATTGTGATTTAATTGAATTAATTAATTGGTGGCGTGACAATTGAACTATATTATATGTGTATTATAAAAATAAATTAGAAAGGGTTGGTGAAAGTGCAGCCAAACAAGGCCTTGTGGCTCTTGGGTGTTTTAACTGATGAAACCCATCATTTGTATAACTGATAAACTCAATACGTAGTATTATATGTATATATCAGTTTTGGTTTTTACATACTATTATTCCAAGAGGCTGAGAGTTAGAAAAAAAATAAAGAGAAAGGGAGAGCTTGAGAGTATTCTCTGAGAGATTTGAGCAACAAGGTTGAAGGTTCTAAGGAGAAGGCGGATTAGACAGACCACTCTAATCATCTTTGCTAAACATAAAATCAAAGGAAATGTTACAATTTTAGTTCTCTGTAATTAGTTTTGGTGAAGAATTGGATTAAATAAGTTGTCTGTAGTTGGTAGTGATGAGCAATTTGATAAATAGATGTTATGTATATGATGATTGGATGTTTATAATATGATAGTTATTGACTAGAAACTATGTTCAGTCAGTAAATCCATGAAGTTATGTTGTAAATGGAAATTTTTGTTGTTCTTGAGTTTTTAGTGATATATATATGACATGTATGATCTTGGAGTCAAAATTGGTGTTTAATCTATTTGGTAATCTGTAAATTGGTTGTCAAATATGATAGTATGTTGAATTATGAAAAGAATGCAATTCGTATGGTTTAATTTGGTTAAGAAACAAAGATTTGGTGATTAATTACGCTAAATGTGTTGAAAATGAAGAAAACATCAAAAATATGATTTTAATCCTTTAATATTGATTGTTCTAGATGTTTATGTTGTTAGAAGTGTAATGTGCATGCTTGGTGATGTTGTTAATAAACTTATAGCTTATGGGTTTGTCGAATTTCTGCTTAATTAGGAAAAATTGGGATGTTTGGGTTGAACTGTGAAGCAAGGAAAAAGTCTGCAAACTTTTGTCTATGTACCGGCGCAGCTGCACAGGTATCGAGGGTAGAAACGGCGCAGCTGCATTGGTATTGAAGGCAGAAACGGCGCAGCTACGCCTACTAAGTTTTTTGGGAATTGAGCACCAACACAGCTGCGCCGGTGCCAAGGCTTGGGGCAGCGCATCTGCACCCTCTCCTGAGTAGAAATAGTTTGTTTTTTTTTATGTTCCAGTCCATGATGTGTTGGTTTAACCTAGTCTAATGTTCTTGATAATGTGTTAAACATGTAATAAAGTTCTATAACAGATTGTAAACATGTATTTGATGATCTTAGGTTGGAAAGATAATAATTTGTGAAAATTTTAACTTGTTGTTTATAAAGTCTTGAGATGTTGTTTAAGTGTGATGTTGCTTTACTAGACTTGTGATTTTAGACTTGTAAATGATGTCAGTGATCAGAATATGAATTAGGATAACAAGATGAACTTGAATGAGAATTAAACCTATAGGGTTAATGTTAGTTTAACTAGTCGGTATTGCGGTTCTAATTGTATACGTAGGGTATGTGACGAACATGTGTTATAATTGTGTAGCTTACACGCGAGGCATGTTATTTATCCTTATCCTGTTTATTATTATGCAAGTTTCTAAACCCTACTTTTCATTAAGCAAGTTTCATAATCTTAAGCTTGTTAATGTTGTGATTATAATTGTTCAAGTTCCTATCCATTGTGTCTCGTTAATACAAAGCTTAAATTGATCATTATTTCGAACAAAACTTTCTAATTCTTTTGAAGATAGTACATTGGTTATACAATGCTTTATCCAGTTGTATATTATTGTGAGTTAATCTTTGATTTAAACATCGTAGTTTAATATCATTTTATTGTATCGAATCTTGATTCAAAGGTCAAGTACTTTATTATTCAGTATTCATTGTCTACTCTTATGATATTGTTATTGTCATCATTATATTTGTGAGCAGTTGTTTGCTCACTCTTGCATATAAAACATTGCAGCTAAGGTTAAAAGATCAGATGAGCCATGCACTAGTAAGGGCAAAGGCAGAGCAATCAATTGATGAAGATTTGTTTGATTTTATTTGACAGAATTTATGTTATGAGACTTATTTGTTTATATGATGTGTTCCGCAAACTTATGTAATAATTTAAGGTTAGATTACCTGGGATTTGTTTTAAGATGATGAAACCCTTTAATGGGGAGGATTATTGTTTAAGTTATTTAGCTTATATCTTTATCCTTGATTACGGGTAGTTGGATGTGATTATTTTGGATAGTGAACACCAAATCCTGTGGGAATGAAGTACTTAGATTTGGGGGTGTGACAAGTTAGTATCAGAGCTTTAGGTGGGGAACCTTAGGAAGTAGCCTCAGGATGTCTAATGTTAAAGGATCCAGTCAGGCTAGGGAGGAGATACCTCAGGTGCCTAGATATGAGGAGCCCCGAGATATCAATGTCGTCCGGGAGCAGTTGGTTTAGAGGGAGCCATCTCCGTTGATCACTGTTAGAGGACAAGAGTATGAGCCTGTGTGTGACGCCCCCAAAATAGGTCCAATCCATCCAACCTATTCTGAGTGGCCAAATACATGGTACAGAAAACAACTACAACTTTATTACTACAATTGTCGTGCAAAATACAACGACTCATATGTTGTGAGCTTTGATACAAATATATATCAACCGTGACTCATGGCACCTTACATAAAAGTACAGTCAATAACCGTTTTAGAAATTAAAATCTTCGGAAAGTGCTCAAGGAAATCTTCGTACATGGGAGGCCATGCGTCTAGGTTATGATAGATATCATATGTCTACAGAATTATCCTTGGTTGACCCAATAGACCCCAAAGAAAAACGAGAAGATTATTATCATATTCTTTCCAATGGTGAGTCTTCTCTTGACATATCATTATCTTCACTGTCTCTAATTGAGAATTATATTTCAACCAAACACCAAGATTATATAGGTAGTGCTCGTAGATATACTCAGTAAGTGGATGTGCACAACCCTGTCTTATGATGACACGAGGTTGTATGTCATTAGACATCTTGTATGATAGTGGAAAATCACCCTTCCAAAGTTGGGTTCGCCTCACCCTATATGATTCACCAAATATAACTACTAAATGATGTATAAAATACAACACACTATTCTAAAGTTCTCAATAAAATTATTTTCATACTGTTTAGGGAGAACCTTCACAGCTAGAGACCACCGTTCTATTCCCCTGTTACCCCCGCTCGACCCAGCTACACTCTTATTACCTGAAAGGAATTGTGAAGCAAAAGGGTGAGTACAAATAGCCCAGTAAAGAATATCATGACTAAAGATAATTAAATTATCAATAGCCTTCATCAGTAATAAATCAGGGATTTAGAACATATGATAGATGATAAAACTTTTCAACCATAGTTGCAGCGGAACGAGCAATCCATTAGAAGAGTCAAATAGACCATAAAGTTTATTATCTTCTCCATATTAAAAATTCACCAACAATATTTTATCCCTGTAACATCAATCAACAATTCTGGTCCACAATCATATAAATCACTCATAATCATAATTGTGGTTCTAAATTCCTCTTCTCATCCAGGACGAAGATAATTTTTATCACCTGTCTTTACCTGAAACATCAAAGATCATGGTTATACCAAATCATTGTTCCTGTTCATAATCATACTGATAAATTCATCTTTGCACTACGGCCAAAGATATTCGTCAACAGTTCATCTTTGCACTACTGGCCAAAGATATTTAACAACAGACCATCTTTGCACTACAGGCCAAAGATATTCAATAACAGATCATCTTTGCACTACAAGCCAAAGATATTTAACAACAGATCATCTTTGCACTACAGGCCAAAGATATTATTATCTCAAAGAAATATATAATCATTTCAGAATTTATATAGACAATAATTATAACCATGATGATCCATTCACATTTGCACTTAAGCTAAAGATATTCAATTATAAATTCAATGGTCATGATCATACCAGTCAACAATTCATCTTTGCACTACTGGCCAAAGAGAACCCATAGTCACGATCATACCAATAATATACCCATCTTTACACTCAAGTCAAAGAGAAATTCCATCACCAGGGTTATAAAAATGTTATATATGATTATAAAAATAATATGATCAAAACATAGATTTAATTTCAAAAGCAATATTCGTAAATCAACGATAATTTGGTCAGAAAAAGAAACCAATTTTGTCGTGAATAGTACCCTGTGAATAGTAACTCATGAATAGTAACTCGTAAATAGTAACTCGTGAATAGTAACTCATGAATAGTAACTCATGAATAGTACTCCATATTCGTACATAGTACCGTATACGTAAATAATATCATATACGTAGTGTCGTATACGTGAATAGTGTCGTATACTTGAATAGTAACCCCAATATAAAAAAGATAGAAATTCTACAATAAAACCCATACCAATATTTCGGTATAATAATATTGAAAGAATAACATCATTATGAAGAAAATAACATCCCTTACAATCCCTTACCTCAAAAGAACCGTATTTTTGGCTAAAATATTAGGTATAGTGCTGAAGAAAACTTGCAGTGATGAATAACAACTCACAAGGTATCCAAACACTCACAAAATACGCTCGATAATATAGAGAGAGAAATAGAGAAAACTTGTTTCTGGTATGATTTTCAATTCTAACTCAGCACCCTATTTATAGGAAAATGTTAGAACGCCGAAGCAGACTTGACCTGCAACCTGATGGCTTTACCTACTACTATTCCCACCCACAAAATTTTTTAGCACATTTCTTCACGAACCAAAAGTGAGGCCCACCAATTGTAGAAATTTCTAAAATATTTTAAATAATTAGTAACTTCAATAATTCATATAAAATAGCCCTTTTATCAGGAAAATTCGAATCTCATGTCCATTTCACACGAAATCGAATTCTCTACAACTTTGTAGCTTTAAGTTTCTCCAAATTCCAGACAAAAAATATCCGAAACCCACAAACGGATGATTTTCAACACTTCTTAAAATTTATAACAAATCATGCATTAATTTTTAACGGTTCAAAATTTGTGGACATATACTCAACTTATATATGTATAACATATACAAAAATCACAACGATCCAACGGTCGGATTAAAATTATAACGCACGCAATAGAGCTTTAAGAACACTGTTTTGATTTTTAAAACCTCCATTCCGACAAAATACTGATAAAACCCCTCAACACTAATTCATTCATTTATAACCACATAAATAAATCCATCATTTATATCCACATCAAATAAATATTTCCTTATCAATAATTAATTATTCACAAATAATATTACAGAATCAAAATTATGACAACCAGGCCGTTCCCAGGAAAGAGGGGCTTTCCGATAAGAATTTCTCCCTATTGACGCGCAATTAGATTATCTAATCTCTCCTCGACAGAACTTTCTAAACATTACCAATAATGCTATCTAATAACATTATTCAAATAATATGAATTATTGTTCTGATAATGGAAAATACTGTGCAGTGACAATTATTGAAACAACAATAATATAAACCATCAACGCAACAATAAAATATAATATTGAACAGTAATTACTGTAACAATTATTGAGTAGTGCCTTCTTACGTGAGGATCAATAATTCATCAATACTTTGCAATACCGTGTGCTACTGTGCGGCCACGCGTATTACTGTATTTTAACCACCGGGTATTCCAACAGTGTTAACAGTAATAACTACACCTAAAACCTCAAATTTGTCATTTTCTTCATCCGACAATTATTCTGTTATTGGGCCCACAAGTGGCTGCGCCGTCGTACGAATATTTCCCGACAATAAGAATATTCCACGACCAAACGAATATTCCCCAACAAAATGAATATTTTATAACCACTTTCTTATTTTGAAAAACATTCATATATCACCCTTACCTTTAACTTTTTATCAATTTAACCATTTATTAAATAAAAAAATTGAATACTTTTATTTCATAAAATTCGGGGTCTTGCACTGTGTCTGATCCTGAGAAAGAGGACTCTGAGGAGATAGAGGTGGAGGATGAGGAAGACGATCCTGTGGAGTTTTCAATAAATTCCATTGCAGCTGAGATGTATGATGAATTGCATGACCGTAATATAGACTTACAGAATAGAGTTGAGGAGCTGAAGGTGCTGGCTGATAAGCGTCAGACCGCTATAAAGTAGAAGGATAAGGAGATTCAGGATCATGACTAACGTCTTAGGAATGTGGAATGGAACTTAGTTCATACAGAGAATCATCAAGAGCATCTATTGGCTGAGAATGAAAAGATGAAGACTGAAGTTGAGAAGCTAAAAGATGATATGAAGGAGGAGTTAACTAAGTGTGCGAGAGCAGAAGATGCTTGGATGAAGGCTACTCAGCGTGCAGATCGTGCTGAAGAAAAGGTTCAGACGAAGAAGGCCAGGATGAATGAAATGGACTATGCTTTTCATTCTGTGATTGATAGGGCCCAGGACCGAGTTTTTTATTACCCAGCTCAGTTCGAAGACTTGCCATGGTATATGATGGATTGTAGAACGATGTTCTGTATTATGGAAGAAGAGCGTAGAGAAGCTACTCGACGTCTTAATATGCCAAGATAGGAAGAGTAATAAGTTATGTGACTAATTATGTGTTAAATAAATTGTAAATCCCATATTTTGAGATAAATAATGGGGTAAGATGAGTAGGTAATCCTGAAACTTTTCAAGTTCAGGAAAGTTAATGTAGATAGCAAAGATGCTATCCTTTACTATGTTAGAAATTATGAATGAATAAAATATTGAAGTTTATTGAAATATTATGTGTTAAGCTTTAATCTTAGAATGTTTAAGTTAAATCTTAAATATTTAAGAAATTGAGTAGTAATCTAATAAACGTATATCTTAAACAAAAAAATGCCTCCTAGAAGAAGACAACCATGCCAACAACCACCTCCTAAGGGGTCTACTAATAACAACAATAACGAGGCCAATGCTAACACGGTTCAACAGTTAGTGACCTTGTTAACAGGAGCACTTGTGAATCAGCTGCAAGCTCAAGTCACGACTTTCAAGGACTTCAAACCGGTTGGACCACCAGAGTTTCAAGGGTCTATAAATCCAGTTGAAGCCCAGACCTGGATCATGGAAATGGAGAAGATTTTTGACGTTGCCAGGGTCAATGTTGATCAGAAGACCGCCTTCGCAACTTTCATACTGAAATCTGAAGCTAGATTTTGGTGGCAGGCGAATAGGATCCGAGGGGGACAGGGAATAATAGCGTGGGATAGATTCAAAGAAATGTTTTTCGAGATGTACTTTCCGATGAGTTCTCGAAACCAAATGTAGGTTCAATTTTTGGAACTGAAGTAAGGAATCATGTCTGTGCCAGAGTATGTTGCGAAGTTTAATGAGTTGGCAAGGTTTTCTCCGTACCATATCAATACGGATGAGTGTAAGGCGAGAAGGTTTGAATAAGAGTTGAAGCCCTGGCTATATAGCAAGGTTTTAATGTTTTAGTTAAATACGTTTGAAGTAGTACTAGAAAAGGTGATTATCGCGGAGGGTGGAAGCGATGCCTTAGCTAAGTATAATCAAGAACAGAAGAAGAAGAAGAATGAGAATGAAAACAAGACTAGTGGAAGCAATAGTGGAAGCAAGGAACTATAGGACATATACTCATGTAGATGAGATTGTCAATCGTGACATGATAATCGGATACGAAATTTCAAATGTAGCACTTTGATAAGCGAGCAATTTGAAAGGTTGGAATTAAGCACTTTGGGAGTGACTAGACTGAGGTTCGCACAACAAGGCTATAGAATAGTATGTTTTGAAAGGTTTACATATGTGTCGACGTCGTGAATTTTAATTCCTAATGTTGTTTCTACCCTTCGTATTTCGCTATGTCAATTAATTTATTTATAGTGACATTTTAGGAAAAGACCGCCATGAATAATGACTATTTGAAAAGATTGATTTTAATGATTGAGTCGAATTAGACAAAGCCGCCAGTTGGTATAAGTTTAAATGGATGTACCAACTCATTCAGATTTTGAAGGTTTTCACAATATGACCCAATATGTGACTCCATTTAATGTGTTAGGCACCCGCGACTTCCGTGAAAGCACGGTTACCACAACTTGTTGATTTTTCCAAGTATGAAGTTTGTGTGTGTATGTAATTTTGATGTGTATTTGATTAGTATTAAGTGCTTTTTTAAGGGTTGCTCTAAGCCAAGTTTTAACTTATAAATGGCGTTATTTTAAAAGTAGTGTTGTACCTTTTTGGACCTATGTACAAAGGATTTGATTTAATGAAAAGTTCATTTTTAGACAAAATATATTGAACTGATATTTTAGAAAATAAGGTTTTAAAATCCTCCGCCTAAATGGGAATTGAGGTTCTTTGATACTTCCATTTATTAATGCTAGATTGTTCTAACCCCCAAAGTACTTTATTATTTTTATGAAAGTTCTTTGCTATTTTATTTGAAAATCACTTTTGGTGATAATGCATGAAGGAAAATATCAAAAAGGGTCGGACCATCATCGGACATGAAAGCCATCTCAATAGACCCGAACACCTGCAATCACAAGTTTTCACTATCAAGGGATCTAAATTCGATTTCTCGAGACGAACCCCTCGAAGTCGTCTTAAGACCCATTATTACATGTACAACGCTCTTGTGCGATTTAACATTACATTGTAAACAAAACGTCCATCGTGGGAATTTAGTAGAGATCCGATCAGTAGATCTCAACCTCGGGAATCCTAGGCTCACATTAGCATGATTAAATTATATAGTAAATGTATCCTAAACCCGATATTAGGTGATTCATCGATTGGAATCCCTATCACGAGTTATTAGGACCTCCTCACTTCTAGTTATAGATCTAGGGATCTACAGAGTGATCGGGACCGATCAAAAGCATTTAAACAACTAGATCTATCCTAGATCTAAGTCAATCTAGTTAGGGGGGTTTGAGCTTTGAAGCTCATTAACCTATTAAGTGCTAGATCCGACTAGATCTAGGTTGATCTAGTTAATGGACTTGGTTTCCAACTATATATGTACAAAATAAACAGTAAAATTGTTAAATCTACCTACTAACACGCAATATATATACAAAACTACAAGTTTAACGATGAACAAACGCTATATCTACATTGATCTAGATATATTGAACTATATATACAATATAATGCGCAAATGGTCGCTTTTTCACCTTGGGGAGCAACGACACAAGCTTTTTTTTGGCTTTGATTAGAACTCTCTAACTCTAGGTAAACAAGATCTACAATATATGTGATGGATTTAACTCCAATCTAGTGATTTAATGCCAAAATCGAACCCTTCTCTCTCTAAAATCGAAACTCTCTCTAAAATGCTCCAACCTTTCCCAAATGAGCTGAAAATTCGTATATCTGTAGGGGATTTAGGGCAGCCGCAAGTGCAATAGAGGTAGACGCAGGTACACCTATGGCTGGCCTGAGGTGGGCCCCACTTGCTCGGTTTTCATACTAGGAAGATAGTTTTTCGTGCTGTCCGCTGAAACGTCCATAACTCTCAATTCGGGAGGATTTAAAAGACGCACCATACCTGTAACACCCCTTTTCCGAAATAGAAAGAGAGGTTACTCAAACACAACAAAATTGATGAATATATAACAAAACTCTAAACAATAAAAGAATAATCTCATAATGATTAAATGTCATAAGACAAACCATAATAAATGCCACACTGGCTCAAATCACAATCTGAAATAACTATTACAACTCTAAATAAATCATTGTATCATAGCCTAACAAAATATAGAAGGGAACTCTCATCACAGTTGCCCTTGATCCCCCTGATTACCTACCGAAAGAAAAATATAGCATGAGCCGAATGCCCAGTACGGATATAAAGTACAAAATAAAGAACTGAGATAACTAACTCAATTAAATGAACTGAAATGAACCGAAATGGGCAAAACTAACACAACGAAATAATATGCTGAATCAAATGGCTGGGTGTTATTTCATACCGAGCTCAAAACAAAACAGAATTATACCTTGCCACACAAGTAAGTCAAATAATTCAACATAGGAAAATCAAATAATGCCACATAGGCAATTCATAACACATTGGACCACGAATTCAATGCATGTAAAATCAGAAGGTGTGTTTGGCACAAACATCACAAATTCGCAAAACAAAACAAAAAACTAGGGTCGACCCATATGCCTTCCACAACAAATCACCAAATGGCAAACTCCCACCAGAGTACAAAACGGAGACGCCGTGGACTGATCACACTGCCACTGAAGGTGTCATGCCTCGGTGCCAAGAGGACATGCCTGTGGTTCCCGCATAGGTGGTTATAGCTCAGGTATACCCTACGATATATTCTAACAAAAATACTATGTCACAACACATGCGACACAATATTAACACAAATGGGTTCTAATATGTACATGTTAACTTTAATGAATTATCCACACAAAGTCTCCAAAATATATTAACATGTACTTTCTACAAAATTCAAAATAAATACAAATGATGATACACTAGATCAAGAGTACAAACACGAGTTCTAAGTATCAATACTAAGACGAAACTATCACATGAATTTGAGAAGGAATAATTATGGGAAACAATAACTAATTTCGAAACGAGAAACAAAATGAACAAATTAAATTTAATAAGAGTATCGCTGAAGGAGTACGGAATCTGTACCTAGAATCGATAATGCAATACCCATATTTATATTCCAAATATACTCCTTAAATTCCCTCCGTCCAATCTAATAAAAATAATAATAATACAATTATAAGTTACCTAATAATTAAAATTTATATTAATATGAAATTAATTCCTCCAATTACATCAATTTTACAAGACAACCAAAATTAAATTATAATTATCTTCTAATCATATTTATTATTATTATTATATTTCAACAAATCAGTAACCTTAATATATTTTATATATAATATACATCATTCATTCATAAAGTAGTACAACAACTAGCTTTTCTTTATATCAACGATTTTTTTAAACAACACATGGCCTTTATATTCATCTCTGAAATTGTGCAACAATGAAACAATAACCATATATATATATATATATATATATATATATATATATATATATATATATATATATATATATATATATAATACTACAAACACATTATAGGTGATCTGAAGGGAAAAAATCAACAGTTTTTTAATACACATAATCTTTTACAACTAATTTGAGTTCTTACCTTTGTTAAATGAATCTTTTTCTTCTACAAAGTTTAATCTGATTTCTTCTTCCTTTCTTTTTCTCCATTCCGTAACAGTGGTTGCACCCTTTTTTTCTCAGTCAGTTATCAGAGGTACATGAGATAGATTAGGGTTTAAATATTTATTTATATATAACTGATGAACTCTCTTAATTTAAATAGAATTTTAATTTTACCCATATATAAATTAAATCAAATTAGTTTTAAGGCCCAATTTTATCAACTTAATTTATTAATCATTTATTAATACTTATTAGCCCAAAAGTAAATGACTAGTTTGACCCAAATAAAAGACAAAGTGCAATTAATATATTTTAAAATAAAATAATTTTTATTATTCAATATTTATTTATTTATTTATGTTACCAGGTATTACAATACCAATCCGGAAAGATCTTTTCGATAACTTCACAATGATATATTATTTGCCCAATTCTAAGTTCGTGAAGATAAGTGAAAATGGGAAAAATCATCCATAGGTAGATGTCAGCTAGTTATTCGCCTTGCTTTATAGTCGTTTGTTCATTCCTTTCAATCCGAGAATAGTTGGGAGACGTGCCATACCAATCAGCAAAGCTCTTTCTGAGGGCTACGTAGTGTCAATAAGTTTGACTATTTCTGGATCCGAGAAGATGAAGCAAAACGCAGACGGGTATCTTCCAAATTTAGCGGGATAGTCGACTAGTTTGTCTGCGACTCAGGGATCATTGTGATGGCTTCTTATGACCTTATCGTCGTGGTGAAATTATGCTTTTGCCTTCCTGTAGGGTTAGTACAAGGAAAATGAAATTTTGAGTGTGTATAGATGCCCTTCTTTGTCATGTTTATGCAATACAATGAAATTAAAATGACAAAGAATACTAGACACTCAATACATAACAAGGTATATCAAGTGATGCAATGCCATATGTAAAGTATGCAATGATATATGAGGGCTGAAATTTTAAAAGGTTACCCCTATCTGCTGGGGAGGATGATTATTATACTGCAGTCACCGGGCATTGCCGATGGATTCGCTGATTGCATTGCAAATCGCATATCATCATACATCGCATTTTGCAAGCCATAAATCTCACTTCGTACTTCGTATTTTGTCAATCACACTTCATAAATTTCAAATCTCAGTTTGCAAATCGCACTTCGCACTTCTCATTTTGCCAATCGTACTTCGTACATCACACCTCATATTTTACCAATTGCACAAATCACAAACCACATATCAAATCATGTATCAATGATCGCACATCGCACATCGTATTTTGCTAATCACACTTCGCAAATCATAAATCACATATCAAATCACGTATCGATGATCGCACATCACACTTCGTATTTTGCCAACCACACTTCGCAAATAACAAATCACATAACAAGTCACGTATCAAATCACACCACAAATTTCATATTGCATTGCAAATCACATCATGCCTTCACTGAGAATAGTTCTCAACGGTTACACCATCGGGTATTACCGATGCCTTCATTGAAAATAGACTTTAACGAATTTCATCATTGATTATAAAAGGGGCAAACTTTTTACTCGTGACCTCACTGGATTAGATACCGGTCTGACTGATAACATGGGTGCCTCTGACGTCTCTAGAGGATGCGGCCCATCCTTTTGCTGCCCAAATTTGAACTTCGGTGTAGAGGCCTCAACTTATGAGGACTTGGCGCAAGTTGAAATGTTTGATGATGTAGATTTTATTTGCTATACCTTTTGTTAGTCGCTGGGCGCATGTGGTTCTTTTCCTGTTATTTTTTTCGTCTTTTCACATATGTATAAATGATGTTGATATGAAAACTGATGTAATATTTGCACATATATATAATGATGCTCAGGCTTTTATCGCATAATTTCTATTATTGTCCATCATGATGCATGCTTTGTATATCATTATTTAGAAATTATGAGTTAGAACTGACCTTTGTGTGGTCTTGTGATACTATTTTTACTGACGAGGCATTTATTTTTGAGTTAGAAATTCTCTTGGAAAATTTTCCTTTCTTTTGTCATAGCAAGATTATGTCACCGTAATTTCTTTCAGGAGTCCTCTCATTTCTTTTAATGAGAAGCTTGGTCCCATTTTAGACTCTTTCCATTTCATTGAATAGGAAAACTGCCTCGGCCCTTTTGCATGTTGTTGCCGAGGATTCATATAAGTGACTCGCTTTGTTGACCACGCCAAGTTACCAATGGTGAGGAATATCATGCACATCAGACGAATAACAAAATGCGCCAAAAGCTTGACAACTCGGGCCGTCGGGGGTAAGTTCGATATAAGGATTAGTATGAGTTAAATTTCATGAAATTAGATGCTCATTGAGTCTTCCACTTAACTCGTATTCGCTGAGTTTTTATCTTATTGCTAAAGATCTTGAAATTTGAGTATGAAAATGAATTTTCTAAGCAAGTTGGGAATCGCTAACTTCAAGGTTTTTATTATTATTTTTATTTCTTTCCTCTTAAGGAATTTTTTATTTAACAAGTTATGAAATCGCAAGAAAACTTTTAAGCATCAATGGTCATTGTTCATGAGTAATATGAAATTTAAAAGACTTATCTCCCTTTATCAAAGATACCTCGTCTTCGCTCTAGACACTGTTTGTCGCAGAATTAACATCATATAACATGCACACGATGAGTGACGCAACCCTTAGCAGGGGTTTCTCTTCCATGACTTTAGATGATCTCATCCTGATATCATAATTGTTTTATAATTTTGACTCAATATTTTCTTTTCTTTCCTTTCCTCTTGCTTAACTTGTCTCATTTTCTTAGGCTATTCAGAGTTACCCATCTAACGATTTTTGGACCAATAACTCCCAAACCAAATGGCTTTAGGGTACTAGGTGTAAAGACACCCCTTCCGATTTACTTGCTCAAGTAACAAATGCCTTCAAGACAAGTCAGGCGGTCTACTCTATTCGTTCATTGCCTGCAAGATTCATTTTTTTAGGCTTAAATTATCTATGTAGCGAGCATTGGGCCGGTGACTCCTAAACCAGACAGCTTTAGGGTACTAGTTGTGAAGACACCCCTCAGACTTAATTACTTGAGTAACCTAGGCCATGATTTGGATCTTCTCAGGTCTTGTCTTCTTCCCCCTCGCAATGCTTATTTTCTTAGGCACTAAGTTATCCATGTAGCGAGCGTTGGGTCGGTGTCTCCCAAGCCAGATGGCTTTAGGGAACTAGGTGTAAAGACACCCCTTAGGCTTAATTACTCGAGTAATCGAGGCCACAATTCGGGACATTAGGTTGGACATTACTTACCTTCTATCTTTGCATTAATTGTCATCGATGTTGCCATGGTTTCATACCCCACAAGTAAGAGTCAGAGCAATCACAAAGTGCAGACATGCATATGAGGTCGAGTTTACTCCAAAAACCAATTTGATCTAGGATGTTGTGCAAAATTAAAAGGTTAAATAGTCTTAATTCTCTAATTGTACTCGCGATTCTTGCTCCACAGACGCTTATTAGAATTAATCCAATTCATAACAGGTTAAACAAAATTTTCTCTTTTAGTACCTTTTCCTAATATTCTAATATAAGATTTATCTATACTTAACATGTCTATCATCGCTAGTGAATGTAAATGGAAATAGAAAACAAAATACAGAGATGAAAGAGTCGTACCTCATATATGGATCGTTGTATTCTAAGAAAATTATGATTGGAAAAAACCAAATGATCTTATCGAATTGCCATTGATATGTTATGAGGGAAGCTCTGATGAGGACGAAACATGCTGATAGAACTCACTTATGCATTTTCCTTTTTAGGATGGTCAATGAATGCCCCAGTGTTGAGTTGTTGTTGTTTCTAAAATTGCCCAATCTTGTTTATCATCAGGCTAGTCGTTTCGTTGTATGAAGAATGGGCTGATAAGATGTCGAGATTATAAGTGTCTTTACCTTATGACCCACATAGAGATTAGGTAGACTGAGCTTTGACATTCGGAGTGCCCCAATCCTCATTTAGAACTTATAGGTGCACTTGGCTTTGATGACTCCTTTTTTCTTATTTGATGAAGGCTTGTGATTAAGGGTGTCAACTTTTGAGGGTCATGAGGTCGTCAGATAGTTACTTCGCATTTTTGAAACACTATTTGTGGTAATCTTCTCTGTATTTTACATCGCCTTATTTTGTATTTATCCTTGTTAATGATCGTACTTTATATATCACTGTGTTTCTCATTTCACGTTATCGCTCTAGATTTGATGATTGATGTCCAGAAGCCTTCGAATTCCACTGAATTGGACCTAAGAGATCAACTTGGTTTATGATGTGATGGTTTAACTGGTTTGGTTCGATTAATAAGGCTTGAATTATGGGTTTTATCTCGGGGAATAGGTCATCGGGTATGAGATAGACTTCACCATGATGGGTGCCTACGCATTCCTATAGGTCAAAAGGAGATTAAGTCTTCTCGCATTTCAGGGGTTGATGAGTTATTGAAGAGTTATATTTTGTGATTGATGAATCGTTGAAGGGGTTTTGTGACTTTTGTATTGGTTAAACCGTGCCATTACTGGCTGCCTACGTACTCCTTTGAAAGGAGATCAGGTCTTATGTAGTTCACGCAAAGGATATCAAGAGATTGATTTTTTGATTTTTTTTACATAAAAAAATCATATCATAGTAATGCATAGAAAATAAAACAAGACATAAAGCTAAGCAAATGATAATGTCCCCACATTTCTTGGGGCCTGTAACTGTATATTCTGGATCTACGTTTTTCTGGTTAGCTGAGGCTCGATAGTCTAGTTATCATTGGTCAGGTTGCCTTCGATGCTGGCAATGGAGGTTACTTCCTTGTCGCGAATATCTTCGATCATCACTATAACTTGATCACCTCCTGATTCAGCACATCCCTCGGGATACTCAAACTGGACCCATCACAAAAGGGGATAAGCTCTTGAAACCTTGATGGGTTGGTTTCCTCGACAACTTCTCTTTTTTCTTGATCTGTTCATTCATCTTTTTTTTGGGCCGGAGAGGATTTGACTTTGAAATTTCCCTCGAACTGTTGTTGCATTTCTTGAGAGAAACTTTCCTTTTTAGCTTTTTCTTCAATTAAAAGAATCAGTATTTCTTCATCGTCATCTTGGAAGGTAGAATCAAGAATGCGATTTCTAACTTCGGGCAACAAGATGTTTGACGGTGGCAGATGAATTTCCTTAGGGGCTCTTTTATCTCCTATGCCACTACTAGAAGCACAATTGGTTCACCTTGCATTCTGCCAAGATTGGTGCTCCTTTCTTTGAACTACCTATCTCAGGTGGAAATCTTAAGCTCTTTATCACTTCTGTGCCTTCCTTGATCGTGGGGATTTCTATCTTTAACTCTCCACATTCAATGAGATTCTATATTTTGTGTTGTAGAGCCCAACATCCCCAGTCGTAAATCCAGGTGAGTTAGAATGGTAGAGATATATCTAAGTGGGACAATGTCTCTTTCTCTGGAGATCCGTGGGAGGCAGCAATTCGGTAATCTTTCCTTCGCTTATCAAAAGGTGTAGCATCTCTTCCTTTGATTTGTTCGTAGGGGTGAATTTTCGGTATCTTGTAGATGTTGCTTGATCTTTCCTCTTTGAGAATTTGCATTCCTCTGAGCTATTTTTTCGCTGGCGAGATCTTCTAGAAATTTTATAATTCCACCTTTCATGCCCTTTTAGCCTCTTTGATCTTCTTCAGTCAGTTGAATCATCTTAGCGGGATATAAACTTGAATTCTGGTTAACCTCTTCTTTCTCTTCACTTTTCGATAGATGAATGAAAAGTCGCCTTATAACCTGATGTTGTTGTACTATCAGCTTAACCAACTTCTTTACTTGATGTTTGATCATCTTTAATTCTTGTCTTACTGTCGTACTCTCCTTTGGATTCTCCCATCCGAAGATATTTGTTTTGCTCCTTTGGGGATATTCTTTCATCCTCCATATGTTTTTGTGATTTGGATCCATTATAATGCTTCCTGACTCGATCATGTTCACTCCCTCCGTATTGTGCTGCTATAGAAGGTTGGTATTAACATTTGTCTGGTCAGGTAGTTTGATCACAGTATTGCCACTTTCAATTAGATTTTGGATTTTATACTATAAGGACCAACAGTCTTGTGTATCGTGTCTCGAAGACCCTGAATGGTAATCACACTTCTTGTTTGGATCATATCTTTTTCTTTTTGGATCCAGAGGTGGAGCCAATTCAGTAATTTTCTTCTGGTTGATTAATAAAGTAAATATATTCTCGAGGGAATCGCCTAGTGGAGTGAACACCTGATTTTCCGTTCTTTTAAGTTTTCTCTATCTATCCTGGCTTTGGTTGAATGCGACATGTTGTTGCAGTGACATATCGCCTCCCTTCATCCACATAGAGGGACTATTGTTGAGTCTCCTAGATTGCCCCCTGTAAAATGAGGAATACAACTTCATCGCCTTTCTTTTGACTTCTTCCGTCATTGCTATCATAATTTCCAGCTTGGATTTGCTCGGCTACAACTTCTAAAGCTGTGAAATCTTTGATCTTTCTAGCCTTCAAGACATTCTCTACCATTTTATCCTGCTTTATCATTTTAAAAAATGGTTTACCTATTCCTGTCAGGACTCTCTCATAGTAGTGGGCTTCCTGAATATCGATGAAACTCATGATCATTTTTGCCTCATCCATTGGTAGGCTCACTTGGGCTTCCATGCGCCTCCGCCTCTGCGCGTACTCCCTGAACGATTCATTACCCAGTTTCTTAACCTTGGTCACTAGTTGAGGAAATCATGGGCTAAAACTTCCCAACCATGGACCTTGGAGTTATCAATCCGGGCGTACCAAGTTCGAGTTTCACCAGTAAGGCTCATTTGGAACAATTGCACTTGGAGGTTCTCATCATCGGCATATGATCCGAGTTCGCCTATTTAGACTTTTAAGTGGGTGTACGGGTCACCCAATCTATTATACTTTTTTAATTCTGGGACTTGAAATTTATCGGGGGTATCTGACCTTTGGGAAAATACACAGGTCAGAATAGTTGACGCTTCCGTGGTATCATGTCCCCTTGATAAATCGTATGGCATCCTCTATTTGTCATACCTTCTTTCTGATATCCCTAGTTTCTTTGTCCTCTTGAAGGTCTATGATTTCCTTTGTTAGACCTTTATTTGCTGCCTCATTGACGGACCCACTGTTGATTTGGGACATTTGAGTGGACACTTGTGCATTACTTGTTTTTCTTGGATTTTAGATATCTCCCTGTGTGGAGGACTCAGTTTGACCTCTCAGTTTTGGCTCTTAAGCTATCTTGCACTGTTTTCACAACAGACTTGTCATTTCGGCAATTTGATTCTTGAAATCCTCAAACTCTTCCCGAGAAACAGGGATAGGTTCGGATGCACTACTTTCGACCATTTTGGCTGGTGGTGATCGCGCCTTCTTGGCTCAGAACCGTGTCTAGGACCAATCTACACCAAATCGACATCTAGTTTAGTCTTGATATTGGTAGATGATATGGATGCATGATATGTTATGCATTAGTTAAGGTTTTATTTAATCTTTTCTTGCAAAATAAGGTGTTAGTCATCTTAATGACATGATAAGAGATATATAATGACAGTTAAGATGGATGACATTTATATATTCGGAAAGTAACAGGGCATGAAGAGACATCATGCTTGTTGGGGTTTTCAGAGGCTGGCCTATCTTAGGATTACTCTCACGGGCTTTTTTGGAATGAAGGTTCCCAGATCTTCGTAATTTACTTAATGAAAACATCCATCTTTCAATTGGAGCGAATTTGAGTGTTGCCTTTTGTGAGCCTCATAAGGGAATACCCTTTAGAGTCTAGTAATAAACAACCGATGGGTTCGTCTCCTGGTGGAGGAATCACACAACATACATTCATCGGCCTTACCGCATGGAAATGATGACATTGTGCGAGGCACTAAAATAAAGCGCTTTAAAATTTGAAACATTTATTACTCACATAGATCATTCACACGATATGCAAATGCAGGATGAAAATCAACAAGGTTGAACACGACTTAAGCCCTCTATATCCCCTGTATAGTCGCCACCTATCGTAGCTGGGAATTTTTATTTCTAAAATATTATTTCTACCCTTCATATTTCTCTATGTTGATTAATTTATTTAAAGGGTGAAATTTCGGAAAAGATTGACATGAATGCTGACTATTTAAAAATATTGATTTTAATAATTGAGCCGAATTAGACAGAGCCGCCAGTCGGTATAAGTTTAAATGGATGTACCAACTCATCCAGATTTTGAAGGTTTTAGCAATATTGCCCAGTATGTGTCTCTATTTAATTTGGTTTGAAACCTGAGATTCGAAGAATTCGAGGGCTTGATTAAGCGAGGGGAATGTGTTAGGCACCCCCTGACTTTCGTGAAAATACGGTTACCGCATCTTGTTGATTTCATAAGCATGAAGTGTGTGTGTGTGTGTGTGTGTATGATATTGATGTTTATTTGATTTGTATTAAGTGCTTTTATTTTGAAGGTTGCTCTAAGCCAAGTTTTAACCTATAAATGGCGTTATTTTGAAAGTAGTGTTGTACCTTTTTGGACCTATGTACGAAGGATTTGATTTAATGAAAAGTTCATTTTTAGAAAAAATATATTGAACTGATATTTTAGAAAATAAGGTTTTTAAATCCTTCGCCCAAATGGGAATTGAGGTTCTTTGATACTTCCATTTATTAACTCTAGATTGGTCTAACCCCCAAAGTACTTTATTATTTTTATGAAAGCTCTTTGCTATTTTATTTGAAAATCACTTTTGGTGATAATGCATGAAGGAAAATATCAAAAAGGGTCGAACCATCATTGGACATGAAAGCCATCTCGATAGACCCGAACACCTGCAATCACAAGTTTTCACTATCAGGGGATCTAAATTCGATTTCTTGAGATGAACCCCTCGAACTCGTCTTAAGACCAAGTATTACATGTACAACACTCTTGTGCGATTTAACATTACATTGTAAACAAAAAGTCCATCGTGGGAATTTAGTCGAGATCTGATCAGTAGATCTCAACCCCGGGAATCCTAGGCTCACATTAGCCTGATTAAATTATATAGTAAATGTATCCTACACCCGATATTAGGTGATTCATCGATTGGAATCCCTATCATGAGTTATTAGAACCTCCTCACCTCTATATATAGATCTAGGGATCTATAGAGTGATCGGGACCGATCAAAAGCATTTAAACAACTAGATCTATCCTAGATCTAAGTCGATATAGTTTTGGGGGAAGGGGGGTTCGAACTTTGAGGCTCATTAACCTATTAAGTGCTAGATCCGACTAGATTTAGGTTGATCTAGTTAATGGAATTGGTTTCTAACTATATATATACAAAATAAACAGTAAATTGTTAAATCTACCAACTAACACGCAATATATACACAAAACTACAAGTTTAACGATGAACAAATGCTATATCTACATAGATCTAGATATATTGAACTATATATATACAATATAATTCGCAAATAGTTATTTTTTCACCTTGGGGAGCAACGACACAAGCTTCTTTTGGCTTGGATTTGAACTATTTAACTCTAGTTAAACAAGATCTACAATATATGTGATGGATTTAACTCCAATCTAGTGATTTAATGCCAAAATCTAACCCTTCTCTCTCTAGAATTAGAACTCTCTCTAAAATGCTCAATCTTCTCCCAAATGAGCTAAAAATTTGTATATTTGTAGGGGATTTAGGCCATCCATAAGTGCAATGGAGGTAGACGCAGGTACAGCTGTGGCTGGCCTGAGGTGGGCTCCACTTGCTCGGTTTTCATGCCGAGAAGACAGTTTTTTGTGTTGTTCACTGAAACGTCCATAATTCTCAATCCGGGAGGATTTAAAAGATGCACCATACCTGTAACACCCTCTTTTCGAAATAGAAAGAGAGGTTACTCAAACACAATAAAACTGATGAATATATAACAAAACTTTAAACCACAAAAGAATAATCTCATAATGATTAAATGTCTTAAGACAAACCATAATAAATGCCACACTGGCTCAAACCACAATCTGAAATAACTATTACAACTCTAAATAAATTAATGTATCATAGCCTAACAAAATATATCAAAATCATTGGATAGAAGGAAGTTCTCATCACAATTGCCCTTGATTCCCCTGATTACCTGACAGAAGAAAAATACAACATGAGCCGAATGCCCACTTACCCAATTTTCGTGCTGCGAAGTCAGTTTTTTATGTTATCCACTGAAACTTCCATAACTCTCAATCTGAGAGGAGTTAGGAGATGCACTATACCAATCCGGAAAGATCTTTTTGATAACTTCCTAATAATATATTATTTTCCCAATTATGAGTTCGAGAAGATAGGTAAAAAGGTGAAATACCATCCCTAGGTAGATGTCAGCTAGTCATTCGCCTTGCTTTGTAGTCAGCTGTTCGTTCCTTTCAATCTGGGAATAGTTGGGAGACGTGCCATACCAATTTAAAAAGATCTTCCTGAGGGCTACGCAGTGTCAATAAATTTTACCATTTTTGGATTCGAGAAGATGAAATGAAACGCATACGGTTATCTTCCAGATTCAGCGTGATAGTTGACTAGTCTGTCTATTGCTCAGGGATCATTGTGGTGGATTCTTATAACTTTATCCTCAGCTCTACGATCCTTGCTTGAACATGTTATCAGGGCAAAATTACACTTTTACCCTCCCGCGGGGTTATTGTCGAGGTGAAATTACACGTTTGCTCTCCTATAGGGTTAGTACAAGGAAAACAAAATTTCAAGTGTCTACAATGTGCTTAGCGACCATATAAAGGAGGTGAGATAATGAATCCCCGTTTCCTCGCCGTGTGAGTCTTGTAGGAAAAGATTCTTATTCCAATCAAGTGCTATTTGAAATCTTTGACTATACTACAAAGACATGGATTAATGTTGGTACTTTAGTTTCGATTCCTAAGGTTAGGATTGATGAAACTACAAGGACCGATTCTGGAAAAGCAGTTGATTCATTTTTGAGTAGTATTAGGGAAAATGGAAATCAATTTGATTTCACCTCGTTCTGCACTTATTGTTGACGACTATGACACTTTGATAGTGATGTAGTAATGAGTGAGATACGAAACATACTTCGGCATAAAGGTGGTTAAGTATGGCTTTATGAGGGATTAAAGATACTTAACATAGTGAAAATTCAAATGTATATGGGGTACTTTGAGTTTGTGGGTTGTAGCCTTTACGTGAACTAATTGAGTTTGGCGTGAGAGCTCCCACACTATTGTCGATGCCAGAAATTTTGCTTTTGCTATGTTGTTTACTACCCTTTGTATTTTCTATATAATTTTATTTATCTTTCTTAAATGGTGAGATTTTGGAAAAGGATCGACATACATGTTGACGATTTGAAAAGATCGATTTTAATGGTTTGGGACGAATTAGACAGAGCCGCCAGTTGGTATAAGTTTTAAATGGTTGTACCAACTTAACTGGGTTTTAGAAAGGTTTTCGCAATATGGCCCAATATTTAACTCCGTTTAATTGGTTTGGAACCCGAGATTCATAGAGTTTGGGGGCTTGCTTAAGTGAGGGGAAGGTGTTAGGCATCCCCTGACTTTTGTGAAACACGGTTAACGCGTCTTTTCATTCCCTATGCATTTAATGTGTGTGTGTGCATTGAAAGCTTTTGTTTTGAAAAAGGGCTTCAGTGCTTTATTTTGAAAGTAGTGTTACGCCTCTTTGGACATATATACAAAGTATTTGACTTATAGAAAAGTTCATTTTTAACAAGCATATGAAAGTGATGTTTTGAAAAGCTATTTTCAGACCCTTTTGCTCGCATCAGAATTGAGGCCTTTGATACTTCCAAATTTATTCCATATTCGGCTTGATTTGATTTTATTGAGATGCAAAATATCTTTGACAATATTAAAATTAATATCTACAAGGGTCGGGCTTTTTATGGGCATGAAAACCATCGAAGTAAGCCCGAGCACCACATATATGATTTTCCACTATATTGGGGCCTTAAATTCGGATACCGTGTTAAGGCCCTAGATTTAAATTTACAATGGATTGCAAGCTAGTTGTACAACTTAAAAAGTCCATCACAGGAATCAGATCAAAATTCATTTATTGAATCGTAAACCCTGTGGCTCCTAGGCTCACATAACATCAATTAAAAGCTTGCAGAATGTATATTTAAACATACTATGTACATCTAACTTTAAACTTCGCTAAACAAGGGATTTATTGATCAAATCCTTATACACGAGTAAATAAGCTTCCCGTTTCCTCTATATACATATCTAGGGTTACATGGTTGCTAAATATTTATAAAAACTAGAAAGTAAACTAGATCTATCTAGATCCTAGCCAATCTAGCTTAAAGGTTCAGGTTTTACAACTTTTGAACGGGTTAAAAGCTAGATTTGGCTAGATCTAAGATAGATCTAGTCAATACACTTCAAATATTAACTATTTACACAAAATGAACGGTTAAAAACTAAATCTAACCACAAAAAAAAATCTATGTATATCTAGCATTTATATACAGATAAAAGCAGTAAATATGCAAAAATCTGAAGAGATCTTACAATATGGCGCGATAACAGCACAACGAATGACTAAAGCTGCTGAAAACTTGATTTCAATTGATGAAAAGTTGATATATTGAAGTTTATATGTATATGAGTGTTTACAACAGAGATTTATAGAGTTTAGATGAAGATTTGGGTTGTTTCTCTCTTAGAACTCTCAGATTTCTCTCTCGTGAGTCTTCTCTCTCTGAAATCTACTTAAATGAGCTGGGGGGGGGGTCTAATATATATAGACCCAACACACTTGGCTGGATTTAGCTTCAAGTTATATTTGCAAAGCCGATTACATAGCTTTTTGAGATGGTCGGTGTGGTCATCTTCCTTTCTAGACTTAACGATGACATCATCCATATAAACCTCTATCTCATTGTGCATCATGTCATGAAAAAGGGCCACCATGGCTCGTTGATAGGTGGCCCTAGCATTGATAAGGCCTAAAGACAATCGCCTATAACATAATGTTGCATAGGGGGTGATAAAGGTTGTTTTCTTTCTATCTTCTTCGGCAACCATGATTTGGTGGTACCCGTCAAAATAGTCAAAAAAGAGTACATGCCTTATTGTTTCTTATTGTTTATCAGTATGTGGATGAAAGGTGCTGGGAAGTCATCTTTGAGACAAGCTTTGTTCAAATTCCGATAGTCCACATATACTCGTACCTTCCCTCCGGGCTTAGGCACATGAACTATATTGGACAACCATTCAGGGTAGGTTGATACCATGATAATGCCTACTGTGAATTACTTGACAACTTCTTCTTTTACCTTTAGACTCCATTCAGGTTTTAGTCTCCTGAGTTTCTGTTTGACATGCTTGAATCCCTGTTTAATAGGTAGTCGATGAATGACAATGTCAGTTAACAGTCTGACCATGTTTTTATGTGACCATACAAATACATCCTGGAACTGAGTTAGGAGTTCAATCAAGTCGATTCTTTTGTTTGGGGTAAGGTCGTTGCTTTAGGATTTTCTTAGGTTCCGACATTAACTGTGGTGGTTTGATCAAAGTTTAGTTTGGGTTTGTCTTCGACCAATTCTTTGATCTCCTCAGGCACCTCATAGTCATCTGTCTCTTCTTGATCAATTCTCATCAAGTCAAAGTCCCGTTCTACATCAAAGTCGTAGTCACTGTTGAGACTTGGCAATTCATCAACAAGGCTAAACAAATCTAGTTTAGAGTGCTAAAAACAAAATGCTTTCAGTTATTATATGAAACTGCTTAATAATACCAAGCATTAATGAAAGCATGACAAAATTAACTGCTAGTACTATGCAACAAAAGTAAGTAGTTTATAATATCTACACTTTAGGGCAGATGAACTTTCTTCCCTTTTACACTTTTCAATAGATGCAAGGAGTGTTACTCCAGTTATCCAGGGTCAGGTCTTTGTTGATAGCTGTGATGAAAGGATGGTTGATATCCTCCTTCTATTTGATAAAGACCATGACTGAACTTACATCAGGGTCGGTATTTATCATTGAAAGGTTCTCTTTAACCCTATTTATGCGAGGGATCGGGATTTGATCTTCTGAATAGTCATCATCTAGGATATCCTCATTCAGACCCTCAGTGTGTGCCAGAAAATACATATTTGCAAATTGATCTTGCACTTCTTGTTGGAACCTTTCATTCCTTTTCTTGTTTTCCTTAACAGGAGACCGAATTTCCTTTCCACTGGCCAATTTAACCTTAGGAATCAATATACCTAATACAGCCACAGGGATTTTCCTTGTTGGTTTCACGAATCCTGTATACATGAGATCTGGTAGTAAAATGGTGGATGTCTGAACCGACTGATGCTTGTGCGGGTTCTTGTAATTGGATCCATAGCCTAATCCAGCCTTTCCTGTTTGGCTAGATATTTGGAATAGATGTTTGATCCCTTGGTGATTTTTCCCTAGCCCTTTTGGCTTCAAGGCTGGGGCCCTGATAGGTTGATAGTGAGTGTTGCTCACTTTAAAGGCTTAAAAATTGGCTGGATCAGCTCCTTCGTTAAGGCTGATTAAAGGCATGTCACTTTATACGTAGACTAGGTATTCTGGTTCAGCATTAACGGTGACCAAATTATCGTTGACGATGTATTTTACTTGTTGGTGAAGGGTGGATATGAGACTGCTCCTACCATATGAATCCAAGGTCTTCCCAACAGCAAATTATATCTTGTGGTGATGTTTAACACTTGAAAGGATATGTAGAAGGTATGTGGACCGATCTCCACTAGAAGTTCGATTTGTCCTACAACATTTCGTTGAGACCCGTCAAAGGCTCTTATAACTATGTGGTTACTTCAGATTCAATTTGGACTGATCTTCATTCTTTCCAAAGTGTCGTAAGGACATATGTTTAAGAAAGATCCTCCATCTATCAATACTCCTCATATCATATACCCAGAGGATATCACTGCTATATGCAATGATTTGCAATGAGCAATTCCTTCCACTGGTATGTTGTCATTAGTGAAAGATAACACATTGCTATTGAAAATGTGATCTATCAAGTAACGACACTTTTCTTTATCCACCGCCTTAGGCAGATGTGCTTCTTCTAGCACTTGTGTTAAGATTTTACGATGATCTTTAGAAGACAATACCAAGTTCAAAATGGATATCTATTGAGGTTCCTCCCTTAATCTCTACACTATCTTGGCTTCATTATGTCCCATTTTGCTAAGGAATTCTTCAATTTTCTCCTCGGGAACTCTCCCCTTGGTTTTAGTGGCTGGCTTTATCACTCGCTGAGGTAGATACAGCGGGTTTTCCTTTGATATAGCCGCCGCATAATTTGAGGTCGATCCCTCATTCTCCCCATAGTTCCATGGAACTTTTTTCAGGTTGATGAAGAGATACTGCGGCCTGAATGGCAATATCAAGGGTTTTGGTGCTTCCACTTTTAAAGGATTCTTTCCTCCTTTGTCCCCCTTTCCTTGAATTGTTAGGGGTATGGCAGTTGTATCCTTCTCATAGGAAATAACTGCTACAATTTCCTTCAGGTTCCATGTTAGAGGAGGAAATATGGTCTCTTCACCAGGAAGGCCATTATCTTAACTTGCTTTCAGCAGTTTGACGATTTTAATCAGGTTCTGAATTAGATGACGAAGTCCCCAATATTCTTCTGTATCGTGCCCAGAAGTGTTAGAATGATATTGACGTATCTTGGAAGGGTTGAACTTCCTTATTTGAGGATTCACTAGGGGTAACAGTTCCGTGACTCTTCCCTCATTGATCAACATTTGGAGGATTTCTTCCATGGGTTAATTTAAAGGAGTGAACTTCCTTTTGAAGGATAAATTTCTACGAGCTCAGAATCTTTCTTCCTTAGCAACCTTATCTGCCTATGTTTTATGTTCATGGAATCGATAATGATCCATCCTTGCAGTTGGAAGGATTTTGGGCGTATGAGGATTTGTTCTTCTCTAGCTGACTAGAGTTATCAACTGTCGAGTTATTTGGTGTTTATATACCATCATTTCTGCCAGTTGACCAATTTGTTCCTTGATAGACTTCATTTCTCGTTCCATCAGAAATTGACATTCTGAATAATCGCATTTATCAGAACTATCCTTACTTGTTTGGGGAGAATCCCCTACGTACTTGAGGTACTTGGAACTTTCTCCACTCCCCATACTGATCATGTTTAGTCCCTCCTCATTGTGTTGAAGTAAAGGGTTATCTTGGATATGTGTTGTGGTTACTCTCGCCGCTATCTATCAGGTCTTTGATCTTGTGCTTCAAAGACCAACAATCTTAGGTATCATTGCCTGGAGCCCCAGAATGATAAGCACATTTCTTGCTTGGGCCAAAATTCTTCCCACTTGGATTGGCTGGTGGAAGGAGCTGAACAATTTTCTTTTGTGCTATTAGAAGCTTGAGTATATTCTCAAGTGAGTCCTTTAAGGGTGTAAATGTCCTTTGACGTTTGGCCTCTCCAGTTCTTTAGAACGTAGGATTTGAGGGTTGTACATATGTTTGGAAAGGGGAATAATTTTTTATCTGAATGGGCATGTTTTGGTTGCCTCTTTGAGTTTGACCTTGTAGTATCAAGGATACATCCTTTTCTTTCTTCTTATGAACTCTTCGGCGTTTATTCCCATAATTTCCAGCCTGAATGTGCTCAGCCACGACTTCAAAAGCAGTAAAGTCTTTAATCTTTCCAGACTTCAACCCCATCTAAGCCATTTCTCCGTGTTTGATCATTTCTGAGAGTGGTTTTCCTAAACCTGCTAGGACTCTCTCAAAGAACAGAGCTTGTTGTATGTCGATGAAGGTCATTACCATATCAGTTTCTGTCATTGATGGAATGACTTGAGTAGCTAGATATCTCCATCTTTGGGCATATTCTCTAAATGAATCACTATTCTGCTTTTTAGCTTTGGTGATTTGATATCTGTCTAGAGCCATTTTTGACTGAAAGCTGTAATGATTTAGGAAGGCATGGACTAGCTCTTCCTAGCTGTGAAATTTGGAATTTTCCAGTCAAGCATATCAGGCTCTAGCCTCTCCGGTTAGACTTTTCTGAAATAGTTGCATTCTCAACTTCTCATACTCTTCATAGGATCCGAGTTCTCCAATGAACACTTTCAAATGAGTATAAGGATCTCCCAATCTATCATATTTTTTAAAATTTGGGATTTGGAACTTTTTTGGATACCGAGCCCCGAGAAAGATGCAAAGGTCTGAGTAGTTAACACTCCCATATGCTCTAGTCCTTTTGATTGACATGATGGTTTCTTCCATTTACTGGACTTTCTTTCGGATATCACCAGTATCTCGATCTTCTTTGAGATTGATGATTTCAGGGGTTTTGTTGGTTTTCTCATTATTTTGAGGTTCTAAAATCTATGTTTCCTTTTTCTTGTCAGTACCCTAACTGCCACCTTGTTTGGAGGACTCTGGTTGAGTAGGTATTTGTTTACCCTAAGTACTTTTGCTCTATTCTTTTAATAAGACAACTAATTCTGCTATCTGATTTCTGAGTCCCTCGAGTTCTTCCCGAGACACGAAGCTTAACCCATGTTGCGTACTTTCTTCCATGTTAATGGGTAGGCTTTTTGCCTACTTAGATCTGGATATGGTAATGGGACCAATCTTGCCTACAATAAAAGTAGGTAGTTTAGTCTTGATAGACCTGAATAATATTCATGCTATGCAATGCATCAGGTTTAGAGTTTTTTAATATTTTCCTGCAAAACAGATGTCAGTTGTTTTGATGACGGGATTTGATATTTGACAATGAATTTGAAATAATTGATATTTAATATCTTACAAGAATTAACATTTACAACATTTAATGTGACGCCCCCAAAATTAGGTATACATCACCCATCTTGGGTCGTCAGATACATAGTACAGAATACAAATACAACTTACTAATACAACTGTCGTGTACAATACGACAAAACATAAACTGTGAGTTTGAATACAAATATTATCTTCTAGAGAGTATTCATACTCAAAAGGAGTCCTCGTTACATTTATTAACACACCATTACATAGAATAGTGAGGACTACTAACTAATACTATCATTCGGACCATCACTCCGTTCCCCGACTTGCCCCAGCTACGTTCTCATTTCCTGAAGAGAACAGTGAAAGAAAGGGTGAGCTCAACTAGCCCAGTAAGAAATATTATGACTAAGATAATGCAGAATAAATTATCATTAGCCTTCAACAATATTAAACTGATAAAATACAATAGACATCTAGTTTAACTGCAGCGGAACAAGCAATCCATTAAAAGAGTCAAGTAGAAGATAAACTCTACTATCTTTTATGATTTAAAAGATTTTCCAACACTGTGATCGCTGAGACTCAGCTTAATAAAATAATCCACATCATCGAATCACCCCTGCACTACGGCCAAGGATATTCGTATATTCATTAATGGTCATGATCATGCCAACAACTGTCCATCAATGCACTACGGGCCAATGAGGACTTTTACCACATCATTTGTAACATTACGGTCATGATTATACCGAATAATCCCTGGTCATAATCATACCAAGTCCATCTATGCACTACATGCCACAGATGACTTTCAATATTTTATAAACATGAGGATGATGACAATGATATAAGAATTCAATAAAACAAGTTCAAGAATTAATTTATCCAAGAATTAACAACGTCCAAATTGTCAACATGATACTACTTTGTGGAGTAAAATTCAAGAATGATCAGAGAATATTTTCATGAATAGATACTAGATGAAACGCAATTATCAAGGATATTCCACAAATTTCATGGAGTATAGAAGTCAAAACTTAACCAACTGAGTACAATAAAGAATGAAATAACAAAAAAATCACCATGCATGCGATAGACCGCACAGATAGGTTATTCCAACAGAATAATAAATAATGGAACCAGGTCCGGCGTAAACGCACAGACAGGATATTCCGACAGAATAATAAATAATGGAACCAGGTCCGGTGTAAAACACACAGACAGGATATTCCGACAGAATAATAAATAATGGAACCAGGTCCGGTGTAAAACACACAGACAGGATGTTCCAACAGAATAATAACAAAAACGGAACCAGGTCCTGTGTAAAACACACAGACAGGATGTTCCGACAGAATAATAAATAATGGAACCAGGTCCGGTGTAAAACACGCAGACAGGATGTTCCAACAGAATAATAACAAAAACGGAACCAGGTCCGGTGTAAAACACACAGACAGGATGTTCCAACAGAATAATAGAAGAATGTCACCAAGTATAGGGTAGACCACGTATACAGGTTATTCCAACAGAATAATAAGAAATAGAATAACAACAGTTCTCTTCATGAATAAGAAAGAATAACACCCCTTACCGTTTTAAAGAAGAGCTGAAGTAAGGAAGTAGTTAAGTAGCAGAATACTCTTCTTCTCTCTCTCTATAGTTTCTCTCTATAGTTTCTCTCTCTAGAGTTCAGTGAATTCGTAAGAAATAATGAAGGAATGAGCTGCTATTTATAGAAAAATAGAATGCATAGTAACTAATCCATGAACGGTCCAGATTGATTACTTTAATCTGACGGTCCATATTTAAAGAAAAATCTTTTAAATAAAATATAATATATTCTATTTATAGAATAACTTTAATAAAGTATTTTGTTTTATATAAAAAGATGTTTCTGTTTTATTACGTTAATAATACGAATAAAACAAAACGTCATTATCGCTAAATAATTCATATTATTAACTGACAATAATTGAATCAAACTGAGTGACTTCTCACATAAGCATTAATAATCAATACCGTGTGCTACTATGCAACCACACGTATTACTGTACTTTTACTACCGAGTAGTTCAACAGTAACAATGGTAAAACTTCCGCCGTTATTTTTAATAAAATATTTTTGTCGTTTTCTCAATCCGACAATAATTCCGTTGTGGGGTCCACCAATGATTGTGTCGTTGTACGAATATTCCCTGTTAAAACGAATATTCCCCGACCAATCGAATATTATATAACAACTTGCGTACTTTGCAAAATTTATAAATATTACCCACAACTATAACATTATATCAAATTAACTCCATAATATTCAAAAATGATATTTATAGAAAATTCATCTTTATTTATAAAAGTTGGGGTCTTACAACCTCCCCTTCTTATGAAATTTCGCCCTCGAAATTAGGGTACGTACCTGGTATGTCGAAGAGGTAAGGATACCTTGATTTCATTTCAGATTCTAACTCCCAAGTCATTTCCTCAACATCGTGGTTTCTCCACAAAACTTTGACTTGAGGTATAACCTTGGAGCGTAGAATATGTTCCTTCTTATCCAAGATTTGAACAGGAACTTCTTCATACGTCAAATCTTCCGCTATTTCGTCCGGTTCTAACTCAATAATGTGGTTCGGGTCTTCCACATATTTGCGTAACATGGATATGTGAAAAACGTTATGAACACGAGACATACTTGGCGGTAAAGCGAGTCTATAAGCCACAGTTCCTACTCGATCGAGGATTAAAAATGGACCGATGAATCGAGGATTGAGCTTTCCTCTCTTTCCAAATCTCGTAACTCCTTTCCATGGAGCAACACGTAAGAACACATGATCTCCTACATCAAATTCCACGTCCTTTCGATGAAGATCAGCATAACTCTTTTGTCGATCTTGTGAGGTTTTTATACGTTGTCGGATCGTTTGAATCTTTTCTGTAGTCATACGTACCAACTCCGGTCCCAACAACGTTGCTTCACCCACCTCATCCCAGCATACTGGAGAACGACATTTTCTTCCATACAATGCTTCGAATGGAGCCATGCCAATACTTGCTTGATAACTGTTGTTGTAGGAAAACTCCACCAATGGTAAGAACTTGTCCCAACTTCCTTTGAAGTCAAAGACACAGAGTCTTAATAGATCTTCAAGAGTTTGAATAGTCCTCTCTGATTGTCCGTCCGTCTGAGGATGATATGCTGAACTAAATCGTAACTCCGTGCCCATAGCTTTTTGTAAACTAACCCAAAATCGTGAAGTGAATCTTGGGTCTCGGTCAGAAACTATGGATACTGGCATACCATGCAGTCTTACAATCTCGTTTATGTACATACGAGCAAGACGTTCAAGTGTATAAGTTTCTCGTATCGGTAAGAAATGAGCAGACTTGGTCAATCTATCAACAATGACCCAAATCGCATCAATACCTTGAGAAACCCTAGGAAGACCGGTAACGAAATCCATGGTAATGTGCTCCCACTTCCATTCTGGAATTTCAAGTGGTTGCAATGGACCTTTTGGTACTTGATGCTCCGCTTTGACTCGTTGACAAGTTAGACACCTTGAGATAAACAACGCTATCTCTCTCTTCATATTGCTCCACCAAAATGTATGACGAAGATCATGATACATTTTGGTACTTCCAGGATGGATTGCAAACGGTGTGTTGTGCGCCTCCATCATGATTTCATACTTTAAATCAGGGTTGTTAGGAACACAAAGTCTGGAGTTGACTCGAAGTATTCCTTCTTCATCGATTCTTGCTTCCGGCATAGCACCTTCTTGCACTTTCTTCTTCATACGCATCAGCTCCAGGTCTGTAGCTTGAGCAGCTTTAACTTTATCGATTAAAGTCGGTTCTACTCGTATATTCGCCATCATCACATGGGTCCCTGGAGTCTTTAACTCTATCTCCATCCTTTGCAAATCACACAAAATGGGCCTTTGTGTTGACAATATCGCACTTGTACTTGCATATGATCTTCTACTCAATGCGTCAGCTACCACGTTCGCTTTTCCAGGATGGTATTGAATGGTATGATCATAATCTTTCAACAGTTCAAGCCAACGTCGTTGTCGCATGTTGAGTTCCTTTTGAGTGAAGAAATATTTGAGGCTTTTATGATCCGTAAAGATCTCCACCTTCTCCCCATACAAGTAATGCCTCCAAATTTTAAGTGCAAAGACAACAGCTGCCAACTCTAGATCATGAGTAGGATAATTCCTCTCATATTCCTTGAGTTGTCTTGATGCATAGGCTATGACTTTTCCATGTTGCATGAGAACGCATCCCAACCCTTTGCTCGAAGCATCACTGTAGATGACAAATCCCTCCGAGCCAGATGGTATTGTTAGAACAGGTGCTGAAATGAGTCTCCTCTTGAGTTCTTGAAAACTCTGCTCACATTCTTCGCTCCAACCGAACTTTGTATCTTTTCGAGTCAGCTGAGTTAATGGAGTAGCGATTCGAGAAAATCCTTCCACGAATCTCCGATAATAACCAGCTAAACCAAGAAAGCTACGTACTTCGGTCACTGATTTAGGTTGCTCCCAGCTTTGAATAGCTTCAATCTTTGCCGGGTCAACCGATATTCCACGACTTGATACTACGTGCCCAAGGAATGCTACCTCCTCCAGCCAGAACTCGCATTTCTTCAACTTGGCATAAAGTTTGTATTCACGAAGCTTTTGGAGTACCAGCCTCAAGTGTTGCTCATGATCTTCACGGCTTTTGGAATAAACAAGGATGTCATCGATAAAGACGACCACAAAGTGATCCAAATATTCCTTGAATACCCGGTTCATCATATCCATGAAGGCAGCAGGAGCATTAGTCAATCCAAAAGACATAACTAAGAATTCATAATGCCCATACCGAGTTCTGAAGGCAGTCTTTGGAATATCCTCAGTTCTAACCTTCAGCTGATGATATCCAGAACGAAGATCGATCTTTGAAAAGAATTGTGCTCCTTGCAACTGGTCAAACAGGTCATCAATACGTGGCAATGGGTACCTATTTTTGATGGTGACATGATTCAACTCCCGATAATCAATACAAAGTCGCATACTCCCATCTTTCTTCTTCACGAACAGAACAGGAGCACCCCAAGGAGAAGTACTAGGACGAATAAAACCAATGTCTAACAATTCCTGCAGTTGAGTCTTTAACTCCTGAAGTTCAATAGGAGCCATTCGATATGGGGCTTTGGAAATGGGTTTTGTACCGGGTTCAAGGTCGATACAAAATTCAATTTCACGCTCTGGGGGTAGGCCAGGAAGTTCTTCGGGAAATACGTCAGGAAATTTATTAACAACAGAAATATCATTCAAAGCTGACGTATTTTTGTTTAGATCTGTGACATGAGCTAAGAAAGCTTGACATCCGTTTTTCAATAAACGAATAGCTTTATGGCTTGAGATGACAGCGATTGATTTTAATGGTTTGGTTGCTTGAATTCGCATAATAGGTCGATTAGGAATATGAAAGCTAACAACCTTACGAAAACAATCAATTTTTGCATGATGAGTAGTTAACCAATCAATCCCTAGAATCACGTCAAATGCAAGTATTTTTAATGAAATCAGATCGACAGGTAATGTGTGGGTACCAACTTGAACCAAACAAGACTTATAAACCGTGGATGTAATGAAGGTTTCTCCCAATGGAGTTTCAACTGCTAAGTCAAAGTCTAATTTCTCCGGAATCAAATTTAATCGATGAGCGCAAGTAGGAGAAATAAAAGAATGGGTAGAACCGGTATCAAATAAAGTATAGACTTCGTTAGAGTTTATGATAAGCTTACCCGTGATGACCTCATTCGGGTTCCTTGCTCTCTGGGAGTTCACAACAAACGCTCTCCCTTGCACAACCGGTTTTGACTTTTCTGGGACGGCCTTTGGTGCCTCCATCCTAGCTGAATTTGTCTTCGGTAAACGACAAAATCGGGCTAAATGACCTTCTCTTCCACAATTATAACATGCTTTGGACGGCATCGCGCAGTTTGGACTGATGTGCCCCTCCCCTCCGCATTTGAAACATATGATAGGTGGTCGTTCTCCTTCCTTAACGACAGGTGCTGGTGCTGACGTCTTTCCATCATTGTTGAATCTCCTCTTCTTGAAATGCCCATTCTTATTGTTTTGGCCCTGATTACCACCGAAGTGGTTACCATTTCTGGCCTGTTGATTCCCTCCACGCTTGTTGTCACCGCTTCGATGACTGCTTTCACTGGTATTATCATTTTGTCGGCTGCTCTCTTTTGGTTGCGTTGTCTCGTTATCGCGCTCCACCAACTGAGCCCTATTTACAACATCTGAATACAAACACAGTTTATGAGAAACAAGATGTTGACGTATCTCCGGCTTCAAACCTCTTAAAAACATCCGCGTCATTCTTTCTTCATTATCCACCAGGTGGGACGCAAACCGGGATAACTCCGCAAATTTTGCCTCGTACTGCGACACGGTCATATTATTCTGCTCCAATTTGATGAACTCCACCTCCTTCATGTGACGAATACTCTCGGGAAAGTATTTGTCGTTAAACAGCTCTTGGAACTTCTCCCAGGACATCTTCAGTGCGGCAGGTTGAGTACGCTTTATCGATTCCCACCAGTAATCTGCCTCTCCTCGCAACATAAAGGCGGCAAAGGGAACCTTTTGCTCCTCGGAGCAACCCAAGACATCAAATATCTTGGTGATCTGCTTTATCCATGTTTCAGCTACAAGTGGTTTGGGTTCTCCCTTAAACTCCGGTGGTCCCAGCTCCTTAAACTGTTTAGCGGTGACCGCCAGAGAGTTTCCAGTATTTCCACCTACGTTGTGGACAGGAGCCGCTTTCACCTGTTGTTGCATGAATTGCATAAAGCCTCTGAACATTTGATCATTCATCATTTGGTCAGTGTTGTTGTTTGCATGAGGATTGTCACCTTCCTGATGCACATTATCCTGATTATTGATATGTGGTGAATCAACAGTCGCCTGTGCTCCATTGCTATTCTCAACATTCTCAGATGCCATTTTCAGATACTGCCACAAAATAAAAATTAATTGATATGTCATATTTTATCCTTATATTATGACCGACCAATTAAATACCATGCAAATAAACTTAGGTAGGTCATACTAGCGAAGAAATTCCCCGTCTCTCCCCTCCTAGTTCTATTCTCACATCTTAGCCAGGGATCATATCCCTAAGCTCTGATACCAACTGTGACGCCCCCAAAATTAGGTATACATCACCCATCTTGGGTCGTCAGATACATAGTACAGAATACAAATACAACTTACTAATACAACTGTCGTGTACAATACGACAAAACATAAACTGTGAGTTTGAATACAAATATTATCTTCTAGAGAGTATTCATACTCAAAAGGAGTCCTCATTACATTTATTAACACACCATTACATAGAATAGTGAGGACTACTAACTAATACTATCATTCGGACCATCACTCCGTTCCCCGACTTGCCCCAGCTACGTTCTCATTTCCTGAAGAGAACAGTGAAAGAAAGGGTGAGCTCAACTAGCCCAGTAAGAAATATTATGACTAAGATAATGCAGAATAAATTATCATTAGCCTTCAACAATGTTAAACTGATAAAATATAATAGACATCAAGTTTAACTGCAGCGGAACAAGCAATCCATTAAAAGAGTCAAGTAGAAAATAAACTCTACTATCTTTTATGATTTAAAAGATTTTCCAACACTGTGATCGCTGAGACTCAGCTTAATAAAATAATCCACATCATCGAATCACCCCTGCACTACGGCCAAGGATATTCGTATATTCATTAATGGTCATGATCATGCCAACAACTGTCCATCAATGCACTACGGGCCAATGAGGACTTTTACCACATCATTTGTAACATTACGGTCATGATTATACCGAATAATCCCTGGTCATAATCATACCAAGTCCATCTATGCACTACAGGCCACAGATGACTTTCAACATTTTATAAACATGAGGATGATGACAATGATATAAGAATTCAATAAAACAAGTTCAAGAATTAATTTATCCAAGAATTAACAACGTCCAAATTGTCAACATGATACTACTTTGTGGAGTAAAATTCAAGAATGATCAGGAGAATATTTTCATGAATAGATACTAGATGAAACGCAATTATCAAGGATATTCCACAAATTTCATGGAGTATAGAAGTCAAAACTTAACCAACTGAGTACAATAAAGAATGAAATAACAAAAAAAATCACCATGCATGCGATAGACCGCACAGATAGGTTATTCTTAACAGAATAATAAATAATGGAACCAGGTCCGGCGTAAACGCACAGACAGGATATTCCGATAGAATAATAAATAATGGAACCAGGTCCGGTGTAAAACACACAGACAGGATATTCTGACAGAATAATAAATAATGGAACTAGGTCCGGTGTAAAACACGCAGACAGGATGTTCCAACAGAATAATAACAAAAACGGAACCAGGTCCTGTGTAAAACACACAGACAGGATGTTCCGACAGAATAATAAATAATGGAACCAGGTCCGGTGTAAAACACGCAGACAGGATGTTCCAACAGAATAATAACAAAAACGGAACCAGGTCCGGTGTAAAACACACAGACAGGATGTTCCAACAGAATAATAGCAGAATGTCACCAAGTATAGGGTAGACCACGTATACAGGTTATTCCAACAGAATAATAAGAAATAGAATAACAACAGTTCTCTTCATGAATAAGAAAGAATAACACCCCTTACCGTTTTAAAGAAGAGCTGAAGTAAGGAAGTAGTTAAGTAGCAGAATACTCTTCTTCTCTCTCTCTATAGTTTCTCTCTATAGTTTCTCTCTCTAGAGTTCAGTGAATTCGTAAGAAATAATGAAGGAATGAGCTGCTATTTATAGAAAAATAGAATGCATAGTAACTAATCCATGAACGGTCCAGATTGATTACTTTAATCTGACGGTCCATATTTAAAGAAAAATCTTTTAAATAAAATATAATATATTCTATTTATAGAATAACTTTAACAAAGTATTTTGTTTTATATAAAAAGATGTTTCTGTTTTATTACATTAATAATACGAATAAAACAAAACGTCATTATCGCTAAATAATTCATATTATTAACCGACAATAATGGAATCAAACTGAGCGACTTCTTACATAAGCATTAATAATCAATACTGTGTGCTACTATGCAACCACACGTATTACTGTACTTTTACTACCGAGTAGTTCAACAGTAACAATGGTAAAACTTCCGCCGTTATTTTTAATAAACTATCTTTGTCGTTTTCTCAATCTGACAATAATTCTGTTGTGGGGTCCACCAATGATTGTGTCGTTGTACGAATATTCCCTGTTAAAACGAATATTCCCCGACCAATCAAATATTATATAACAACTTGCGTACTTTGCAAAATTTATAAATATTACCCACAACTATAACATTATATCAAATTAACTCCATAATATTCAAAAATGATATTTATAGAAAATTTATCTTTATTTATAAAAGTTGGGGTCTTACATTTAATATTTGACATGGAATTGAAAGGGAAAGGTATGAAGAGCATTCCCTTCACGTTTGGTTTATCAGAGGATAACCTATCTTAGGTTTACTCTCACGGGTTTTTCGGCATGGAGGTTCCCAGATCATCACAATCTACTAGATGGGAAGTTAATCCAATCTTTCAAATGGAGCAGAACTGAGTGGTACCTTTCTTGAGCCTTACTTGGACTTAATCGCCACTAGAGTCCAGTAATCAGTAACCGACGGGTTCGCCTCCTGGTGGAGGAATCACACAACATACATTCATCGCGTCTCACCACATTCAAAATGATGACATTGTGTGAAGCACTAATATAAAGCATGGTAAAGAGACATTCACATCCATTCAATGTAAAGAAGTTATTTCACACACATGCACAAAGAAGGGAATCAAAAAGATTGAAAAGCGGCTTAAGCCCTCTATTGTCCCTAGCAGAGTCGCTGACTGTCAATGCCAGAAAAATTTCTCCCTCTTCCTAGGTGTTTCTTACCCTTTATATTTTCTATTTGAATTTATTTGATCTGAAGGGTGAGATTTTCAGGAAAAAGACCAACATATAATGTCGATTATTTGAAAAGATTTAATTTTTTATTGGTCCGTATTAGACAAAGTTGTCAGTTGATATGAGTTAAATGGTTGTATTAACTCAACCGAGTTTTGAAATGTTTTGCAATATGGCCCACTATTAGACTATGTTTAATTGGTCTTAGAAACCGAGATTCATAAAGTTCGGGGGATTGATTAAGTGGGGGGAAGGTGTTAGGCACCCCCCGACTTCCGTGAAACACGGTTACCGCACTTTTTATTCCTAGTTTGTGTGTTTGTGTGTGTGTATTGTAGTTAATTGAGCCTAAGTGCTTTATTTGAAAGTAGTGTTATGCCTCTTTTGCGCCTATATTCAAAAGGTTTGACTTATATAAAAGTTCAATTTTAATACAAGGCATATAAAGTGATGTTTTAAAATCAAGGTTTTCAAACCCTTATGCTCGCATAAGAATTGAGGCATTTGATACTTCCATTTTATTTCGTATTCAGCTTATTCTGATTTTTATTCTCGAGATACAAAGAATCTTCGAAAAAATAATAAATATATAAGTGTTGGGTTCCTTATTAGGCATGAAAGCCATCAAAGTATGCCCGAGTACCACACATAGGATTTTCATTATTATTGGGACCTTAAATCCGGATAACTGTTTTAAGGTCCTAGATTTACAAGTACAAAATTTGCAAGCTAGCTGTACAACTGAAAAATGTCCATCGTGGGAACTAGATCTAGATCCATTAATGGGATCATAGATCATGTAGCTCCTAGGCTCACATAATATCACATAAATAGCCCGCACCATGAATATAAACCAATAAAATACATATTTACTTCTAGACGTCGCAAACCAAAGGATTCATCAGTTAAATCCTTGCATGCGCGTAGCTAAAGCTTTTAGTGTCCTCTAGATACAGATCTAGGGTCACATGGTTGCTAAATACTTGCAAAAACTAGAAAGAAAACTAGATCTATATAGATCTTAGCCATTCTAGCTTCCAGGTTCAAGTTTCACAACTTTTGAACCGGGTAAAAGCTAGATCCAGTATATATCTAGTCAATAAATCTTAAATATTGACTATTTACAAGAAAATGAACATTTAAAAATTCATATTTATGCCATGCAGAGGCAGATCTATATATATAGTACTTATATACTGTGTCAAGCAAGAAAAAGCAGCAGATCTGAAAGGATCTTACAATTAAGCACGAGAATGGCTATCGAATGACTTTAAGCACCTATAAACTCAATTTACAATAGTTAAAACTTGATATGTTACTATATATATGTATAAGAGTGTTTGAAAAAGAGATTTACAAGAATTAGAGTACGATTCGAGCTCCGTTTAGCTATTTTAGCCTCTATTTTTCTCGCATGAGCCCTCTTCTTTCCTAATCTTCTTTTAGAAGCCATAGAGGGAGGAGGTATATATAGACCTGAGTTTTCGAGAGTCTACCTATGACTGGGCTTGGTGGGCCCAACTCGGTGGGTCCCGTCGTCTCGAAGTGCGTGCATTCTGACCAACACGCAGTCTGTTTGAACCTTCATAACTTTTAATCCGGGAATCTGATGAAGGCGTGCTATACCTTTCCGGAAAGCCCTTTCATAGAGCTACCCAATGACATGGGATTTAAGATTTTTTGAATCTGAGAAGACGGGTCCATGACTAGATCTTTGAGTCTTCACAGTCTATCTGTTGAGCTGTCTTGCGCTGTTTTCACTCGGGATTGCTGTTATAGTTCTGCATGACCTTCTTCATGATGATTTAACTTGATTTGATGTTGAGTTGGCAAAATTACTCTTTTGACTTTCTCGATGTTAGCTCGCACTAGTTTACATCATCGGATCCTTCCCGATGTTACGCTGGGGCTGTCTTCAACGGTTTGGATTTTTATCTAGTTGATGTCGATGTTGTTATCGGGGATAGAGTTTACAATGATTACTATCATAACATCCTCTTAATGTCTACTCGAACGGTAGTTTCCAAAAGTTTCCCATCACTGAACTTTCTCGATGCCTACTCAAATAGTAGTTTACAGGGTTGACCATCCCGAACTTTTTTTGATGCCTACTCAAACGGCAGTTTACAGGGTTGACCATCACCGAATTTTTTTTGATGCCTATTCGAATGGTAGTTTACAAGGTTGACCATCATCGAACTTTTTTCGATGCCTACTCGAACGGTAGTTTACAGGGTTGACCATCGCCAGACTGTCTCGATGCCTCATCTAGAGATTTTTCTTATAACAGATTCCATCATCGGTCCTTCTCGATGAAGATAATTTTCCATAGTTGTCTTCACCAGGTTTTCCCGATGCTACGCTGGAGTTATCGCCAATGGTTTAGAGTATAGGATTCTATGGTTTTTGTTGAAGCAGTTCTCAATGGCTCACACCATCAGACCTTTCCTGATGCTATGCTGGGTTGATGGCAATGGTTTGTAGTATCAGATACTCTGATCTTCGCTAAAGTAGTATTCAATGAATTTCTTCATCGGACCCTTCCCAATGCTACGTTGGGTTTGTCACCAACTGTTTAAATCATCGGATCCTTCTCTGATGCTACACTGGAGCGGTTACCAATGATTTGCAGAAGATTTTTTTACTTCAAAATTTGACACCCCATTTCAGGGTTTCAGGCCCTTTCTTCTCAATCACGTAGAACCTTTTTTTGATTTGAATTTTTTACCTTAGGGGACCCTGTTGTAACTCAAATTTGATTGAGTCGGAGGGGGTACGGGTGAATTTAAACCTCATTGGCCTTTCAAAAGTCATTTTTAACTTGAAAGTCTTTGAAAAGTGTGAACCTTCTAGCTCAGGTCTACTCAGTTCGGGTTGCTTTTCATGAAATCTGCCATCGTACAAGCGTTCTGCACAACTCCGGTAATGTTTACTCTTTCTTTTAAAGTTTTGACCGCTAGAATGTTAGGTTTCATGGAGTATGAGTTTAAACGCAATGTATCAAATATGTATGCATAAATGTTAGGTTTCGAGATGAATTTTTTTTTCATTTTCTCGATAGTCAATTTGCACCCTTTTTTGACCGGTTTAATCATCTTATTTGAGGGCAAATGAGAATAGATTTTTAAATAAAATACATATGGTAATTTGGCAGCCATGGTGAGTTTAATTTTAATGTTTTTTATATATATGAAATGCGCATGATTTTGGGTTCGTGTGCTACTGAATGGCCACCTAGTCATGCCTATGTGCATGCAGATAGTCCGTTTTATAAAGGAGACTCTGGCAAAAAAAATTCAAGAGTCTGGGCATTTACTATGCATGCGATTTTAACTCTACAGGGGAAATATGTTAAATTAATGCATGTTTTCACCTAGACTACGCATAATGCAATGATTTGAATTTAATGGCTTTAATTTAGAAGCGTACCTCACCCTTTCTGAGGTGATTTAGAGATTTTGTTTAGGTTATAGACTCAGACAGGCCGAGTAGTTCTTGTCGGGTTTCCTCAGGCACAAGGAGGAGTGCTTCTGATGTCCCTGTGCCTCGTCTGGCCCGACAGCCTCGCCGGTCGACCGAGTCAGTAATTCGTCCCATTCAGGTGGATAAAACGGAGGCTATAGACGAGGAGGATGATGTTCCTATTGAGGACCCATCTCATTATGCTTCCAATCCTCGTCGGGAGCTTCCAGCTATTACCGTGACGATTCTAGATCTTCTAGATAATTTGAGACATCATCCATCAATCTATCTTCATGCGAACGAGGTAATAACTATTTTCATTTCTACCTTTCTTCTTTTCCCACTTTCGGGGTAAGGGTTTGATCTTGATTTTGAACTTGATTCAGGTTCCCAACTTCACTCAGCCCAGGGGGAACTGGTTTAGCATTCATTCTTTATACCAGACCCTTTATCCGGAATACTAGGCCATTGTCCACTCTTGTGGTTTTGAGGCCTTTTTTTCCTTTCCTCCCCGTCGCTGCCCCTGGGTTATCTAAGGGCTTTATTTGAGCTCTGGTTTCACCATACTAAATCTCTTTATTTATTGGACTGTGAGGTGATGATGACACCGATGGATTGCCGATTCATCACGGGGATAGTGCTTATAGGAGAGATAGTGCCTTTGGTGGCCAATATTTCCCTGACTGCAGTTCGATCCCTTGACGGTCTCTTTTTCTTTGACCAGTGCCACTCGTGATGTGGACCGCATCAGAGATTTTGATTAGGGCTCATTCACCTTCACATATTTCCTTTGAGGGATTCACCTACGCTCAGAGGGCGTGACAGAGGCTTGGCTAGGCTTTTACCCATTTCTACTCGTGAGGAGTTTCTCTTTATCTTTTAATTTCCCTCGCTCGGGTTGTCAATCATCATGACTGAGGGATATTTGATCTTTACATTTATAGTTTTAGGCATATGAGAGGCTCCCTTGCCTATGCCCAACTATTTCTTTAGGTCTGGAGACCTATCTATGAGGATGACGCTGTCATTATTCTACCTTGGCTGAAGTCCCTATAGGAGAGGGGTTTACCCATTCTCGTTTATAGTTGGAGTTGTTAACCGTTGATGTCGTCATATGAGTTCCTTATACCCCCAATCATCTGATAGTTGACTTCGAGGATGGTTTTTTGACCGGGTTAGAGTATGCATTATCCACTCGTCGGATCCCTTTTTTGACGGAGGGAGGCTGGGACTTCTACTTGTGAGAGCGTACTATTAGGAGCACTACAGGGGAGATTTATATTTCATATCTTCTTCCTGATAGACACCACTGGTCTTTATCTCAGACAGTCACCAAGATTCCCCTGGTGGGCTTAGATGGCTTTACTTTATCAGAGGGCCCTTACACTCAAGATGTATTTTATCTCTGGTGGACTCCTCGCACCATTGGAGTTCAGTCCGGTGCCACTCAGTTTATGGTGAATATGGTTTCTTGATCTGTGATGATAACAAATTGGATCTCCCGTGTCAGAGAACCCACTCATTTGGAACATATTGTCAGCTTAACCCAACGGTTGGACCAGACACATTTTTTCATCAGACATTTGGCAGAGATCCATCAGAGGCAGATTCTTTTGATCCATCCAGCTCTGGCACTGGCCCCTCAGGTGGCCCATATTCTGATAGTTTCACTGGAGCAGATCCCCCTCTGTATCGACTCGATATTCTCTCTGGCAAAGATACGGTGACTCAGGTGGAGTTACAATATGTTGATCAATCGGATGATGTAGACATTATAGATTTCTTTTGATAGGCTCGTTATCTCATTTGATAGGCCTCTGTTAGATATTGGGCGGATTTGCCCCATTTTCCTGTACTTTTAATTTTCAGTTGTAAACAGAGATGATGTATTTAATCTTTATTGAGATGATGATGTATTTAGGAATGTATGTATAATGCTTTCTATTTCTTGCATTATATTTTCATTTATCATGATGCATGCATTATATGTCATGGATATGAATTTATATTGATGAGTTTAGCATTGACCCCCTGGATTGTCTGTAATGACCGAGAATTTTTATATAATTTAAAAATATTTATTGAATTAAATAAATATTTTAATTGATTTATTTATTGAGAGAAATAAATAATTAATGAAATTGTGGTATAATAATTTAGTTAAGTGTGTATGTTAACTAAATTAATGAATGGTAATTTTATGATTGGAAGATTTAATTTAATGAAAGAAATTAATTAAATGAATTGTTTAATATTTAAGGAAATAATTAAATAAAATAAAATGATATTTTAGTTTAATTTAATAATTAAATTAGATATGTAGTAATTTGTTAAGTATAAAATAATTATAATGGAAATTATAATTGTAATTGTAAGTTATTAAAATTAATTAAATAAATGTGTAACAAATGGAACTATATAATATAAGTAATATAAAAATAAATTAGAAATTTAATTTAAGGTGTAGACAAACATGGCCTTTGGCATAATATAACTGTTAGTCGCTTTATTTTTTTTAACTGATGAACATGGGAGGCCTATATCAGTTTACGCGTATTATTACTAAAGCTAAGAAAGAACAGAGAGGTAGAGAGAAAGAAATACAGAGAAAATTGACAGAGAGTTAGAGAAGAAATTGAGAGTTTTGTTGTGAGTTGGTCAAGAGGAATAGGAAGGATTGCTAAAACCTTGTTATCATCTTTGCTAAATTAAGGATTAAAGGTATAACCTCTTTCTAATTCTAACTCTTAAGTTTTGTAATTTCTAATCTCTATGAATTGAAAGTTGTGTTAGATTGTTGATATATGTATGTAAAGTATTGCAAAAAAATTTGATAATCATAATATATAAGTAATTTTTAGTGGTCAAATTCATAAAAAAAATCATGTTTTATGTTCTTGAGTTTTCTTGAGAAAAAGGGAAAATTGGGTTGATGATTTATTAGAGTAGTTGATATTTGTGTTGAAGATGGTTTATAATATGTTATATGTTATTTTCAAACGATTTTGGAGTATCAAATTCATGAAATTTAGTTTGAAGAAGAAAATTTAGTTAACAGTGTTTTATATGTACAAAGTGGCTTATTCGAGGCCAAAATTAGTGTTTAATTTTGAGTATAATCTGTAAACTTGTTGTAGATTGTGTTAATACATTCAGAAACAAAAACAACACAATTGAAATGGCTTAATTTGGTTAAGAATTGAAGGTTTGGTGGTTGAAATTGCTAAATGTGTTGAAATTAAAGAAAATAGTAAGAACATAATTTTTCATTCTCTAGAATGTGATTTGTGAAGTTAGAATTTCTTTATAAATATTTGGTTTTGAGTTTATAAAGCTTATAAACATTTGGGTTTGGTTAATTTGGTGTTGGGTGAAGAAATTGGGATAAGAGATGTGAACCGTGAGTAATTTACAAGTTGGCTGCAACTGAAAATGTCCATCAAGGGAACCGAATCTAGATTCAGGAACTGAATCTGTGATCACATGATTCCTAAGTTCACATGATAATGCAATATGTACAAAAGCTAGAAAACGAACTAGATTTGAGTAAAGCTGATCTTTCCAGCTTCAACGGTTTCAGTTTAGTCACTATGAACTGGTTAAAGTGAGAAGTAGCCAGATTTTGGCAAATCTAGCCTGCAAGCTGGTAAACAGTTATATATATATATATAAAAGCGGTATATATATATATATATATATATATATATATATATATATATATATATATATATATATATATATATATATATATATATATTCCGAATTCTGTACGTCACGGTCCCTCTTCTTTCCAAACATACATCATTATATAGCCAAATATAACAACATACATTCTCAAATCCCAAGTTCTAATACCTTACAACCTCGTTCATTATAAATAATGATCATTATATTATTCTTTACATCTTACAAGAGTGACTTTTATCCGCCACCAAGGATACATACCAGTTCATTAAACTATTCTATAGTTTATTTAAACTATTCTACATTACAAGCCTTCACTTGATCTTCACGCTCATTCATATACTGAATGACACTTCATCTGGATACCGTTCCGCTTGATCTTTACGGGATCCTTAAGTTCTCTCTAACATCATACGCTGAAAATATTTTTCATTTAAAGCAAGTGTGAGCATTCAATTGCTCAGCAAGTCATAACAGTTGAATAAACAACTTCAAGAATTTAAACATTCTTTTAAGACTTCAATAACCGAACAAAGGTTATGAAGTAGCTTGAATAATAGAAATAATTCTGATTCCTATCATTTTAAAACATTAGTCACATTCACTTTGAAATACTTTCATTCTTCTACCTTTTCCATACACATTATGTTCGGCTAGAATCATTAGCACAGATTTAACAATAACGGTTTATGTATAAACAGAACATTCTCATATTAAACAGTTCAATCATAGAATAGTTCATCTCATAGAAACATTAAAGTGTTCAAATTGTGGCACAAGGCCTCATATATTCTACCACCTTGTACAAATATCGCACATTTGCACATAGAAAAAACTTCTCATGTTCAACATCTGAGAAGTCTAAGAAACTAGCATTCATTCAGAATATGAATGAAGTTTGAAAACTTTCCTTACGCACAGCTACATCTTACTCTGAACTGCTCATTCCAATTCCTATATAACACATAAGGAAATAAAACATACACCAATTAGTCATCTACTTGACTTACGCATTGGTTTACTTAACTTTACTTCTTAGGGTTTGTGTTCTTACAATCTAAGTTTACGCGACCAACTTTCTTTACCAGTTTACAGCTTCATGACATACGGAGAAATCTTACTCATATGATCATCATCTTTGATTATTTATATTCTTATCTTCTTCTTATAACTCTTCTAGGACTCAACACACATCGTATCTCTGCTAGTAGTCCATATGCTACTCTGAGTGGTTTCCCACAAACAACCAACAAACAAGTTTCCGTCTCATCTACACTGTCTTTCACAGTGAGTTAGATCGGTTGCCAGTTTCGTATATACCTCCGCTCTCTGAAGGAATTGTTTAGCCCAGCTCCCATATATCAACCATCAAAGATTATGATTGTAATACAACCTAAACTTAGCTTAACTTATCCGAACCATTAAACTATAATGTTCGTTAAGTTGCTTTCTCATTCCTTATGGCTTTCTGGTAACTAAATGCCATACCTCAAGATTTATTTCTTATCGTCTAAGTCTTATAGTCTTTTGTATACTCAGAACGATCATTCCATGTCACTAATATGCGTTCATAGCATTAAGCATTTTACATTACCTTATTCGTATCTTACAACGTCCGGTTCATTCGACTCGGAACGTTATCCAAGTTATACTTATTAACTCGTCTTATCAATGCTATACGTATTTGTCTTTAATTCAGTTTCTTCACCATTCACAGGTTTAATCATTATTATTCATTACCTTACGGTCAAACCATACACGGGGTGTAGGTTCTCCCCGTTTAATATTCACGTATACTTAGAGAGTTAGTTTGACGCGAATACGATTCACGAGGATCGTTTACATATTATGTGTTCATATTGTTCATCTCTTAGTCTCTTGTTCAACCTTTACCCAAGGTTTTAATCACTTTCATTCGTTATTCATTACATGAACCCCACTTTCATTATTCTTTCTTAATGTCGAAGTCATACAGTTCGTTGTATGTTAAGACCGATTGTTTATGGCAACTACGTTGCGTTTACATTCTTTGTCTTTTAATCCCGTTCAATCTTTTCGTTCAACCTTTACTAAAGGTTTAAATTCACCTTATTAAGTGTTACATTAAGTGAACTACACGTTCTGTATCTTTCATTACACTTCCCCCAGGAATTAAGCAATAACACTCCCTTCACTGGTCTTGCCCTGCACTGGCGCTGGTTCCTTTCTTTCCTCTTTCGCTGTAGCGCCACTTAATAGAACCAGATTATCCAGGTTGGCGCCGCCTCCCAAGGCTTAACTGGCGCTGCGGCGCCAAGCATTAAACTTTAAACATTTTTTCCAAGTCTTATACCAAGTTTGAGACGCTTACTTCACAATCTCATAACTTATTCATTATAACTCGAAACGAGGTTGTGCCAAAGCCATTCTCTTCCTTATCTTACGTACTTAAACTTCCTTCGGACAGAACTTCATTCTGAATCTATTAACATGCCATTCAATTGGCTTAATCTTCATCATTCGTTCATTTTACGTTATTAACGTTCTTTATTTGTTCGTTCGTAATTCGGTCAGCCGAACTCGGAACTCATTCATTTTGAGTCCATGGCTCATGTTTTCTACGTTCCCTTACATTCTTATGAAATCCTACACATTCGGGTTCATTTACATACTTTCTACTTCTCATTCGTCTTTTACGAAATTTTGCCATAACTTTGTTATAGCTAAGTTCAATCCGTTATTCTTGAATGTTTCTACCGTTTCTAACCAAGCAATAAGCAACTAACTTATATGCAATGGTTTTAAACTTGTCCATCAACAACAAGTTATATCTACGATGGTTTTAAATTTATCCATCAACAACGTTCTTCGCGTTCAACATTCGTTCTTTATTTTTAATCGATATTTTGATTACGATTTCACTTTTTCTTGGAATTTGGTGTTATAAAACACCATTCCTTACTTCTTTCACCGAATCGTTCATATAATTCATTCGGATCGTTCAAATTTATTACGAAACTTATACTTCCTTAAGAAATTATAAAATAAACTTCTAATTCTTATTTCTTCGTTTTCTCATGATTTCAACCATATGAAATCATTCTTAACATCTTTTACTTCTATTCTCATTAAGCTATGTTTTTATCATATGAAAACTTAAAGAAAAATTACTTAGAAGTTAGGTTTTGGATTAGCTTTCTTCTTTAATCATCTTCCGTTGGACAAAGCTTGCACCCGGGCTAGCTTTTTCTCTTCCTTTCTCATCTCATCCGAACTCTCTCTCTCTCCCTCTCTCAAGTGTTGGTGATTTTCAAAATCACCAACAAATGAGATTAAGGCTCTCTTGTAGACACTCGAAATTTTCTGCGTACCTGTTATTAACATTGTAGGAGGGCTGAATCGTCTTTCAGAGATAACCTTGGAAGACAGCTTAGTTCAATCCCGAAGACAACCCTGGGATATTCAGTTATTACCATCTCAGAGATAACCCCGAGACATCCAGCTCAATCCCAGGAACAACACCGGGAGTTTCAATTTCAACCTCAGAGATAACCTTGAGGAATGCAGTTCAAATACCGAAAATCACACCGGAGAAGACCATTTCATCTCGGAGATAACCCCAAGATACTTAGTCTCAGTCCCGGAAATAACACCGGGAAAGATAGTATTAACCTCAGAGATAACCCCGAGGAGTGCCATTGAAGTTCCGAAGATAACCCCAGAGATGCTCATTCTAACCCGTGTAGTCAGCTTCAAGGTCGGAGATAACGCCGAGGCACTCAACTCCAGTCCTGGAGATGACCCCGGGAGGACAGGACAACCTCAGAGACCAACCTAAGGACATTCATCACTTACAGTAGCCCAATCTCAGAGATTACCCTGAGCAACGACTGCTAAATCAGTCCAAACCGGAGATAACCCCGGCGAGGGGAAAAATCATCATTTTGCCACCTCGATCCTACATTGTGCTGTCTCAGCAAACATTTCAACATTCATTACACACATGAATGTCCTACAAGTGCCAAAGAGCTCCAATCCCGAGTGACTACTACACAAGACAGCACACTAGATAGAATTTGAAGCCTGAAGACTAAGGGCATGGTCCCATCTTCCTGACTTCGTACAACCTCTAATCCTATTTCATTGTATAGCTCTCGATAATAACATGTCGTAAAAGGTCTTATACACCTCGATCGAATGCTCAGATTGAAGTTCTAAAAGTTCGAACATACATCACGTTGCATGCGTGCACACACTTCGAGATAGCAGAATCCGTGGAGCCTGGGGCAGCCCGGGCAGCCATAGGTGCATCTGCGACTGCCGCAGGTACACCTACGGCTCTGCCCTCCATAAATAGAGGGCTTGGGGAACCTATTTTGCATAAAGAAAAGGCGAGGAAGCCCTGTCTAATTTGCTCTGTACACACCCTAAACTGAGTGCTTTCTCATTTTAAACACTTGTGAGCTTATATTTGGCTATATTTTTACCGACGGGAGCCAAGTGTTCATCCATTTAAAGCTATTGAAGTCATCTTTAGCAGTCCACTATAAGCCTTCTTACATGTTTTAAAGCCTTTCTCCACTATTGTGCACACGCAGTTCTTCACGTTGAGAGTGATGTAGCGTGTGTATGCCTAGTTTTCGGTCTGCGGCTTTTATTTCTTTTTGTATATATATATATATTATATTATATATATATATGTATATATTTATATATATGGACTAACATTATCGAATTATGTCTCGATTAAGCCTGGACTCACGTCTGGAGCGTTTATTTGCTTATATATATATATATATATATATATATATATATATATATATATATATATATATAAGCGATAAACGCACCGGATGTGAAATCCAGGCTCAATCAAACAGAGTTTGATAGCAACAACATATATATATATATATATATATATATATATATATTTACATTTCTGTCAGGCCTGAAGTTTACTTCGTGGCCTTTTACAACTTTATTTATATTTTGTCCCGCTTGGAGTTTATTTCAAGGCAGTAGATCGTTTTATTGCTTTATTTATATTTTCCAATCCCCCATGGAGGTGCTTCGTGGTGGTTGATTGGTTTACTACTTTATTTATATTTGCAATCCCCCATGGATGTACTTTGTGGTGGTTGATTGTCTGCACACACACACACATACATACATACACACACACACATATAGATATATATATATATATATATATATATATATATATATATATATATATATATATATATATATATATTTACGGCTTTTATATATATAACTGTTTACAGCTTTTATACAAATTGCTACATCATGTGATCACAGATTCAATTTATTGAATCTAGATTCGGTTCCCGTAATGGATATTTTTAGCTGTACATGACGTGTAAATTATTCACGATGTTGAATTTCCTTAGATGACTCTTATGCCCATAAAGGAGTTCTGTGCTGTTATATATATTATTTTCTAGAAAGATGTTTACCATCTCGAAAATAAAAGCAATCCAGCCGAACTCATAATAAATGGAAGTATCAAAGGCCTCAATTACTATTGAGCATAAGTGTTTGAAAAACCTCTTTTATAAAACGTCATTGCTATATCTTGTTAAAACAGAATTTTTATACAAAATTGAAACCCTTTATATATAGGTGCAAACGAGGCATAGCACTACTTTCAGATAACTACACATTAACCCACACACACACACACATATTCATATAACAGTTTAATTGAAAAGTGGCAGTCACCGTGGCAACACGGATGTCGGGGGGTGCGTAACACCTTCCCTCCGCATAATCAAGTCCTCGGACCTTAACAAATCTCAGTTTCACAAACCCGTTAAGTAGTGTCACATCACTGGGTCAATGTGCAAACCTTTTCTCGGTTGTGTTGGTACAACCATTTAAAAAACCAACTGGTGACTCTTATAATCCAATCGTCGATATATACATATCGGACCTCACAACTTATTTTTTCAAACAAATCTCACCTAACATGAGAACACCAAAAGACAAGAACAAAAAAGGGACAAATAAAAATCCTGACGTCGACAAGTGGCGACTCTGCTGGGGATTTCTAGTAAGATGACTTAAGCCGCTACTACAAGCTTTTCAAAACTGTTATATGCTTGTGTGTGGATGTTGCATTTACATTTGATGGATGTGTACGAATGCATTTACTTACTTTACTTAATGTTTTACATTATATCCGCTTGTGATATAAGTGCTTCGCACATGTCTTCATTTTCATAAACGGCGAGACACATTTTATGTGAATGTATGTTGTGTGGTTCCTCCTTCAGGTGGCTATCCTGTCGGTGTTTGATTATTGGACTCGTGGGAAGATTAATTCCAATGAGGCTCAAGAAAGGCACCACCTAAATTCACTCCAGTTGAAAGACCGGATAAACTTCCCGTCGAGTAAATTGCGATGATTTGGGAACCTTCATGCCAAAAAGCCGCGAGAATAGACTAAGATAGGTCAGCCTCTGATAAACCAAAATGCGGAGGAAAGTTTCTTAATGCTTTCCCATTTTAAAATTACTCGTAAAGTCAATTGCTTGCAATTTCATTCCATATTGATCTCCATGTAATGGGAAATATGAAGAAATATGTGTACATGCATATTTTACAAATATTAACATGCTATCCTGTATTATAAACATCTAACATCCGTTTTGCAAGATAATACTCCTAAAACGGATACATCATATAGCATGTCAACATTTATACATTCCCTAAAACTAAACTACGTCGGTTTTTTTTATAGGGAAACAATTGGACCCATTACCCGGTCAAAGTCCAAAAAGGCCATGAGCCTACAGCCAATTATGTCTTCATCTGATAAGGCTAATCTTAATCCTATCTCTCGTGAAGAATTTGACGGATTAAGTAAACAAATCACAGATTTGGCTGTTCTGCTTAAATAACTACACCAATCTACTCAGGGTACAAGGATACCCATACATACAGAATCCTCTGCATAAGGAGGAACCCAAGGTTTGGATAAAGCCATTCCAGTACCTGATCTTCAGTTGGATACAACCAACAAAATTCATGATACCACCCATCTCAAAGAAGATCTAGACTCCTGTGATATCAGAAAGAAAGTCCTTCAAATGGAAGAGACTATCTGTTCTACCAAAGGAATTAGAGCACATAGGAGTGTTTCATATGCAGACCTTTGTATATTTCCTGGTGTGCACTATCCAGAGAAGTTCAAGACTCCTGACTTTGAAAAGTATGACGGGTTAGGAGACCCTTACACACATTTGAAGGTATTCATTGGAGAACTAGGATCTTATGTCGAGGATGTGAAGCTCAGAATGCAGCTGTTCTAGAAAAGTCTGACTGGAGGAGCCCGATCGTGGTGTACCAGATTAGACAACTCCAAGATACATAGCTGGGAGGCGCTAGCTCATGCCTTCCTTACTCAATACAGCTTCCAGTTCCTGATGGCCCCTGACCGGTACCAAATCACTAAAGTCAGGAAGCAAGCCAATGAATCTTTCAGAGAGTATGCTCAAAGGTGGAGGCACCTTGCTGCTCAAGTTGTTCCCTCTTTGAATGAGTCAGAGATGGTGATGACCTTCATAGACATACAAGAAGCTGCTTTCTATGAGAGGGTGTTAGTTGGTACTGGCAAACCATTCTCTGAAATGATTAAGCATAGGGAAATGGCTGAGATGGGATTGAAGTCAGGAAAGATTCAAGACCTAGCTGCCCTTAAAGCTGTTGCTGAGTACATCCAGTCAGGAAATTATGGAAACAACCCCCGGAGGGTCCATAAAAAGAAAGAGAAGGATGTTTCCTTAATACTACAAGGTCAGAAAGGCAGTCAGAATATGCCTATCCAGAGGAGAAATTACTCCCCCTTTCAAGCACAGTCTTCCAACCCTTCGTTGCCAAAGGGTGGAGAAGTTAGATGTGCTCGAGTGTTCACACCCTTAGGGGACTCACTCGAGAATATTCTCAATTTTTTGACCACTTAGAAGAAAATTACTCATCTTCTTTTGCCAGCTAACCCGAATGGGAATGGTTTCAATCCTAGTCGAAAATATGCTTATCATGCTAGAGTTCTAGGACATGATACTCAAGATTATTGGGCCTTAAAACATAAGATCCAGAATTTGATTGATAATGGTGAGATTGTGGTAGCTAAACCCGACCAAACTCATGTGATAGACAACCCTCTTCTTCAGTACAAAGAAGAAGAGGTTAATATGATTAATTGGAGTAGTGGACAGAGTTCCAATAATCATGGTGGATTATCCCAGACCAGCAAGGACAGTGTTGATAAATAGGATTTTGCTCAGTTTCGGTATACAATGGAACGAAAAATGAAGACTCTCTGTGATCAAGTTAACCAATTGGCAGAACTAGTGGTCCATCAGCACCAAGTCACACACCAATTATTTAGTCAAGAGCATGCTAGTCTCTTTCCTCTTGTTACAAACACTCCACCGCATACTCCAGAAAATGAAACACAAGAGGATACAATTGCAAAAAGAGCAAATGCCAAAGCCCATCGGGATTTTGCCAACAAAAGGAATTTACGTACCTAGGCTAATCGATGGAAGAAATACTGTAGATGCTGATAAATGAAGGAAGAATCATGGCTCTGCTACCTCCAATTAGCCCGCGATCAAGGTAATTTGATTTCAATAGAGTGTGCCAATATCACTCCCAATCTCGCGGTCACAACACAGAAGAATGCTAGGCACTCCACCACCTTATTCAGAATTTAATTGACAGTGGTGTCCTGCAAATGGCAGACGATGATGCTGTGGTGGAAGGAAGTCATAGCAGTTATATCTTCAGAAACAGATGCAGCTACCCCCTCACATATAATTCAACCCGTTCAGCTCAAGGGTATTGGGATTCCTTTGAAAGTGGTTGCGCCAAAGCCAATTATCTTACCATTCAGACCACAATATCCTGTTGTCAGCCTCCAAAAAGTTCCATGGAATTATGGAGGGACTGAAGGATCCACATCTCACATAACTGCTGCAGTGTCGAAGGATAATCCATGGTATCTTCCCCCATTGGCGATGAAGCCTACCATCAAGACAAATGGGAAGATTCCCACAGAAAAAGTGGAAGAATTTCTCAGTACTATGGGCCACAATGAAGCCAAAGTGGTTTTAAGCTTAAGAGAAGCTCCACATCAAATTTCTATACTGGACTTAGTTTTCTCTTCCAAAGATCACAGGAAGGTATTGCTCAGGGTTTTGGAAAAAGCCCAACTACCTATGTAAGACCCCAACTTATTATAAATGAAATTTAATTTCTTCTATTTATTATTTTGATATAGTAAGGGTTGATTTGATTAATGTGGTTAGTTATGAGTGAAATGCGCAAATATTTCAAGTAAGCAAGTGGTTATAGAATATTCATTATTGTCAGGAAATATTCGTTTGGTCGTGGAATATTCTTACTGTCGGGGAATATTCGTACGACGGCACAGCCTTGTGTGGGCCCCATAACGGAAAACGATTGGATGAAGAAAACGACAAGTATAAGTTGTTTATAAATAACGGCGTAGTTGTTATCGTTAATACTGTTGAATTACTCGGTTAAAAACACAGTAGCACATGGTATTGCACCAATTATTGATTCTTATGTAAGAAGGCACTGCTCAATAATTGTTACAATAATTACTGTTTAATATTTTATTTTATTGATTCAATAATTGCTACGTTGATATTTTATATTATTGTTATTCAATAATTGTCACTACACAATATTTTCTATTATCGGAGCAATAATTCATATTATCTGAATAATATTATTAGATAACATTATTAGTAATGTCTAGAAAGTTCTGTCTAAGGAGAGGTGTGGTCACCTAATTACGCGCCAGTAAGGAGAGATCCTTATTAGAAAGCCCACTCTTTCTTGGAAACGGCCTGTTTGTCGATATTGTGATTCTGTAATATTATTTGTGAATAATTAATTATTGATTTATTTGATAAGGAAAATATTCATTTTATGTGAATATAGATGGAGAAAATTTTAAAGTGACAATTGTTGAAAAATTGATATTTTATTTATTTTATTTTTTTGATAAAATAATTCATTTAAATATATTATTAGATTTTAATAATATATTAATGGTGATATTTTTACAATGAATGTGGGATATATGAATATATGAGGAGAAAGAGTATTTTTGTTGCAAAAGTTATTTAAAACATGTTAAACATGTATGTGGGCCCATTTCTTGACTGAAATTTAATTATTACCTGTAAAATCGTCCGTATGTGGATTTCGGTCAATTTTTGTTTGGAATTTAGAAAAACTTTCTTCTGCAAAGTTGTAGAGAATGAAATTTCCTATGAAAAGGACATAAGGTTTGAATTTTTCCTGATAAAATGGCTATTTATTATGAATTATTGAAGTTCCGTAGTTCCGAAATAATTGATTTTTGAAAGTTTTAATTATTTTTAATAACAAAAACATTTTTGTTATTATTGGTGGGCTCACTTGTTGTCAAACATGCTGAAATTGATGATTCAAAGGTTGGCGTAGAAAATTTAATTTATATATTAATATTTTATTAAATTTTCTACTTTGGTGTTCTAAGCATTTTCCTATAAATAGGGTGCTTAAGTTAGAATTAAAAATCACACCAGAAACTAAAGTTTTCTCTCTCTTTCTCTCTCTATATTATCGAGCGTATTCTTGTGAGTATTTTGATACTTTGAGTGTTACTATACGGTGCAAGTTCCCTTCAGCGCTATATCTAGTATTTCATCTAGAAGTACTGTCTTTTCTAAGGTAAGGGATGTTATTTTTTTTATAAATGATATTATTTCTTTTAATATCATTATGCCGAAATATTGATCTGAATTTTTTTATCAAATTTGGAACTTTTTGTGTCGGGGTTACTATTCACGTATATGGCACTATTCACGAATACGACACTATTCACCGAAAAATTAAATTTTCATTTTTGTCCAAGATATCTATTATGGATACTAGCTTTGATTGTATCCATATTTTGATCATTCTTAAATTTTACTTCGCTATGATTATTTATGAAGTATTTTTGAACTCGGATGGTTTAAAGTACGAATCATTAATATTTGTTCTTTTGTTTCACTGGATTCATTTTCTTTAAAAGATTTTTCATCATCCTCAGTCCTAAATAATGATATAACTGAATATCTTTGGCATGTAGTGCAAAGATGAATGATTTTCTGATGAATATCTGTAGCCGTAGTGCAAAGATGAACATGTGTTTAGATGAACATGACCAACTGATGAATATCTTTAGCATGTAGTGCAAAGATGAATATTTGATTCCAGATACATATATTGATTGATGTTACATGGATAAAATATCGATGATGGACTTTTAAATTCATAGATAATAGTAAATTTCATTCTCTATTTAACTCTTCTAATGAATTATTATTTCCGCTGCGAATATTGATTTAAAATTTGTTGTCTATTGTATTCTATCAGATTTTTCCCTGTTGAAGACTAACGATAATTTGTTCTATATTATCTTAGTCACAATATTCTTTACTGGGCTAGTTGAGCTCACCCTTTCCCTTTTTGTTCCATTTTTCTTCTAAGGAGGCGAGAATGTAACAAGTACTAGTCGGGGTATGGAATGATAGTTCTATAAAGTTGTTTAGTAGTCCTCATCATTTTTGTAACATAATGTATCAATAATTGTAATGAGGACTTATTTGGGTGTGAATATTGTCTAGATGATAATATTTGTATTTAAACTCACAGTTTATGTATTGTATTAATAAAGTTATAGTTGTTTCTATACCATGTTATTGACAACTCAAAATAGGTGATGTATACCTATTTTGGGGGCGTCACAGTTGGTATCAGAGCTTAGGGATATGATCTCTGGTGGAGATCGGGAAATAGAACTAGGAGGGGAGAGACGAGTAAAACCTTCGCTAGTGTGTCTTACCTAAGCTTATTTGTTGGTTGGTCAATATATAGGGATATTATGTGATATGTTGATTTCTTTAATTAACCCTTGTTTTATGGCAGTATTTGAGAATGTCGACTGAGAATGTTAACAGGGGAGTAAATGAGACCGTGGAGACACCTTTACCCACCAATGAGGAAAACGTGCAACAGGCTGGCAATGTTCCTCCTGTAAACAACACTAATGAGCAGACTATGAACGATGAGATGTTTAGAAGCTTTTTGCGGTTTATGTAAAACCAGGAGAGGGAGGCTCCTATTCAAAATACAGGTAGAAACAATGGCAATGCACAGCTGGTCACAGCCAAGCAGTTCAAAGAGTTTGGACCACCAGAATTTTGGGGAAAGCCGGATCCAATTAAGGCAGAAACGTGGGTCAAGCAAATTACCAAGATATTCGATGTCTTGGGATGCACGGAGGAACAGAAGGTTCCATTTGCCGCCTTTATGTTCCGTAATGAGGTAAATTACTGGTGGGAATCTGTGAAGCGTACCCATCCAGCCGCACTCAGCATGTCTTGGGAGACATTTCAGAAACTGTTTAATGACAAGTACTTTCCTGAAAGTATTCGTCATATAAAGGAGGTAGAGTTTATTAGACTGGAGCAGAACAACATGACGGTGTCCCAATACGAGGCGAAGTTTGCGGAGTTATTCAGGTTTGCACCTCATTTGGTGGAGAATGAGGAACGTATGACACGGATGTTTCTGAGAGGTTTGAAACCCTACATACGTCAGTATCTCATTTCTCATAAATTTTCTCTATATTCAGATGTTGTCAACAGGGCTCAATTATTAGAATGAGATAACGAGTACGTTTAACCGAGGGACCACAACCAGGATCATACCGGTGACAGCAGTCATCAAAACAACGATAACCAGCAGAGAAAGAAAAATACGGACAAGAGCGGCAACCACTCTGGTGGTAATCGTGGCCATGACAATAGAAGAAGCGAGTGGGGGGGGGGGAGATTTTAGAAAGAGGAAATTCAATAATGACAATGTGAAGATGTCAGCACCAGTAGCAACTGGTTCTAAGGGAGGAGAACGACCACCGGTCGTATGCTACAAATGCGGAAAAGAGGGACATATCAGCCCAAACTTTTCACAACAGTTCAAGGTATGCTATAATTATGGAAAGGAAGGACATATCGCTCGAGATTGTACAGTAGTGAAACCAAGTCTAGTGGGGATGGTGACTCAAAAGGCTGTCCCAGAAAAGTCAAAGTCAACGGTTCTTGGAAGAGCGTTTGTCGTGACTGGTCAAAATGCAAGGAACCCAAACGAGGTATTCACGGGTAAGCTAATCATAAATTCTTATGAAGTTTATACCTTACTAGATACCGGTGCTACCCATTCATTTATCTCTCCTGCTTGTGCTCAACGTTTAAACTTGACTCATGATAAATTAAACTTTGACCTATCTGTGGAAACTCTGTTAGGAGAAACTTTTATAACATCCACTGTTTATAAATCTTGTTTGATCCAAGTTGGCACCATCACATTACCTGTTGATCTTATCTCTTTAAAGATACTTACTTTTGATGTGATTTTAGGGATTGATTGGTTAACTACTCATCATGCCAGAATTGATTATTTTCGTAAGGTTGTTAGTTTTTATATTCCTAATCAACCTGTTGTTCGAATTCAAGCAACTAAACCACTAAAATCAATCACTGTCATATCAAGTCATAAAGCTATTCATTTATTAAAAAATGGATGTCAAGCTTTCTTAGCCCATGTTATGGATTTGAATAAAGACACGTCAGATTTGAACAATATTCTTGTTGTTAGTGAATTTCCTGACATATTTCCTGAAGAACTTCCCAGTCTACCCCCAGAACGTGAAGTTGAATTCTTTATTGATCTTGAACTTGGTACAAAGCCCATTTCTAAAATCCCATATCTAATGGCTCTTATTGAACTTCAGGAGTTAAAGGTCCAACTATAGGAGTTGTTGGACATCGATTTTATTCGTCCTAGTACATCTCCTTGGCGTGCTCCTGTTTTATTCGTAAAGAAGAAAGACAGGAGTATGCGACTTTGTATTGACTACCGGGAATTGAACCATGTCACCATCAAGAATAGGTATCCGCGACCTCGTATTGATGATCTGTTTAACCAGTTACAAGGAGCACAATTCTTCTCAAAGATCGATCTTCGTTCTAGATATCATCAGCTGAAGATTAGAATTGACGATATTCCAAAGACTGCCTTCAGAACTCGGTACAGGCATTATGAATTCTTAGTCATGTCTTTTGGATTGACTAATTCTCCTGCGGCTTTCATTGATATGATGAATCAAGTATTCAAGGAATATTTAGATCAGTTCGTTGTTGTCTTTATTGATGACATTCTCATATATTCCAAAAGTCGTGAAGATCATGAGCACCATTTGAAGCTGGCACTCCAAAGGCTTCGTGAAAATAAGCTATATGCCAAGTTGAAGAAATGCGAGTTCTGGCTTGAGGAAGTAGCATTCCTTGGGCACGTGGTGTCAAAACATGGAGTATCTGTTGACCCGACGAAGATTGAAGTAATACAAAGTTGGGAGCAACCTAAGTCGGTGACCGAAGTACTTAGCTTTCTGGGTTTAGCTGGTTATTATCGGAGATTCGTGGAAGGATTTTCTTGAATCGTTACTCCATTAACTCAACTGACTCGGAAAGATACGAAATTCGTATGGAGCGAGGAATGTGAAAAGAGTTTCCAAGAGCTTAAGAGGAGACTCATTTCGGCACCTGTTCTGACAATACTATCTGGTTCGGATGGATTTGTTATCTACAGCGATGCTTCGGGCAAAGGGTTAAGGATGTGTTCTCATGCAACATGGGAAAGTTATAGCCTATGCCTCACGACAACTTAAAGAATATGAGAGGAATTATCCTACTCATGATCTAGAGTTGGCAGCAGTCGTTTTCACGCTAAAGATTTGGAGGCACTATCTATATGGGAAAAAAGTGGAGATATATTCAGATCATAAAAGCCTCAAATATTTCTTCACCCAAAAGGAACTCAACGTGCGGCAATGACGTTGGTTCGAGCTGTTGAAAGATTACAACCACACTATTCAATACCATCCTAGAAAAGCGAACGTGGTAGCTGACGCGTTGAGTAGAAGATCATATGCTGGAACGAGTACGATGCTGTCAACACAAAGGCCCATTTTGGGTGATTTACAAAAGATGAACATAGAATTCAAGACTCCAGGGACCTATGCGATGATGTCAAATATATGCATATAACCAACTTTAATCGATAAAGTTAAGGTTGCTAAAGCCACAGACCCAGAGCTGATGCGTATGAAGAAAAAAGTACAAGAAGGTGTTATCCCAGAAGCAAGAATCGATGGAAAAGGAATACTTCGAGTCAACTCCAGACTTTGTGTTCCTAACGATTCTGACTTGAAACATAGAATCATGATGGAGGCACACAACACACCGTTTGCAATCCACCCTGGAAGTACCAAAATATATTGTGATCTTCGACATATATTTTGGTGGAACAATATGAAGAGAGAGATTGTGAAGTTTATCTCGAGGTGTTTAACTTGTCAACGTGTAAAGGAGGAGCATCAAGTGCCTTAGGGTCCATTGCAACCACTTGATATTCCGAAATGGAAGTGGGAACACATTACCATGAATTTCGTTACAGGTCTTCCCACGGTTTCTCAAGGCATAAATGCTATTTGGGTTATTGTTGATAGATTAACTAAGTCTGCTCATTTCTTGCCGATATGGGTGACTTATTCCCTTGAATGTCTTGCTCGTATGTATGTAAATGAGATTGTGCGATTGCATGGCATGCCAGTATCCATAGTTTCGGATCGTGACCCAAGATTTACTTCACAATTTTGGGTAAGCTTGCAAAAAGCTATGGGCACGGATTTACGATTCAGTTTGGCATACCATCCTCAAACGGACAGACAATCAGAGAGGACTATTCAAACTCTTGAAGATCTATTAAGACTCTGTGTCTTATACTTCAAAGGAAGTTGGGATAAGTATTTACCATTGGTGGAGTTCTCTTACAACAACAGTTATCAGGAAAGTATAGGGGTGGCTCCATTCGAAGCATTATATGAACGAAAGTATCGCTCTCCAATATATTGGGATGAGGTAGGTGAAGCAACATTGTTGGGACCTAAGTTGGTACGTATTACTGCAGAAAAGATCCAAATGATTCGACAACGTATACAAACGACATAGGATCGACAAAAGAATTATGCACATCTTCATCGAAAGGATGTGGAATTTAGTATTGGGGATCATGTATTGTTGCGTGTTGCTCCATGGAAGGGAGTTATAAGATTTGGGAAGAGAGGAAAGTTCAATCCACGATTTATTGGTCTATTTTAAATTCTTGATCGAGTAGGAAATGTGGCCTATAGACTCGCGTTACCTCCAAGTATGTCTCGTGTTCATAATGTTTTTCATATATCTGTGCTACGTAAATATGTGAAAGACCCAAACCACGTTATTGAGTTAGAACCAGATGAGATAGCCGAAGACTTAACGTATGAAGAGGTACCTGTCAAGATCTTGGATAGAAAGGAGCATGTCCTACGCACAAATATCATACCACAAGTTAAAGTTTTGTGGAGGAACCATGCTATAGAGGAAATGACCTTGGAGTTGGAAATGAAAATGAAAGCGAGGTATCCTTACATTTTCAAAACACCAGGTACGTACGTCAATTTTGAGGACGAAATTTTATAAGGAGAGGAGGTTGTAAGACTCCAACTTTTTATAAATAAAATTTAATTTTCTCTATTTATTATTTTGAAATAGTAAGGGTTGATTTGATTAATGTGGTTAGTTATGGGTGAAATGCGTAAATATTTCAAGTAAGCAAGTGGTTATAAAATATTCATTGTTGTCGGGGAATATTCGTTTGGTCGTGAAATATTCTTACTGTCGGGAAATATTCGTACGACGGCGCAGCCTTGTGTGGGGCCCATAACAGAAAGCGATTGGATGAAGAAAACGACAAGTATAAGTTGTTTATAAATAACGGCGTAGTTGTTACCGTTAATACTGTTGAATTACTCGTTGGTTAAAAAACAGTAGCACACGGTATTGCACCAATTCTTGATTCTTATGTAAGAAGGCACTACTCAATAATTCTTACAGTAATTACTGTTCAATATTTTATTTTATTGATTCAATAATTGCTACGTTGATATTTTATATTACTGTTATTCAGTAATTGTCACTACACAATATTTTCCATTATCGGAGCAATAATTCATATTATCTGAATAATATTATTAGATAACATTATTGGCAATGTCTAGAAAGTTCTGTCTAAAGAGAGGTTTGGTCACCTAATTGCGCGCTAGTAAGGAGAGATCCTTATCGGAAAGCCCCCTCTTTCCTGGGAACAGTATGGTTGTTGATATTGTGATTCTGTAATATTATTTGTGAATAATTAATTATTGATTTATATGATAAAAAAAATATTCATTTTATGTGGATATAGATGGAGAAAATTTTAAAGTGACAATTGTTGAAAAATTGATATTTTATTTATTTTATTTTTTTGATAAATTAATTCATTTAAATATATTATTAGATTTTAATAATATATTAATGGTGATATTTTTACAATGAATGTGGGATATATGAATATATGAGGAAGAAGAGTATTTTTGTTGCAAAAGTTATTTAAAACATGTTAAACATGTCTGTGGGCCCATTTCTTGACTGAAATTTGATTATAGCTTGTAAAATCGTCCGTATATTGATTTCGGTCAATTTCTGTTTGGAATTTGGAAAAATTTTCTTCTGTAAAGTTGTAGAGAATGAAATTTCCTATGTAAAAGACAGAAGGTTTGAATTTTTCTGATAAAATGCTATTTATTATGAATTATTGAAGTTTCGTAGTTTCCGAAATAATTGATTTTTGAAAGTTTTAATTATTTTTAATAACAAAAATGTTTTTGTTATTGTTGGTGGGCTCACTTGTTGTCAAACATGCTAAAATTGATGATTCAAAGGTTGGCATAGAAAATTTAATTTATATATTAATATTTTATTTGATTCGGTGTTCTAAGTATTTTCCTATAAATAGGGTGCTTAGGTTAGAATTGAAAATCACACTAGAAACTAAAGTTTTCTCTCTCTTTCTCTCTCTATATTATCGAGCGTATTCTTGTGAGTATTTTGATACTTTGAGTGTTGCTATACGGTGCAAGTTCCCTTCAGCACTATATCCAGTATTCTATTTAGAAGTACTGCCTTTTCTGAGGTAAGGGATGTTATTTTTTTATAAATGATATTATTTCTTTCAATATCATTATGCCGAAATAATGATCTGAATTTTTTATCAAATTTAAAACTTTTTGTGTAGGGGTTACTATTCACGTATACGACACTATTCACGTATACGATACTATTCACGAATACGACACTATTCACTAAAAAATTAAAATTTTATTTTTGTCCAAGATATCAATTATGGTTACTAGCTTTGATTGTATCTATGTTTTGATCATTCTTGAATTTTATTTCGCTATGATTATTTATGATGTATTTTTAAACTCAGATTGTTTAAAGTACGAATCCTTAATATTTGTTCTTTTGTTTCACTGGATTCGTTTTCTTTAAAAGATTTTTCATCATCCTCAGTCCTAAATGATGATATAACTGAATATCTTTGGCATGTAGTGCAAAGATGAATGATTTTCTGATGAATATCTTTGGCCGTAGTGCAAAGATGAACAAGTGTTTAGATGAACATGACCAACTGATGAATATCTTTGGCCTGTAGTGCAAAGATGGACATTTGATTCCAGATACATATATTGATTGATGTTACAGGGATAAAATATCGATGATGGACTTTTAAATTCATAGATGATAGTAGATTTCATTCTCTACTTAACTCTTCTAATGAATTATTATTTCTGCTGCGAATATTGATTTAAAATTTGTTGTCTATTGTATTCTATCAGATTTTTCTATGTTGAAGACTAACGATAATTTGTTCTATATTATCTTAGTCATAATATTCTTTACTGGGCTAGTTGAGCTCACCCTTTTCTTTTTTGTTCCATTTTTCTTCTCAAGAGGCGAGAATGTAGCAAGTACTAGTCGGGGATGGAATGATGGTTCTAGAAAGTTGTTTAGTAGTCCTCACCATTTTTGTAAAATAATGTATCAATAATTATAATGAGGACTTATTTGGGTGTGAATATTTTCTAGATGACAATATTTGTATTTAAATTCACAGTTTATGTGTTGTATTAATAAAGTTGTAGTTGTTTCTGTACCATGTTATTGACAACTCAAAATGGGTGATGTATACCTATTTTGGGGGCGTCACAACCTATGTCAATAGATGTTGAGAAATTCCCGCATCTGGTGGATCACATTTTTAACAACAATGTGATATCTTTCACTGACGACAATATACCTCCCGAAAGGGACCGGTCATTGCAAGCCGTTGCACATAGCGGTGTTGTCTTCCAGATACATGGTGGGAGGAGTTTTAATAGATGGAGGGTCATATCTGAATATCTGTCCTTATGCCACTTTGGTGAAGATGAATATAAATCTCAACAGAATCCGAAGAAGCCATACAATCATTAAAGCTTTAGACAGATCCCGACGAAACGCTGTCGGAGAGATTGAACTGCTAGTGGAGATTGGTCCGCATACGTTCTGCATATCTTTTCACGTACTCAAAATAGATACAGGATACAGCCTGATCCTGGGAAGAACGTGGATTCATATGGCCGGAGCCGTCCCCTCCACTCTTCACCAACAACTTAAATATATCATAAATAATAGCCTAGTCACTGTCGATGCTGAGCCGGAATGTCCTGACAAGGTGACATACCACTCATCAGCTTCAATTTAGAAGTTGAGCCGGTCAGTTTTCATGCCCCAGAGTTGAGCAACACTCACTACAATCCTGTTGGGGTGCCACCTCTCATACCCCAGATTTCTGTCGAAATAATGTCGACCACTCAAGAAATGATGACATTGGGTTATCAACCTGGACAAGGGTTGGGCAAAGATCATCAGGGCATTAAGCACCACCCCATTCAAGTTCCTAATCAACCAGGGATAGCCAGACTAGGCTATACTGCTAGTTCCAGTCGTAGGAATCCTCATAGGCACAAGCAGATTCCTTCAGCTTCAGCCACACGACGATTGTCTCCACCTATAATTCCTAAGCCTGTATGGTCTTTGGTAAAGGTGTCTGCCTATGTAATGGCCATGTTATTTCCTAAATCGATACCGATCAAGGGGAAAGAAGTCTTGGTTCCAAATCCCGAAGAGGAAGAAAAGGAACGAAGACGTAAACAAGACATCGTCAGGATGATGTCAAACATACGCATTATTGTCCGTGATGAGCAAACAAATAGATACACCCCAGACGATGATTGTCCAGACGTAATGGTCATCATTCGGGAAAAGGAGGACGATGACATCCCCTCTATCATTGTAGTCCATCAGAACTTCACCCTTGACGATTGGAGTAGCACTCCTTTCATTGGTCGACAAGGGTAAAACGGGCAGAAACTCCTTTTGCCCTGTAGATAATAATAACTGCTTACTTTTTTTATAGTATTAGCAGTTGTTTTGTCAGTACATGCTAACACTTTGTATGATTGAACGTGTTCATATATTAAATGAAAGCATATTTTATTTCAAGACTATGAATTTAGATGTGCCTATACTTGCTGATAAGGTGCCTTTTCTCCACAAGGATTGTAACTTTGATGGAAAGTTGGACTCAGACTTGATGAAAATACAAGATGACACTGAGATACCTCAGGAGATCAAAGAATGGGTCGAAGACAAACCCAAACTAAACCTTAATGAAACTACTTCGTTCAATCTTGGAACCTTAGAAAGCCCTAAACTAATGCAGATTGGTACATACCTCACTCCAAACCAAAGGAATAACATTGTTACGCTATTAACCCAATTCCAGGATGTGTTTGCATGGTCTCATGAAGACATGGTGGGTTTGTCCATTGACATTGTCATCCCTCGCCTCCCCATCAAAGAGGGATTCAAGCCAGTCAGGCAGAAGCTCAGGCGATTGAAGCCTGAGTGGAGCTTAAAAGTTAAAGAAGAAATTGTGAAACAAATTTTAAGCAGGCATCATCATGGTGTCTACATACCCTGAATGGATATCAAACATAGTCCCCATGCCTAAACTAGGAGGAAAGGTGCGAGTTTGCGTGGATTGCCGGGATCTAAATAAAGCTTGCCTTAAAGATAGCTTTTCCGTGCCATTTATCCACATTCTCATCGACAATACTGCTCAATACGACATGTACTCCTTTGCTGATTGCTTCGCGGGGTACCATCAAATTATGGTTCCTGAAGAGGATCGTGAGAAAACTACATTCATCACACCTTGGGGAACCTTTTGCTGTAGACGGTTGTCATTCGGCCTCATCAATGTCGGAGCTACCTACCAGCGAGCCATGATGGCTATTTTCCACGATTTAATGTACAAGGAGAAAGAGATCTACGTGGATGACATTATTATCAAGTCCCGAAGGGAGGAGGACCACCTAAACCATCACAGAAAACTCTTCAACAGGTTGCGTAAGTATAACTTGAAGTTGAATCCAGTTAAGTGCGCCTTTGGCATTAAATCAGGCAAGTTGGTAGGATTCCTAGTCAGCCACAAAGGGATTGATCTAGATCCCACCAAAATCTAGGCTATCATGGAAATGCCCATTCCTCAAACAGAGAAGGAGATACGAGGATTTTTGGGAAGAATCAATTTCATCAGCAGGTTCATTTCCCAACTCACAGCAACCAGTGAGCCTATTTTCAAATTGTTTAGGAAGAACTCCTCCATAAAGTGGAATGATGAATGCCAGAAGGCCTTCATTACAATCAAAGAATAGCTAGTCAAAGCTCCTGTGGTGGTACCACCCAGGGATGATGTTCTCCTGTTCATGTACCTATCCATAAGTGACAATGCCATAGGCTGCATCCTGGGACAGAAAGATGATAGAGGCAAAGAGCGAGCTATCTATTACCTCAGCAAAAGATTCAGTAGCAGTGAACACAAGTACACTCTGAATGAGAAGACTTGTTGTGCTTTAGCATGAGCTTCCATGAGGTTATATCATTACCTCCATCGTCACACAACCCATCTCATATCCTGCGTGGATCCTCTCAAGTACGTGTTCAGTAAACCCATATTGAATTGTAGGCAGTCCAGATGGCAGTTGATCCTACAACCATTTGACATCGTCTACGTGACGCAAAAGTCCATTAAAGGTCAAGGAATTGCGGATCAACTGGCCGCCGCGCCTTCAGGGGATTTTAAACCCTTGGAAACATACTTCCCCGATGAAGGGGTAATGGCAATTCAGCAACACCATCAGGACGATACACACCAATAATGGAAGATGTATTTTGATGGAGCTGTAAATATGGAAGGTTCTGGGGCTGGAGCAGTTATAGTGTCTGTTACGGGGGAGCAGCATCCCGTCGCCGTCAAATTGCAGTTTGCTAACACAAACAACACAGCTGAGTATGAAGGCAGTATCATGGGGCTAAAACTTGCTCAATCAATGGGCATCAGACGGTTAACTGTCTTTGGAGATTCTGAGTTGGTAATCAGGTAAACCACATGAATCTATCACACCAAAGGTCTACACTTGCTGCCTTACCTTCAGCAGGTTCTACAGATGACTTCAGAGTTTGAAGAAATATCCTTCATCCATATTCCTCAGAATAGGAATGATTTTACGGATGCGCTAGCAACCTTGGCCTCCTTGATTAACATACTGGACAAGGAAAACATGCCAACCCTCACATTTGCCAGACAAAAGGCACCAGCCTATGGGAACTACGTTAGAGAAGTATCGGATGAGCTACCTCCCATCCAACATCCTTGGTATCAGCATATTAAGGAGTACTTACAAGATGGATCTACACCCGTTGAGGCAAGCCCGACTGAAAGAAGGCGGATCCATCGACTGGCTATGAAATTCTACCTGAGCGGAGATGTACCCTATAAAAGAGATGCAGGACTAGGTCTCCTCAGATGTCTAGACAAGGACCAAGCTTAGAGGCTCATGGATGAAATTTATGGTGGAGTATGTGGCCCACACATGAGCGACCCCCTACTTGTAAAGAAAATCCTAAGAACAGGGAATTACTGGCTCTCTCTCAAGGCTGACTGTGAGGATCACATCAAGAGATGTTATCAGTGCAAAATTCATGGGAATGCTATCCACACCCCTCCAAAGGAACTCCATAATATAAGTTCGCCTTGGCCCTTCTCAATGTGGGGAATCGATGTGATCGGGCCCATTGAGCCCAAAGCCAGTAATGGGCATCGGTTTATCTTTACCATGATCGACTACTTCACCAAGTGGGTAGAAGCAGCCTCTTTCCCCAGGGTTACCAAAGAAGTCATCATTGCTTTCATCAGAAATAATGTTATTTGTCGATATGGACAACCAGAGGTAATTATATTAGACAATGCTAAGAACCTCAACAATAAAATAATGGAGGATTGTGCAGTAAATTCCACATCAAACATCTTAACTCTGTCATCTACCATCCAAAGATGAATGGTGCTATTGAAGCGGCTAACAAAAACATCAAGAAGATCATGCAACAGATGTCCGCTAACCACAAAGGATGGCTTGACTTATTTCCTCTAACTCTGTTAGCCTACAGAACATTAATACGCACTTCCACTGGGGCAACACCCTACGCATTAACCTATGGGATAGAAGTAGTGCTCCCCATAAAAGTGGAAATGAAATCCCTCAGAGTTTTGATAGATGCTCAGCTGGATGAAGACCAATGGGTACAAGATAGGTATTACCAATTGTCTCTAATAGACGAAATGCGAAGTGATGCTATTTTCCATGGTCAGTTATACCAACAAAGGATCGCCAGGTCCTACAACAGAAAAGTCCGGTTAAGGCAGTTTAAACAATATGACTTGGTTTTGAAGAAGATCATTAACAACCAAGATCAATCTAAGGGAAAATTCACCCCGAACTGGGAAGGTCCGTTTATTGTCAAGGAGGTATTGACAAGAGGTGCTCTCAGATTACAGGAAATGGACGACGATGAATTTCCACAGCTTATCAACTCAGACATTGTGAAACGGTACTATGTCTAAGGTTACCATCAAGCAAACATCATGGTGTTGGATCATCAGATCCCCAGTCATTTCAGGTTTTCTAACCAGTAGCCTGGTTTCGGATCGCCAGATCCTTTTCTCAACTTGGTTTTGAACCTCTACTCAACTCTGGTTAGTCCACCAGAGATTGAACCTTTCACACCTACAGTCTTACCCCACTAGGGATAAGACTTTTTCACACTTACAGTTTGTCCTGTATATGGGATTAAACTTAGTTTATCCTTAACATGGGATTAAACTTTTCATTGGCTACAAACCGTCCTGAACATGGGGTGAACTACGCCGACCTGATCTCCTTGATACAGGGGAGTACGTAGGCAGCCATATTTTATATGGTCCGGTCACAATAATACAAAAAAATAAAAACATGTCTACACCCTTCTCATTACAAAAATAAAAACAACAAAAACATATTTACACCCTTTTGCCACATACAGTGTTGAACCTCTTACACCAGGTTCGAACTACGCAGACTTGATCTCCTCTTTAATAGGAGTACATAGGCAGCCACTCATGGTTCGATCTAACCCCATACCAAAACACAAAAATTTGTCAATGGTAATGGGATCATCATTCAATCCATCACATTTCATTGGCTTCAGACCAAAGGGATGGAACTAACTGACCTCCCCATGTAAACGGGAGAATCGGCGACCATCTAAGCTACGGTTGATCCTTAAAGAGAAACACCAATCCATAAAAGATAGAAATAACTGGGCTCCCCCATACAAAGGAATACTGGAGACCATCTGTGGTGCGGTCAATCTCAGATAGGAAAGCCACATTTCTCTCTACATCTACATACAGAAACCAGTCCCAAGACACCAAAGAAGGTAGAGGATACATACAGATCAACGATTCATTCTCAAAGATCCGGAGACATTTCAATGTCCATCCATCAAGGAGAAATTCAGAATATATCGAGATCATAAGCCTTGAAGAAACAGGTAAATATCGAGCAAGTAGCAATGCATAACTTAAAGGGAAGTAATCCAAAATATATTTTCCTTATTTTATATAATGTTATTTGATATAAACAATATGAAATGTACATGACAAAATGGCTAAGCTAGTCTGTGCAGAAAAATACAAGCCCATCTACAAGTCAGTGTATATGCGAGCTATCAAGTCTAACATAGCATCCCTCTCAGAAGAAGGAGGTAGCGCTGTGATCTCTTGTACAATGGTCTCTACGGGAGATAGCAGATCTACAACCATCTGCATGGTGACATTGTGATCATTAATATATGCACTCATCTCTGCAATGATGCAAGTAGTAAGGGACCTCACTGTGGTACTATCTGTAATGGCTACATCCCGTGCAGATATGGTGTTATCCCGCTCAATTATCACTGCATCTCTGGCTAGTTTGGCCTCATCCCACTCAACAATAGCGGTATCTATACGAGCTAAGGCATCGTCTCTCTCTAATAGAGCGACATCTCTTTCATCAAGAGCTGTCAACATCAATGCCCTAGCTTGATCTCTCTCGAAGGTCATCAAATGCAAACTCTGCACTAAATACTTTGAAGGAGGAGTCATAGTTGCAGAAGTACTGAGAGAGTCAACAAGAGCTGTTGTCGAACCAGCAAATAGCTTATCCTCCTCGGTGTGGGAATTAATGTCCTCCATAAGCTCTCCACCATTTGAATCAATACCCGGCGCTATGGATACTACCGCAGCCGATGAAGTCTTTGTCTCTATCCATCCAAAATACTCTGTCGAACAGCCCGGATGGCCAACAAAAAACTCAGCACGCTCATGCTGATCCCAACAGGCATATACCCGGGATCAGTCCTCTGCTGATAAGTGGTGAGAAGCTAAACGCTGACCTAACGCCCCCCTCAAAAGGATGGAAGTCCTGAAACTGGTCAAACTGTGACATCACAGCCAGTGGGTGGTAGGTAGTCATGCCCCTTAAACCAGTCAGATGGAGATAATCCATGCTCGGAGCATGAGTAATAAAGCTATAGGGTGAACTGAGCCCTGTACACGGCAGGATGCCAAACAGATCTTCGATCCCTGCCAAAAATACTGACCAAGACATAGTGCTTATACACTCTGATGGCTGAAAGGAGTAAGTAATAGCTATATCATGGGTAAAGTAGTACCCATGTCGTCGAAAAGTGCCGATCGGTCCCAAGTGTGACATAAACCACACATATAACATGACCGAGCTGCCTGTAAATACCCCTGCAGGGTAGGTGCTATAAAACGTGGCCGACCTCAACGTCTCCTCCATAATCATTAGAATGATGGTGTGACCCTCCCTGAGAGCTCTCACTGCCATGATGACACCTATGTCCATCTCATCCATATACCGTGGCATGTATACATACACCACTACACACATCACGAGTACATCCACTCTGGCCAAATGCCACTGATCCTTTGGTGTGGTGAAATCCTCGGAGTGTCGAGCATATCTGTCCAATGAACCAAATCTGTCAATCAGAAAATGCTGGGGCAATACATGGCCAGATCTAATATCATTTTCTACTACTCTACGTCGTAACCCGGTGAGGGTCATAAAATACCAGCGCATATCTCCGATAGCCATACGAGTACAAGGTTTGTCTAAGGGCAAAACCGTCAACCGCTCGTACTCCTCCAAATTAGGAGTCAGCTCCTGGGTATCAAATTAGAAAACCTGCCTCTCCGGTACCCAATGCTATAGCATACCCTCTACAAAGCCTGTGGGAACCTAAAACATTAAAAGGGTCATGAAATGCTGTAATAGCTAATCTACGGTCACCCTATCTGGGGGTGACATAATATCATACCAGGATCTCAGATGGGATGCCACCAATATTAGTGGGGTGTGATCTATGCGGCTGACTATCGAAGAAAACATCTGTGTGGGTCGTGTCATAAGACCATCTAGGGGTCAATGCTAAATATCTTCGGACATACATACATATGCATAACATGATAAATGCATGACAGATAATAGATGGCAATATGATGTGGGGAATGAAAAATAGTACATACATTCCTATGTACATCATCATCTATATACATCATCTTTGTACAACTAAAAATACAGGGAAATAGGGCACAAACGCCCTACTACTAACAGAGGCCAAATCAGGAATAAAAATGCTACGCGATTGAGCAGAATAGCCTGAAATCTTGATTTTCATGGGTCAAGTTTTGGCTTAACATATCACTCATTGGTATTTGCCCAAACACAGGGTTCACTATATCGATGATCACAGTTGTTGAAAACTACATCCGACAATACCTTAAGAAGGTCTGATGCCATCAATTCGAGGTTGTAACCCCAAAACCTTGCTTCCCAGCAGAAACTCTATTCAACTCAGCCGTTGATTCATACGTCAATATAGGTCAAGTAGCCTTGACAGTATTCTTCAGCAGGATGCCATCCATTGATGAACATGTCAGCGAAGGTCAGGAAATCTTGACAATATAGACTGTTGGCAGTAACTCCGATAAAGCATCCTCATCAAGGAAGACTGATGATGGAATATTTTATACACATCCTCAATAGACAAAAACACATCCCCACAGAGTCTCTTGTACATGAGAGATACATCTTTAGTGAAAGTTTGTACTAAGGATTAAGGGCTTCGGTGATAATCCCAACGTCAACATCCTGGAAGTTTATGGTAGCTTTGGATCACACGTCCAAACAGTTTATCATAGTGGTCATGAATAACCCTGTTCTCGGTAGAAGTCAAGGGGAGCCGACAATCATCCCACCATGTTGTAGAACAATCCAACAAACCACATACATTTGCATCATGCTGCTGTACATTGCATCATGATTATCTTGTTACATTTCAAGTGTCTAGTATTCTTTATTCTATCCATGCCACTGCATTGCATGAATACGATAAAGAGGGGCATCTGTAGACACTCGAAATTTTCTGCATACCTGTTACTAACATTGCAGGAGGGCAGAATCATCTTTTAGAGATAACCCTAGAAGACAGCTCAGTTCAATCCCAGAAATAACATCGAGAAAGATAGTATCAACCTCGGAGACAACCCCGAGGAGTGTCGTTGCAGTTCCAGAGATAACCACGGAGATTCTCATTCCAACCCGTGTAGTCAACTTCAAGATCAGAGATAACGCCAAGGCACTCAACTCTAGTCCCGGAGATAACACCGGGAGGACAGGCTAACCTTAGAGACAAACCTGAGGACATTTAGCACTTACAGCCACCCAATCTCAAAGATAACCCTGAGCAACGATGACTAAATCTGCCCAAACCAGAGATAATCCTGGTGAGAGGTAAAATCGTAATTTTGCCACCTCGATCCGACATTGCGCCATCTCAGCAAATATTTCAACATACATTACACACATGAATGTCCTAAAAGAACCAAAGAGCTCCAATCCTGAGCGACTACTACACAAGACATCACACCAGATAGAATTTAAAGCCTGAAGACCAAGGGCATGGTCCCATCTTCCTGACTTTGTACGACCTCTAATCCCATGTCATTGTGTTGCTCTCGACAACAGCATGCCATAAAAGGTCTTATACACCTCGATCGGATGCCCAAATTGAAGTTCTGAAAGTTTGAGCGGACATCACGTTGCATACGTGTACGTACTTCGAGATGGTGGGACCCGCAGAGCCCGGGGTATCCCGGGCAGCCGCAGGTGCATCTGCGGCTGTCGCAGGTACACCTGCGGCTCCCCCCTCTATAAATAGAGGGTTTAGGGCAGCCATTTTGTATAGAAAAAAGGCGAGAAAGCCCTGTCCAATTTGCTCTGTACACACCCTAAATTGAGTGCTTTCTTATTTCAAACACTTGTGAGCTTATATTTGGCTATATTTTTACCGGTGGAAGCCGAGTGTTCATCCATTTAAAGATATTGAAGCCTTCTTACACATTTTAAAGTCTTTCTCCACTATTGTGTACACATAGTTCTTCACATTGAGAGTCGTGTAGTGTGTGTATGCCCAAACTTCGGTCCGTGGCTTTTATTTCTTTATGTATACATATATTTTATATATATATATATATATATATATATATATATATATATATATATATATATATATATATATATATATATATTTATATATATAGACTAACATTATCGAGTTATGCCTCGATTGAGCCCGGACTTACGTCCGAAACATTTATTTGCATTTATATATATATATATATATATATATATATATATATATATATATATATATATATACTTATATATAAACTATTGTCGAGCTTTGTTCGATGAGCCTGGATTTACATCCGTAGCGTTTATTGCTTATATATATATATATATATATATATATATATATATATATATATATATATATATATATATACATTTCAGTCTGGCCTGGAGTTTACTTTGTTCCCTTTTACAGCTTTATTTATATTTTGTCCCGCCTGGAGTTTATTTCAAGGCGGTTGATCGTTTTATTGCTTTATTTATATTTTCCAATCCCCCATGGAGGTGCTTCGTGGTGGTTGATTGGTTTACTACTTTATTTATATTTGCAATCCCCTATGGAGGTGCTTCGTGGTGGTTGATTGTTTGCACACACACACACACACACACACACAGACAGATATATATATATATATATATATATATATATATATATATATATATATATATATATATATATATATATATATATATTTACGGCTTCTATATATATAATTGTATGCAGCTTTCATACAAATTGCTACATCATGTGAGCCTAGGAATCATGTGATCACAGATTCAGTGTACTTAATCTTGATTCGGTTCCCGTGATGGATATTTTTAGATGTACATGGCTTGTAAATTATTCACGGTGTTGAATTTCCTTGGATGGATCTTATGCCCATAAGGAGGTCTGCACTGTTATGTATATTATTTTCTCGAAGATGCATCGCATCTCAAAAATAAAAGCAATCCAGCCGAACCCATAATAAAATGGAAGTATCAAAGGCCTCAATTACTATTGAGTCTAAGTGTTTGAAAAACCTCTTTTGTAAAATGTCATTGCTATATCTTGTTAAAACAGAAATTTTAAACAAAATTCAAACCCTTTGTATATAGGTGAAAACGAGGCAAAACACTACTTTTAGATAATTGCACATTGACCCACACACACACACACATATTTATATAACAGTTTAATTGAATAGAACAGGAGCACCCTATGGAGACGTACTAGGACGAATGAAACCGATGTCTAACAATTCTTGTAGTTGGGTTTTTAACTCCTGAAGTTCAATAGGAGCCATTCGATATGGGGCTTTGGAAATGGGTTTTGAACCGGAGTCAAGGTCGATACAAAATTCAATTTCACGCTCTGGGGATAGACCAGGAAGTTCTTCAGGGAATACGTCAGGAAATTTATTAACAATAGAAATATCATTCAAATCTGACGTATTTTTATTTAAATCTGTGACATGGGCTAAGAAAGCTTGACATCCATTTTTTAATAAACGAATAGCTTTATGGCTTGATATGACAGTGATTGATTTTAGTGGTTTGGTTGCTTGAATTCGCATAATTGGTTGGTTAGGAATATGAAAGCTAACAACCTTACGAAAACAATCGATTTTAGCATGATGAGTAGTTAACCAATCAATCCCTAAAATCACATCAAATGTAAGTATTTTCAAAGAAATAAGATCGACAGGTAACGTGCGGTTGCTGATTTGAATCAAACAACACTTATAAACAGTAGATGTAATGAAGGTTTCTCCCAACGGAGTTTCAACCGATAAGTCAAAGTCTAATTTCTCTGGAGTCAAATTTAAACGTTGAGTGCAAGTATGAGAAATAAAAGAATGGGTAGAACCGGTATCAAATAAAGTATAAAATTCGCTAGAGTTTATGATTAGCTTACCTGTGATCACCTCGTTCGATTCCTCGCTTTTTGGGAGGTTACGATAAATGCTCTCTTTTGAACTACCGACTTTGTCTTGTCTGGGACACCTTTTGATGCCTCCATTCCAGCTGGGCTTGACTTTTGTGCTCGATAAAATTGGGCTAGGTGACCTTCTTTACTACAATTGTAACATGCTTTGGACTGCATCACGCAATTTAGACTGATATGTCCCTCCCCTCCGCATTTGTAACATACGACTGACGGTCGTTCTCCTTCCTTAACAACAGGTGCTGGTGCTGACGTCTTTCCATCATTGTTGAATCTCCTCCTCTTAAAATGTCCACTCTTATTGTCATGACCATGATTACCACCGAAGTGATTACCATTTTTGGCATATTGATTCCCTCCACGCTTGTTGTCACCGCTTCGATGACTGTTATCATTGGTATTATTATTTTGCCAGTTGCTTTCTCTTGGTTGGGTCGAATCGTTATCGCGCTCCAACAACTGAGCCCTATTTACAACATCTGAATACAAACAGAGTTTGTTAGAAATTAAGTATTGGCTTATCTCAGGTTTCAAACCTCTTAGAAACATCCATGTCATTCTCTCCTCGTTATCAACTAAGTGGGACGCAAACCAGGACAACTCGGCAAACTTGTCTTCGTATTGCGACACAGTCATGTTGTTTTGCTCCAGTTTAATGAACTCTACCTCTTTTATGTGACGAATACTTTTAGGAAAGTACTTGTTGAACAGTTCTTGGAACTTCTCCCAAGTCATCTTCAGTGCGGTAAGTTGAGTATGCTTTACAGATTCCCACCAGTAATCTGCCTCTGCTCCCAACATAAAGGTGGCAAAGGGAACCTTTTGCTCCTTGGAGCATCCCAAGACATCAGATATCTTGGTGATCTACTTTATCCACGTCTCCGCCTTAAGTGGTTTTGGCTCTCCAAAAAACTTCAGTGGTCCCAGCTCCTTGAACAGCTTAGCGCTGACCGTCCGAGAGTTGCCAGTGTTTCCACATGCATTTTGTACAGGAGTCTCTCTTACCTAATGTTGTACGAATTACAGAAAGCTCCTAAACATTCCGTCATTCGCCATTTGGTCAATGTTGTTGTTTACTTGAGGATTATTGTCTTCCTGTTGAACATTATCCTGGGTATTGATCTGTAGTGACTCAACGGTCTCACGTGCTTCGTTGCTTATCTCAACATTTTCTGATGTCATTTTCAAATACTGCCACAAAACAAGGGTTAATTAACATATCACATATTATCCCTATACTCTGACCGACCAATTAAATACCAAATAAACTTAGGTAGGTCATACTAGCGAAGGAATTCCTCGTCTCTCCCCTTCTAGTTCTTATCTCACATTTCAGCCAGGGATCATATTCCTAAGCTTTGATACCAATTGTGACGCCCCCAAAATAGGTATACATCACCCATCTTGAGTCGCCAAATACATGGTACAAAATTTAAATGCAACTTAATTATACAACAGTCGTGTAAAATACGACAAAACATAATATAAGAGTTTTAATAAGAATATTGTCATCTAGACAATATCCACACTCAATGGAGTCCTCATTACATTTATTGTCACACTATTTAATAGAATAGTGAGGACTACTAATGCTATCATCTGGACCATCACTCCGTTCCCCGACTAGTCCCGGCTACGTTCTCATTTTCTGAAGAGAACAGTGAAAGAAAGGGTGAGCTCAACTAGCCCAGTAAGAAATATTACGACTAAGATAATGCAGAATAAATTATCATTAGCCTTCAACAATGTTAAACTGATAGAATATAATAGACAACAAGTTTAACTGCAGCGGAATAAGCAATCCATTAGAAGAGTCAAGTAGAGCATGATATCTACTATCTTCTATGATTTAAAATGTTTTCATCAATTTTTATCGCTGAGACTCAGCTTAATAAATAAACCACATCATCGAATCATCCCTGCACTACGGGCCAAGGATATTCATTAAATCATCAATGGTCATGACTATACCGAATAATCCCTAGTCATAATCATACCAAAAACTGTCCATCAATGCACTACAGGCCACTGAGGTGTTTTACCACATTATTTATAACATTATAGGTCATGATTATACCGAATGATCCCTGGTCATAATCATACCAAGTCCACTATGCACGTAGGCCAAAGATGACTTTCTTCACAATATAAGCATGAGGATGATGGCAATGACATAATAATTCAATAAAATAAGTTCAAGAATTAATTTAAATGATTTATAAGTTAATTTATCCTGAAATCAATAATGTCTAAATTGTCAACATGATACTGCTTTGTGGAGTAAAATTCAAGAATGCTCAGAAGAATATTTCCATGAAAAAATAATGGATGAAGCGCAAATATCAAGGATATTCCACTAATTTCATGGAGTATAGACGCCAAAACTTTAACCAACTGAGTATAATAGAATATATGAAACCGCAAATGGATTTTTTGCCAGTCATGCGGTAATCCACGTAGACAGATCATTTTCACAATTTAATAAGGAATGAATACGAAGGATCATTCACCATGCATGTGGTAATCTACACAGAAAGGTTATTCCAACAGAATAATAAAGAATGGAATAATAGAAGAATTCACCAGGCGTGCGTAATCCGCACAGACAGGTTATTCTCACAGAATGATAAAGAATGGAACCAGGTCATGCGTAATCTGTACAGACAGGATATTCCAACAGAATAATAAAGAATGGGACCAGGTCATGTGTAATCTGCACAGATAGGATATTCCAACAGAATAATAAAGAATGGAATAACAACAGAATTCACCAGGTATGCGGTACTTCGCATAGACTGGTTATTCCAACATAATAATAAAGAATGGAATAACAACCCTTACAAGTATTGAAAGAAAATAATTCTCTTCATGAATACAAAAGAATAATACCCCTTACCTTAAAAAAACTGGATACTAAAATAATGAGGTAGCAGACTTCTCTTCTTCTTTCTCTCTATAATAATTGCTCTATAACTTTTGTGAATTGGTGAGAAATGAAGGAAGAATAAGCTTCTATTTATAAAAAAAAATTTAGTTTCGATAATTGCACGTTTTGGGACTCGAAATATTACAGTATAATACCTCCCTCTTTTTCTTCATTTTTAATTTAGTCCTGCAAGTATTATCAAACTTGCACCACCTCTCCTAATAGTAAATAATGTGAATTAATAGTAAATCATGTGAATCAATAGTTCTAGACATGTGAAAATACGAATTATAGTATAGTTCCTCCATCTATACCTCCATTTTTAACTTAGTCATGCAAGTATTATCAATTTTGTACTACCACCTCTAATAGTACAAGAATGTGAATCAATAGTACATACATGTGAACAAATAGTTATAATCATGTGAATTAATAGCAATTAATTGCTCATTTATCCGAATAATTACCCGATTGGTCAGTATAACTTCTAGACATCAATTAATATCGAAATAAATGTCGATTTTCACTAACACTAATAATTCCCACACAATGGAACTATCAATTTCATCTTTAATCAGCACGAACTTATTCATCATTAATATCATAACTCACAATATTTAACAACTAGATCATTTCCAGGAAAGAGGGGGCTTTTTGATAAGGATTTCTCCTTATTGGCGCGCAATTAGGTGACCAAACCTCTCCTTGATAGAACTTTCTAGACATTGTCAATATTGTAAATAATAATATGAATAACTTTGTCATCTCAATTATTGATTTAATAATATAAAATATTATGCAGATGATATTGTGACAATAATTAAATCAATAATATGAGAGATATGATGCAGCAATTACTGTAGTAATAATTAAAAATAACTGAGTGACTTCTCACGTAAGCATCAATAATCAATACCGTGTGCTACTATGCAACCACGCGTGTTACTGTACTTTTACTACAAAGTAGTTCAACAGTTTAACGATAAACTTCCGCCGTTATTTTTATAAAAAGATAATTATGTCGTTTTCTAACTACGACAATACTTCCGTTGTGGGGTCGACCAATGATTGTGCCATCGTACGAATATTCCCTGTTAAAACAAATATTTCCCGACCAATCGAATATTATATAACCACTTGCTTACTTTGTAAAATTTATAAATATTACTCACAACTATAACATTATATTAATCTACACCATAATATTCAAAAAAATATATTTTGAGAAAATTATTCTTTATTCATAAAAGTTGGGATCTTACAACCTCCCCTTCTTATGAAATTTCGTCCTTGAAATTAGGGTACGTACCTGGTATATCGAAGAGGTGAGGATATCTTGACTTCATCTCAGATTCTAACTCCCAGGTCATTTCTTCTACATCGCGGTTTCTCCACAAAACTTTGACTTAAGGTATAACCTTGGAGCGTAGAATATGATCCTTCTTATCCAAGATTTTAACAGGTAACTCTTCATACATTAAATCTTCCTCTATCTCGTTTGGTTCTAATTCAATAATGTGGTTCGGGTCTTTCAAATATTTACGTAACATAGATATGTGAAAAGCGTTATGAACACGAGACATACTTGGCGGTAAGGCGAGTTTATAGGCCACAGTTTCTACTCGATCGAGGATTAAAAATGGGCCAATGAATAGAGGATTGAGCTTTCCTCTCTTTCTAAATCTCGTAACTCCTTTTCATTGAGCAACACGTAACAACACATTATCTCCAATATTGAATTCCACGTCTTTTCGATGAAGATCAGCATAACTCTTTTGTCGATCTTGTGAAGTTTTTATACGTTGTCGGATCGTTTGAATCTTTTCCGTAGTCATAAGTACCAAATCTGGTTCTAACAATGTTGCTTCACCCACCTCATCCTAGCATACTGAAGAACGACACTTTCTTCCATACAATACCTCAAATGGAGCCATGCCAATACTTGCTTGATAACTGTTGTTGTAGAAAAACTCCACTAATGGTAAGAACTTGTCCCAACTTCTGTTAAAGTCAAGGACACAGAGTTTTAATAAATCCTCAAGAGTTTGAATAGTCCTCTCTGATTGCCCGTCTGTTTTAGGATGATATGCCGAACTAAATCGTAAATCTATATCCATAGCTTTTTGCAAACTAACCCAAAATTTTAAAGTGAATCTTGGATCTCGATCAGAAACTATGGATACTGGCATACCATGCAGTCTTACAATCTCGTTTATGTACATACTAGCGAGACGTTCAAGTGTAAAAGTTTCTCGTATCGGTAAGAAATGAGCAGACTTGGTCAATCTATCAATAATGACCCAAATCGCATCTATGCCTTGAGAAACATTGGGAAGTCCTGTAACAAAATTCATGGTAATGGTGCTCCCACTTCTATTCTGGAATTTCAAGTGGTTGCAATGGACCTTTAGGCACTTGATGCTCCGCCTTGACTTGTTGACAAGTTAGACACCTTGAGACAAATCCTGCTATCTCTCTCTTCATATTGCTCCACCAAAATGTATGTCAAAGATCACGATACATTTTGGTACTCCCAGGATGGATTGCAAACGGTGTGTTGTGCGCCTCCATCATGATTTTATACTTCAAGTCAGAATCGTTAGGAACACAAAGTCTGAAGTTGACTCGAAGTATGCCTTCTTCATCGATTCTTGCTTCCGAAATAGCACCTTCTTGCACTTTTTTCTTCATACGCATCAGCTTCAGGTCTGTAGTTTGAGCAGCTTTAACTTTATCGATTAAAGTCGGTTCTACTCGTATATTTTCCATCATCACATGGGTCCCTAGAGTTTTTAACTCTATCTCCATCCTTTGTAAGTCATACAAAATAGGCCTTTGCATTGACAATATCGCACTCGTACCCGCATATGATCTTCTACTCAATGCGTCAGCTACTAAGTTCGCTTTTTCAGGATGGTATTGAATGGTATGATCATAATCTTTCAACAGCTCAAGCCAACATCGTTGCCGCATGTTGAGTTCCTTTTTAGTGAAGAAATATTTGAGGCTTTTATGATCTGTATAGATCTCCACCTTCTCTCCATACAGGTAATGCCTCCAAATCTTAAGCACAAAAACGACTGCTGCCAACTCTAGCTAGATTATGAGTAGGACAATTCCTCTCATATTCTTTGAGTTATCGTGAGGCATAGGCTATGACTTTCCCATGTTGCACTAGAACACATCCTAACCCTTTGCCTGAAGCATCACTGTAGATGATAAATCCCTCCGAGCCAAATGGTATTGTCAGAACAGGTGCTGAAATGAGTCTCCTCTTGAGTTCTTGAAAACTCTTCTCACATTCCTAGCTCCAACCGAACTTTATATCTTTTCGAGTCAGCTGAGTTAATGGAGTAGCGATTCGAGAAAATCCTTCCACGAATCTCCGATAATAACCTGTTAAGCCGAGAAAGCTACGTACTTCGGTCACTGACTTTGGTTGCTCCCAGCTTTGAATTGCTTCAATCTTCGCTGGGTCAATAGATATTCCATGATTTGATATCACGTGCCCAAGGAATGTAACTTTCTCAAGCCAGAACTCGTATTTCTTCAACTTGGCATATAACTTATTTTCACGAAGCTTTTGGAGTATCAGCCTCAAGTGTTGCTTATGGTCTTCATGAGTTTTGGAGTATATGAGGATGTCATCAATAAAGACGACCACAAAGTGATCTAAATATTCCTTGAATACTCGGTTCATCATGTTCATGAAGGCAGCATGAGCATTAGTCGATCCAAAAGACATGACTAGGAATTCATAATGTCCGTACCGAGTTCTAAAAATAGTCTTTGGAATATCATTAGTTTTAATGTTCAACTGATGATATCCGAAACGAAGATCAATCTTTGAAGAGAATTTGGCTCCTTGCAACTGGTCAAACAGGTCATCAATGCGAGGTAACGGGTACCTATTTTTTATGGTGACATGATTCAACTCCCGATAATCAATACAAAGTCGCATACTTCCATCTTTCTTCTTCACGAATAGAATAGGAGCACCCTATGGACACGTACTAGGACGAATGAAACTGATGTCTAACAATTCTTATAGTTGAGTTTTTAACTCCTGAAGTTTAATAGGAGCCATTCGATATGGGGCTTTGGAAATGGATTTTGTACCAGATTTAATGTCGATATAAAATTCAATTTCACGCTCTGGGGGTAGGCCAAGAAGTTCTTCAAGGAATACGTCAGGAAATTTATTAACAATAGAAATATCATTCAAATCTGACGTATTTTTATTTAAATCCGTGACATGGGCTAAGAAAGCTTGACATCCGTTTTTCAATAAATGAATAGCTTTATGGCTTGATATGACAGTGATTGATTTTAGTGGTTTGGTTGCTTGAATTTGCATAATAGGTTGGTTAGGAATATGAAAGCTAACAACCTTACGAAAACAATCGATTTTAGCATTATGAGTAGTTAACCAATCAATCCCTAAAATCATATCAAATGCAAGTATTTTCAAAGAAATAAGATCGACAGTTAACGTGCGGTTACCGATTTGAATCAAACAAGACCTATAAACAGTGGATGTAATGAAGGTTTCTCCCAACAGAGTTTAAACCGATAAGTCAAAGTCTAATTTCTCCGGAGTCAAATTTAAACGTTGAGCGCAAGTAGGAGAAATAAAAGAATGGATAGAACCGGTATCAAATAAAGTATAAACTTCGCTAGAGTTTATGATTAGCTTACCCGTGATCACCTCGTTCGGATTCCTCACTTTTTTGGAGGTTACGACAAACGCTCTCCCTTGAACTACCGGTTTTATCTTGTCTGGTACACCTTTTGATGCCTCCATCCCAGCTGGACTTGACTTTTGTGCTCAACAAAATCGGGCTAGGTGACCTTCTTTTTCACAATTGTAACACGCTTTGGACTGCATCACGTAATTTAGACTGATATGTCCCTCCCCTCCGCATTTGTAACATACGACCGGCGGTCGTTCTCCTTCCTTAACAACAGGTGCTGGTGCTGACATCTTTCCATCATTGTTGAATCTCCTCCTCTTAAAATGTCCACTCTTATTGTCATGGCCATGATTACCACCGAAGTGATTACCATTTTTAGCATGTTGATTCCCTCCATGCTTGTTGTCACCGCTTCGATGACTGCTACCATTGGTATTATCATTTTGCCGGCTACTTTCTCTTGGTTGGGTCGACTCGTTATCGCGCTCCAACAATTGAGCCCTATTTACAACATCTGAATACAAACACAGTTTGTGAGAAATTAAGTATTGGCGTATCTCAGGTTTCAAACCTCTTATAAACATCTATGTCATTCTCTCCTCGTTATCAACTAAGTGGGACGCAAACCGGGACAACTCGGCAAACTTGGCTTCGTATTGCAACACAGTCATGTTGTTTTGCTCCAGTTTAATGAACTCTACCTCTTTCATGTGACGAATACTTTCGGGAAAGTACTTGTCGTTGAACAGTTCTTGGAACTTCTCCCAAGTCATCTTCAGTGCGGCAGGTTGAGTACGCTTTACAGTTTCCCACCAGTAATCTGCCTCTACTCGCAACATAAAGGTGGCAAAGGAAACCTTTTGCTCCTCGGAGCATCCCAAGATATCAAATATCTTGGTGATCTGCTTTATCCACGTCTCTGCCTTAAGTGGTTTTGGCTCTCCAAAAAACTCCTGTGGTCCCAGGTTCTTGAACTGCTTAGCGGTGACCGTCCGAGAGTTACCGGTGTTTCCACCTGTATTTTGGACAAGAGTCTCTCTTACCTGATGTTGTAGGAATTGCAGAAAGCTCCTAAACATTCCGTCGTTCGCCATTTGGTCGGTGTTGTTGTTTACCTGAGGATTATTGTCTTCTTGTTGCACATTATCCTAGGTATTAATCTGTGGTGACTCAACGGTCTCATGTGATTCATTGCTTATCTCAACATTTTTGGATGCCATTTTCAAATACTGCCACAAAACAAGGGTAAATTAACATATCACATATTATCCCTATACTCTGACCGACCAATTAAATACCAAATAAACTTAGGTAGGTCATACTAGCGAAGGAATTCCTCGTCTCTCCCCTCCTAGTTCTTGTCTCATATTTCTGCCAGGGATTATATCCCTAAGCTTTGATACCAACTGTGACGCCCCCAAAATAGGTATACATCACCCATCTTGAGTCGTCAAATACATGGTACAAAATTCAAAATGCAACTTAATTATACAACAGTCGTGTAAAATACGACAAAACATAATCTAAGAGTTTTAATAAGAATATTGTCATCTAGACAATATCCACACTTATTGGAGTCCTCATTACATTTATTGTCACACTATTTAATAGAATAGTGAGGACTACTAATGCTATCATCTGGATCGTCACTTCGTTCCCCGACTAGTCCCGACTACGTTCTCATTTCCTGAAGAGAACAATGAAAGACAGGGTGAGCTCAACTAGCCCAGTAAGAAATATTATGACCAAGATAATGCAGAATAAATTATCATTAGCCTTCAACAATATTAAACTGATAGAATATAATAGACAACAAGTTTAACTGCAGCGGAATAAGCAATCCATTAGAAGAGTCAAGTAGAGCATGATATCTACTATCTTCTATGATTTAAAATGTTTTCATCAATTTTTATCGCTGAGACTCAGCTTAATAAATAAACCACATCATCGAATCATCCCTGCACTACGGGCCAAGGATATTCATTAAATCATCAATGGTCATGACTATACCGAATAATCCCTAGTCATAATCATACCAAAAACTGTCCATCAATGCACTACAGGCCACTGAGGTGTTTTACCACATTATTTATAACATTATAGGTCATGATTATACCGAATGATCCCTGGTCATAATCATACCAAGTCCATCAATGCACGTAAGCCAAAGATGGCTTTCTTCATAATATAAGCATGAGGATGATGACAATGACATAATAATTCAATAAAACAAGTTCAAGAATAAATTTTAAAGATTTATAAGTTAATTTATCCTGAAATCAATAACGTCCAAATTGTCAACATGATACTGCTTTGTAGAGTAAAATTCAAGAATGCTCAAAAGAATATTTTCATGAAAAGATAATGGATGAAGCGCAAATATCAAGGATATTTCACTAATTTCATGGAGTATAGAAGCCAAAACTTTAACCAACTGAGTATAATAGAATATATGAAATCGCAAATGGATTTTTTGCCCGCCATGCGGTAATCAATGTAGACAGATCATTTTCACAATTTAATAAGGAATGAATATGAAGGATCATTCACCATGCATGCGGTAATCCACACAGACAGGTTATTCAAACAGAATAATAAAGAATGAAATAATAGAAAAATTCACCAGGCGTGCGTAATCTACACAGACAGGTTATTCCCACAGAATGATAAAGAATGGAACCATGTCATGCGTAATCCGCACAGACAGGATATTCCAATAGAATAATAAAGAATGGAACCAGGTCATGCGTAATCCGCACAGACATGATATTCCAACAGAATAATAAAGAATGGAATAACAACAAAATTCACCAGGCATGCGATAGACCGCACAGATAGGTTATTCCAGTAGAATAATAAAGAACGGAATAACAGAAGAATTTCACCATGTATGCGGTACTTCGCATAGACAGGTTATTCCAACATAATAATAAAGAATGGAATAACAACCCTTACGAGTATTGAAAGAAAATAACTCTCTTTAAGAATACAAAAGAATAATACCCCTTACCTTAGAAAAATTGGATACTGAAATAGTGAGGTAGCAGACTTCTCTTCTTCTTTCTCTCTATAATAATTGCTCTATAGCTTTTGTGAATTGGTGAGAAATAAAGGAAGAATGAGCTTCTATTTATAGGAAAATATAGTTTCAATAATTGCACGTTTTGGGACTCGAAATATTACAGTATAATACCTCCCTCTTTTTCTTCATTTTTAATTTAGTCCTGCAAGTATTATCAAACTTGCACCACCTCCCCTAATAATAAATAATGTGAATTAATAGTAAATTATGTGAATCAATAGTTTTAGACATGTAAAAATACGAATTACAGTATAGTGCCTCCATCTATAACTTAGTCATGCAAGTATTATCAATTTTGCACCACCACCCCTAATAGTACAAGAATGTGAATCAATAGTGCACACATGTGAATTAATAGCAATTAATTTCTCATTTATCTGATTTAATTACCCGATTGGTCAGTATAACTTCCAGACATCAGTTAATATCGAAATAAATGTTGATTTCCACTAACACTAATAATTTCCACACAATGGAACTATCAATTTCATCTTTAATCAACACGAACTTATTCATCATTAATATCATAACTCACAATATTTAACAACCAGATCATTCCCAGAAAAGAGGGGGGTTTTCGATAAGGATTTCTCCTTATTGGCGGGTAATTAGGTGACCAAACCTCTCCTTGACAGAACTTTCTATACATTGTCAATATTGTAAATAATAATATGAATAACTTTGTCGTCTCAATTATTGATTTAATAATGTAAAATATTATGCAGATGATACTATGACAATAATTGAATCAATAATATGAGAGATATGATGCATCAATTACTGTAGCAATAATTGAATATAACTGAGTGACTTCTCACGTAAGCATCAATAATCAATACTGTGTGCTACTATGCAACCACGCGTATTACTGTACTTTTACTACCGGGTTGTTCAACAGTTTAACGGTAAAACTTCCGCCGTTATTTTTATAAAAAGATAATTATGTTATTTTCTAACTACGACAATACTTCCGTTGTGGGGTCCACCAATGATTATGCCGTCGTACAAATATTCCCTGTTAAAACGAATATTTTCCGACCATTCGAATATTATATAACCCCTTGCTTACTTTACAAATTTTATAAATATTACCCACAACTATAACATTATATCAATCCACACCACAATATTCAAAAAAATATATTTTGAGAAAATTATTCTTTATTCATAAAAGTTGGGATCTTACAGAATTTCTTAAAACCACACCCATACCCGGGACATCACATTCACTCCTTCAAAGAATTTCGTCCTTAAAATTTTAGCTTACTCTTCTTCTCAACTTCTCTTCAAAGAAGTTCTTATCTTTCAATCATTTCCCTAACCTTCATAACTTATCAAGAATTATGAAGTAGAATGTATAACGAGGAATATAAAGATTCCTTTAAAACATTTCATACTTTTGTTGAGGGGTCAAATCGACCATGAACTCTTACTAGGTTGAACATTATTTTGCCATAAACCCTTCTTTCACGGTCAATTTATAATCACAAAGAAAGTAAACTACCTCTTCCATACGTAGGTGATCAACCCATCGTATAACCCTATTTTAGGGTATATTCACCTCAGACTTGTTCATCAGATTCCGCACCAAAATAATTTGGCTTGGCATAACTTCTTCAAAGAAAGCTCGATTTTTTTTAAACATGACATACCATTTGTCTTAGCCAAATCAAATAGCTTAGACCATACCAAAAAATTGGACATCAACTTGAAACTTTCGTCTAGTCAAATCAATTGGCATCAACTACTTCTTTAAATTCTTTCACAATATATCAAAACATTCTATGACGTCATGATACTGTACTTTTCACAGTACGCTGAGGACTTCGTCATTTTATGACTTCATCATTATACATCATACCATAGCGGGTTGTTGATCATAAGATTACATCCAACACCAAGTTCAATTGCATTAATAACTCCATCCTTTTACCATCCTTGCATCAAATGCACTGATGATATAAAATTCATTTTGATATTTCAAATGAACTTCTGTTTAGCCGAAATAATTAGCATAGACATACCAAGAATAGTTCTTTTAAAATCCATTTGTTCCAAAAGTTGAACCAATTCTTTCATTTTCAGTCTAAACATTCCTATACCTTAGTATAGTCCATCAACTTACCACACTTTATGTGTTTAGAAACTTTCCACATTTCGCAATATGTAATCCAAGAACAAATCAAGGACTATCCATATGCTTAGGGCTCAGAAACATAGCATATAACTATGAGTCACAAACTTTTCATAAGTACGAATTTCAAGAACTCGCACATATCTTATCATTCTCTACCTATCAAGCATATATATAAGAAAAGATTCACCTTCTCGTCATATACATATTGATAACGTGACATACGATTCCAATGATTATCACTGTAATAAGCTAAACAGTTGTTACACCAAAGCACAAACCTCTGCCCACACAAAGGTTCATACAACTCAGCTGTCACATGAGTCCTCAATTGAAATCTTAGAACTTCTTACTATCTCTTTACTTAATACGAATTTTCTGTAATTCGTATGCTATCCTTTACAACTCAATCTGAGTTATTCTTCCCATACTACTTCATAGTATCATTCATTTATAACATTAGCTATAAATCATCCATCGTTTAACAGAACAACTGTGACAACCCCAAAATAGGTCCATTCCATCCAACCCATTCTGAGTCGTCAAATACATGGTACAGAAAACAACTACAACTTTATTACAACAATTGTCGTGCAAAATACAACAACACATATGCTGTGAGTTTGGATACAAATATATACCAAATGTGACATTGGACACCATCATGTATCAGCACCTCACAAAGACACCTTACATAAAGGTATAGTCAAAAACTGTTTTAGAAATTAGAATCTTTGGGAAGTGCTCAAGGAAACCTTCGTACATGGGAGGCCACGCGTCTAGGTTATGATATATATCATATGGCCACAGAATTATCCTTGGTTGACCCAATAGACCCCAAAGAAAAACGAGAAGATTACTATCATATTCTTCCCAATGGTGAGTCTTTTCTTGACTTATCATTATCTCCACTGTCTCTAATTGAGAATTATACTTCAAACAAATACCAAGATTATATAGGTAGTGCCTATAGATATACTCAGCAAGTGGATGAGCACAACCCTGTCCTATGATGACACGAGGTTGTATGTCATTAGACATCTTGTATGATAGTGACAAAACACCCTTCCAACGTTGGGTTCGCCTCACCCTATTTTCTTCACCAAATATAACTACTAAATGATGACCACCGTTCTATTCCCTTGTTACCCCCGGTCGACCCAGCTACACTCTTATTACCTGAAAGGAATTGTGAAGCAAAAGGGTGAGCACAACTAGCTCAGTAAAGAATATCATGACTAAAGATAATTAAATTATCAATAGCCTTCATCAATAATAAATCAGAGATTTAGAACATATGGTAAATGATAAAAATTTCAACCATAGTTGTAGCGGAACGAGCAATCCATTAGAAGAGTCAAATAGACTATAAAGTCTATTATCTTCTCCATGTTAAAAATCCACCAACAATATTTTATCCATGTAACATCACTCAACAGTTCCTTTCCACAATCATATGAATAACTCATAATCATAATTGTGACTATAAATTTTTCTTCGCACCCAGGACGAAGAATATTTTCATCACCTGTCTTTACCTGAAACATCAAAGATCATGGTTATACCAAATCACAGTTCCTGTTTATAATCATACTAACAAATCCATCTTTGCACTACGGGCCAAAGATATTCATCAACAAACCATCTTTGCACTACGGGCCAAAGATATTCAACAACAGTTCATCTTTGCACTACAGGCCAAAGATATTCATCAACAGGCCATCTTTGCACTACATGCCAAAGATATTCATCAACAAACCATCTTTGCACTACGGGCCAAAGATATTCATTAACAATTCATATTTGCACTACAGGCCAAATATATTCATATCTCAAAGAAATATATAATCATTTCAGAATTTATATAAACAATAATTATAACCATGTTGATCAATTCACCTTTGCACTTAAGCTTAAGATATTCAATTATAAATTCAATGGTCATGATCATACCAGTCACAATTCAACTTTGCACTACAGGCCAAAGAGAACCCTAGTCATGATCATACCAATAATCTACCCATCTTTACACTCCAGTGAAAGAGAATTTCAACATCAGGGTTATAAAAATGTTATATATGATGATAAAAATAATATGATCAACATATAATTTTAATTTCAAGAGTAATATTCGTAACTCATGAATAGTAAATCATGAATAGTAACTCATGAATAGTAATCCCGACACAAAAGATAAAAATTCCACAATAAAATCCATACCAATATTTCGGTATAATGATATTGAAAGAATAACATTACTTAAATTTATAAACAATTTATTTTAATTGTTTACACTTTACTAATTAATGCATTTAATCATCATAAAATGCCAACTCTTACAATTTCATCATCAATAACCAAAACCCTCATCAAAAATCTGCATATACCTCATATAGGATTCTCAAGCCATAAAATCCTATTTTTCAATTTTCTTTCTTCACAAAACATATTTAATTCATTTACTCATAACTAGACCATTTTCATGAAAAATACCAAATCAGTTCCAAAAATATTTCTTTTCTGGGATTTAGCATAATATAGTCCCATAGTGAACATATATTTTTCTCAGAATTTTTAAAAGTTATTTACTATTTTTCATATGGCCAAAATAACCGAATATTTAGACATTTATCAAAAATTATACTTTTGTCCAAAAATTCTGAAATTAACAGAGTATACTTCCATCATATACATGTACTCCCAATAAAAATTTCATCAATTTTGGAGTTAACCACAAGAAATTATAAGCGATTACCTTTAAAATAGTCTTTTCTCATAAAATTCATAACTCTCAATCTATACATCCAAAAATCACCATTTTTGGACACAATCAATAAAACTCATCAAAATATCATTTCAAATTTTTCCATAATTTTTGAAGATCAAAAAAATTACGAAACTGAAAAACATAACAACCCTTAAAATTCCTTACTATCCCTTACTATCCCTTACAATCCCTTACTATCCCTTACTTCAAAAGAGCAGTACTTCTGACTGGATATCGGATATGATGCTGAAGGAAACTTGCACTGATGAATAGCAACTCACCAAGTATCTAAAAACTCACAAAATATGCTTCATAATATAGAGAGAGAAAGAGAGAAAGCTTATGTTTCTGGTGTGATTTTCAATTCTAACTTAGCCCTCTATTTATAGGAAAATTTTGGTAGGTTTGACCTGCAACCTGATGGCTTTACCTGCTACTATTCCCACCCACCACATTTGAAATATAATTCAGCACATTTCTTCACCAACCACAAGTGGGGCCCACCAATTCTAGAATTTTCTATCAAAATGATAAACTCCAAAAATTCAACAATTTTTGAACCAGTCATCTCGTAAAATTCATAATAAATCATACATTCATTTTTAACGGTTCAAAATTTGTGGGCATATACTCAACTTATATATGTATAACATATCCAAAAATCACAACGATAACCCCCGCAATATATCTCAAAAACCCTGATTTTTAATACCTTCATTCCGACAAAAATACGGATAAAAACCTCAACATTAACTCCTTCATTTTTTAACCACAAAAATATATCCCTCATTTATATCCACATAAAATAAATATTTCCTTATCATATGAATCAATAATTAATTATTCACAAATAATATTACAGAATCACATTTATGACAACCAGGCCGTTCCCAGGAAAGAGGGGGCTTTTCAATAAGAATTTCTCCTTACTGGCGCGCAATTAGATGACCAAACCTCTCCTTAGACAGAACTTTCTAGACATTGCCAATAATGCTATCTAATAATATTATTCAAATAATATGAATTATTGATCTGATAATAGAAAATACTGTGCAGCAACAATTATTGAAACAACAATAATATAAAATATCAACGCAGCAATTATTGAATCAATAAAATAAAATATTGAACAGTAATTACTGTAACAATTATTGAGTAGTGCCTTCTTACGTAAGAATCAATAATTTCAAAAATACTATGCAATACCGTGTGCTACTGTGCAATAACGCGTATTACTGTATTTTAACCACCGGGTATTCCAACAGTTTAACGGTAACAACTACGCCGTTATTTGTAAAAACTCAAATTTGTCATTTTCTTCACCCGACAGTTATTCGTTATGGGGCCCACAAATAGCTGCGCCGTCGTACGAATATTCCCCGACAGAAAGAATATTCCACGACCAAACGAATATTCCCCGACAACAATGATTATTTTATAACCACTTGCGTATTTTGAAAAAAAATTCATATATCACCTTTAACTTTAACTTTTTATCAATTTAACCATTTACTGAATCGTAATTATAAGAAAAATTGAATATTTTTATTTCATAAAATTCGGGGTCTTACAATCTCCCCTCCTTATGAAATTTCGTCCTCGAAATTTACGTACCTGGTATTTCAAAGAATTGAGAATACATTCCTTTCATTTCAGATTCCATCTTCCCTGTCATCATAATTTCTCCATTGCTCATCTCCTGTATTTCATATATCATTCTAGAATACAGCTTCAAAACAAGGGTTAATTTAACAAATTAACATATCACATAATATCCCGATATTATGACTGACCAACAAATAAGCTTAGGTAGGACACACTAGCGAAGGATTTACTCATCTCTCCCCTCCTAGTTATATTCCCCGATCTCCGCCAGAGATCATATCCCTAAGCTCTGATACCACCTGTGACAACCCTAAAATAGGTCCATTCCATCCAACCCATTCTGAGTCGTCAAATACATGGTACAGAAAACAACTACAACTTTATTACAACAATTGTCGTGCAAAATACAACAACACATATGCTGTGAGTTTGGATACAAATATATACCAAATGTGACATTGGACACCATCATGTATCAGCACCTCACAAAGACACCTTACATAAAGGTATAGTCAAAAACTGTTTTAGAAATTAGAATCTTTGGGAAGTGCTCAAGGAAACCTTCGTACATGGGAGGCCACGCGTCTAGGTTATGATATATATCATATGGCCACAGAATTATCCTTGGTTGACCCAATAGACCCCAAAGAAAAACGAGAAGATTACTATCATATTCTTCCCAATGGTGAGTCTTTTCTTGACTTATCATTATCTCCACTGTCTCTAATTGAGAATTATACTTCAAACAAATACCAAGATTATATAGGTAGTGCCTATAGATATACTCAGCAAGTGGATGAGCACAACCCTGTCCTATGATGACACGAGGTTGTATGTCATTAGACATCTTGTATGATAGTGACAAAACACCCTTCCAACGTTGGGTTCGCCTCACCCTATTTTCTTCACCAAATATAACTACTAAATGATGACCACCGTTCTATTCCCTTGTTACCCCCGGTCGACCCAGCTACACTCTTATTACCTGAAAGGAATTGTGAAGCAAAAGGGTGAGCACAACTAGCTCAGTAAAGAATATCATGACTAAAGATAATTAAATTATCAATAGCCTTCATCAATAATAAATCAGAGATTTAGAACATATGGTAAATGATAAAAATTTCAACCATAGTTGTAGCGGAACGAGCAATCCATTAGAAGAGTCAAATAGACTATAAAGTCTATTATCTTCTCCATGTTAAAAATCCACCAACAATATTTTATCCATGTAACATCACTCAACAGTTCCTTTCCACAATCATATGAATAACTCATAATCATAATTGTGACTATAAATTTTTCTTCGCACCCAGGACGAAGAATATTTTCATCACCTGTCTTTACCTGAAACATCAAAGATCATGGTTATACCAAATCACAGTTCCTGTTTATAATCATACTAACAAATCCATCTTTGCACTACGGGCCAAAGATATTCATCAACAAACCATCTTTGCACTACGGGCCAAAGATATTCAACAACAGTTCATCTTTGCACTACAGGCCAAAGATATTCATCAACAGGCCATCTTTGCACTACATGCCAAAGATATTCATCAACAAACCATCTTTGCACTACGGGCCAAAGATATTCATTAACAATTCATATTTGCACTACAGGCCAAATATATTCATATCTCAAAGAAATATATAATCATTTCAGAATTTATATAAACAATAATTATAACCATGTTGATCAATTCACCTTTGCACTTAAGCTTAAGATATTCAATTATAAATTCAATGGTCATGATCATACCAGTCACAATTCAACTTTGCACTACAGGCCAAAGAGAACCCTAGTCATGATCATACCAATAATCTACCCATCTTTACACTCCAGTGAAAGAGAATTTCAACATCAGGGTTATAAAAATGTTATATATGATGATAAAAATAATATGATCAACATATAATTTTAATTTCAAGAGTAATATTCGTAACTCATGAATAGTAAATCATGAATAGTAACTCATGAATAGTAATCCCGACACAAAAGATAAAAATTCCACAATAAAATCCATACCAATATTTCGGTATAATGATATTGAAAGAATAACATTACTTAAATTTATAAACAATTTATTTTAATTGTTTACACTTTACTAATTAATGCATTTAATCATCATAAAATGCCAACTCTTACAATTTCATCATCAATAACCAAAACCCTCATCAAAAATCTGCATATACCTCATATAGGATTCTCAAGCCATAAAATCCTATTTTTCAATTTTCTTTCTTCACAAAACATATTTAATTCATTTACTCATAACTAGACCATTTTCATGAAAAATACCAAATCAGTTCCAAAAATATTTCTTTTCTGGGATTTAGCATAATATAGTCCCATAGTGAACATATATTTTTCTCAGAATTTTTAAAAGTTATTTACTATTTTTCATATGGCCAAAATAGCCGAATATTTAGACATTTATCAAAAATTATACTTTTGTCCAAAAATTCTGAAATTAACAGAGTATACTTCCATCATATACATGTACTCCCAATAAAAATTTCATCAATTTTGGAGTTAATCACAAGAAATTATAAGCGATTACCTTTAAAATAGTCTTTTCTCATAAAATTCATAACTCTCAATCTATACATCCAAAAATCACCATTTTTGGACACAATCAATAAAACTCATCAAAATATCATTTCAAATTTTTCCATAATTTTTGAAGATCAAAAAAATTACGAAACTGAAAAACATAACAACCCTTAAAATTCCTTACTATCCCTTACTATCCCTTACAATCCCTTACTATCCCTTACTTCAAAAGAGCAGTACTTCTGACTGGATATCGGATATGATGCTGAAGGAAACTTGCACTGATGAATAGCAACTCACCAAGTATCTAAAAACTCACAAAATATGCTTCATAATATAGAGAGAGAAAGAGAGAAAGCTTATGTTTCTGGTGTGATTTTCAATTCTAACTTAGCCCTCTATTTATAGGAAAATTTTGGTAGGTTTGACCTGCAACCTGATGGCTTTACCTGCTACTATTCCCACCCACCATATTTGAAATATAATTCAGCACATTTCTTCACCAACCACAAGTGGGGCCCACCAATTCTAGAATTTTCTATCAAAATGATAAACTCCAAAAATTCAACAATTTTTGAACCAGTCATCTCGTAAAATTCATAATAAATCATACATTCATTTTTAACGGTTCAAAATTTGTGGGCATATACTCAACTTATATATGTATAACATATCCAAAAATCACAACGATAACCCCCGCAATATATCTCAAAAACCCTGATTTTTAATACCTTCATTCCGACAAAAATACGGATAAAAACCTCAACATTAACTCCTTCATTTTTTAACCACAAAAATATATCCCTCATTTATATCCACATAAAATAAATATTTCCTTATCATATGAATCAATAATTAATTATTCACAAATAATACTACAGAATCACATTTATGACAACCAGGCCGTTCCCAGGAAAGAGGGGGCTTTTCAATAAGAATTTCTCCTTACTGGCGCGCAATTAGATGACCAAACCTCTCCTTAGACAGAACTTTCTAGACATTGCCAATAATGCTATCTAATAATATTATTCAAATAATATGAATTATTGATCTGATAATAGAAAATACTGTGCAGCAATAATTATTGAAACAACAATAATATAAAATATCAACGCAGCAATTATTGAATCAATAAAATAAAATATTGAACAGTAATTACTGTAACAATTATTGAGTAGTGCCTTCTTACGTAAGAATCAATAATTTCAAAAATATTATGCAATACCGTGTGCTACTGTGCAATAACGCGTATTACTGTATTTTAACCACCGGGTATTCCAACAGTTTAACGGTAACAACACCGCCGTTATTTGTAAAAACTCAAATTTGTCATTTTCTTCACCCGACAGTTATTCGTTATGGGGCCCACAAATAGCTGCGCCGTCGTACGAATATTCCCCGACAGAAAGAATATTCCACGACCAAACGAATATTCCCCGACAACAATGATTATTTTATAACCACTTGCGTATTTTGAAAAAAAATTCATATATCACCTTTAACTTTAACTTTTTATCAATTTAACCATTTACTGAATCGTAATTATAAGAAAAATTGAATATTTTTATTTCATAAAATTCGGGGTCTTACAACAACTATTATTATGATTCAATATGATCACGTGGTGATCTTCTTCCTTAATCGTTTACCCAACGATCTTTTTATCCTTCTCTCTACGATTATATCCTTAGGTACTCGTATCTAAGGTTTATAACCTATCAGCTCTGATACCACTCTGTAACGCTCTGAAATTCGGTCTATTTTCACATCCGGATTCTGTACGTCACGGTCCCTCTTCTTTCCAAACATACATAGCCAAATATAACAACATACATTCTCAAATCCCATGTTCTAATACCTTATAACCTCGTTCATTACAAATAATGGTCATTACATTATTCTTTACATCTTACAAGAGTGACTTTTATCCGCCACTAAGGATACATACCAGTTCATTAAACTATTCTACAGTTTAATTAAACTATTCTACATTACAAGCCTTCGCTTGATCTTTATCCTCATTCACATACTAAATGACACTTCATCTGGATACCGTTTATCTTGATCTTTACGGGTTCCTTAAGTTCTTTCTAACATCCTACGCTAAAAATATTTTTCATTTAAAGCACGTGCGAGCATTCAATTGCTCAACAAGTCATAGCAGTTGAATAAATAACTTCAAGAATTTAAACATTCTTTTAAGACTTCAATAACCGAACAAAGGTTATGAAGTAGCTTGAATAAGAGGAATAATTCTGATTCCTATCATTTTAAAACATTAGTCATATTCACTTTGAAATACTTTCAGTCTTCTACCTTTTTCCATACACATTCTGTCCAGCTAGAATCATTAGCACAGACTTAACAAAAACGGTTTATGTATAAATAGAACATTCTCATATTGAACAGTTTAATCACAGAATAATTTATCTCATAGAAACACCGAAGTATTCAAATTATGGCACAAGGCCTCATACATTCTACCACCTTGTACAAATATCGCACATTTGCACATAGACAAAACTTTTCAAGTTTAACATCTGAGAAGTTTAAGAAACTAGCATTCATTTAGAATATGAATGAAGTTAGGAAACTTGCCTTACGCACAGCTACAGCTTACGCTGAACTGCTCATTCCAATTCCTATATAACACATAAGGAAATAAAACATACACCAATTAGTCATCTACTTGACTTACGCATTGGTTTACTTAACTTTACTTCTTAGGGTTCGCGTTCTTAATATCTAAATTTATGCGACCAACTTTCTTTACCGGTTTACGGCGTCATGACATACGGAGATGTCTTACTCATACGATCATCATCTTTAATGATTTATATTCTTATCTTTTTCTTATAACTCTTCTAGGACTTAGCACACATCGTGTCTCTACTAGTAGTCCATATGGTACTCTGAGTGGTTTTCCACAAACAACCAACAAACAAGTTCCCGTCTCATCTACACCGTCTTTCACAGCGAGTTAGATCAGTTGCCAGTTTCGTATATACCTCCGCTCTCTGAAGGAATCGTTTAGCCCAGTTCCCATATGTCAACCATCAAATATTACGATTGTACTACAACCTAAACTTAGCTTAACTTATCCAAACCATTAAACTATAATGTTCGTTAAGTTGCTTTCTCATTCTTTATGGCTTTCCAGCAACTAAATGTCATACCTCAGGATTCATTTCTTATCGTCTAAGTCATACAGTCTTTTATATACTCAGAACGATCATTCCATATCAATAATATGCGTTCATAGCATTACGCATTTTACATCACCTTATTCGTATCTTACACTGTCTGGTTCATTCGACTCGAAACGTTATCCAAGTTATACTTATTAACTCGTCTTATCAACGTTATACGTACTTGTCTTTAATTCAGTTTCTTCACCATTCACAGGTTTAAACATTATTATTCATTACCTTATGGTCAAATCATACACAGGGTGTAGGTTCTGCCTGTTTAATATTCACGTACACTCAATCTTACGTCGGCTAAAGTGTTTAACAATTACATTCATTTTAACATTCTCTATCCGACTCACATTCGGACTTTCACTAATCTTGTTACCGTTCGTTACGGATTTCTTGATAAATCCATATCTTACTTACTATCTTCGTCAACGTCTAAGTCATACAACCAATGTATACTTAGAACGTTCGTTCGACGCGAATACGATTCACGAGGATCGTTTACATATTATGCGTTCACATTGTTTATCTCTTAGTCTCTCATTCACCCTTTGCCCAAGGTTTTAATCACTTTCATTCGTTATTCATTACATGAACCCCATGTTCATTATTCTTTCTTAATGTCAAAGTAATACGGTTCGTTGTATGCTAAGACCGATCGTTCATGGCAACTGCGTTGCATTTACATTCTTTATCTTTTAATCCCGTTCTATCTTTCAGTTCAACCTTTACTAAAGGTTTAAATTTCCTTTATTAAGTGTTACATTAAGTGAACTACACATTCTGTATCTTTCATTACACTCCCCCCAGAAATTGAGTAATGAAACTCCCTTTACTGGGTCTTGCCCTGCAACGGCGCTGTGGTGCATATTACTTTCTTTCCTCTCACATTGCAGCACCACTTAACAGAACTAGATTGTTCGGGTTGGTGCTGTGGCGCCGCCTCCCAAGGCTTAACTGGCGCTACGGTGCCAAGCATCAAACTTTGAACATTTTTTCGAAGTCTTGTACCAAGTTTGAGATGCTTACTTCACAATCTCATAACTTATTCGTTATAACTCGAAACGAGGTCATTCCAAAGCCTTTCTCTTCCTTATCTTACGTACTTCAACTTCCTTCAGATAGAACTTCATTCTAAATCCATTAACATGACATTCAATTGGTTTAATCTTCATCATTCGTTCGTTTTACGTTATTAACGTTCTTTGCTCGTTCGTCCGTAATTCGGTCAGCCGAACTCAGAATTCGTTCGTTTTTGAGTCCACGACTCATGTTTTCTACGTTCTCTTATATTCTTATGAAACCCTATATATTCAGGTTCATTTACATACTTTCTACTTCTTGTTCGTCTTTTATGAAATTTCGCCATAACTTCGTTACAACTAAGTTCAATCCATTCTTCATGAACGTTTCTACCGTTCCTAACCAAGCAATAAGCAAATAACTTATACACGATGGTTTTAAACTTGTCCATCAACAACAAGTTATATCTATGATGGTTTTAAATTTATCCATCAATAACGTTCTTCGCGTTCTTCGCATGTTCTTCGCTTTTTTCGTTTGTTCTTCATTTTTAATCGATATTTTGATTATGATTTCACTATTTCTTGGAATTTGGTGTTATAAAATACTATTCCTTACTTCTTTCACCGAATCGTTCATATGATTCATTCGGATCGCTCAAATTCATTACGAAACTTATACTTCCTTAAGAAATTTTAAAATAAACTTCTAATTCTTATTTCTTCGTTTTCTCATGATTTCAACCATATGAAATCATTCTTAACATCTTCTACTTTTATTCTCACTAAGCTATGTTTTTAACATATGAAAACTTAAAGAAAAATTACTTAGAAGTTAGGTTTTGGATTACCTTTCTTCTTTAATCTTCCTCTGTTGGACAAAGCTTGCACTCGGGCTAGCTTTTCCTCTTCCTTTCTCAGCTCATCCGAACTCTCTCTCTCTCTCTCAAGTGTTGGTGATTTTCAAAATCGCCAACAAATGAGATTAAGGCTCTCTTGTAGACACTCGAAATTTTCTGCGTACCTATTATTAACATTGCAAGAGGGCAGAATCGTCTTTCAGAGATAACCCTGGAAGACAGCTCAATTTAATCCCAGAGATAACCCTGGGATATTTAGTTATTACCATCTCGGAGATAACCCCGAGACATCCAGCTCAATCCTGGGAACAACACCGAGAGTTTCAATTTCAACCTCGGAGATAACCTTGAGGAATGCAGTTCAAATACCGAAAATCACACCGGAGAAGACTATTTCATCTCGGAGATAACCTTGAGATACTCAGTCTCAGTCCTAAAAATAACATCGAGAAAGATAGTATCAACCTCGGAGATAACCCCGAGGAGTGCCATTGAAGTTCTGGAGATAACCCCGGAGATGCTCATCCTAACCCGTGTAGTCAGCTTCAAGCTCAGAGATAATGCCGAGGCACTCAACACCAGTCCCGGAGATAACCCCGGGAGGACAGGCCAACCTCAGAGACTAACCTGAGGACATCCAGCACTTACAGCAACCTAATCTCAGAGATTTCCCTGAGCAACGACTGTTAAATCAGCCCAAACCGGAGATAACCCCGGTGAGGGGCAAAATCATCATTTTGCCTCCTCGATCCTACATTGCGCCGTCTCAGAAAACATTTCAACATACATTACACACATGAATGTCCTACAAGAGCCAAAGAGCTCCAATCCCGAGTGCCTACTACACAAGACAACACACTAGATAGAATTTGAAGCCTGAAGACCAAGGGCATGGTCCCATCTTCCTGACTTCGTACAACCTCTAATCCTATGTTATTGTGTAGATCTCGACAACAACACGCCGTAAAAGGTCTTATACACCTCAATCGGATGCTCAGATTGAAGTTCTAAAAGTTTGAACGGATATCACATTGCATGCGTGCACGTACTTCAAGACGGCAGGATCCGCGAAGCCCGGGGCAGCCCGGGCAGCCATAGGTGCATCTGTGGCTGCCGCAGGTACACCTGCGGCTCTGCCCTCCATAAATAAAGGGCTTGGAGAAGCCATTTTGCATAGAAAAAAGGTGAGGAAACCCTGTCTAATTTGCTCTGTACACACCCTAATCTGAGTGCTTTCTCATTTTAAACACTTGTGAGCTTACATTTAGCTATATTTTTACCGGCGGGAGTCGAGTGTTCATCCATTTAAAGCTATTGAAGTCTTCTTTGGCAGTCCACTGTAAGCCTTCTTACACGTTTTAAAGCCTTTCTCCACTATTATGCACACGCAGTTCTTCACGTTGAGAGTCATATAACTTGTGTATGACCAGATTTCGGTCTGTGACTTTTATTTCATTATATATATATATATATATATATATATATATGGACTAACATTATTGAATTATGTCTCGATTGAGCCTGGACTCACGTCCGGAGCGTTTGTTTGCTTATATATATATAAATACTTATATATATGTTGTTGCTATCAAACTCTGTTTGATTGAGTTTGGATTTCACATTCATATATATATATATATATATATATATATATATTTACATTTCTGTCAGGCTTGGAGTTTACTTCGTGGCCTTTTACAACTTTATTTATATTTTGTCCCGCCTAGAGTTTATTTCAAGGCAGTTGATCGTTTTATTGCGTTCTTACAATCTAAGTTTACGCGACCAACTTTCTTTACCAGTTTACAGCTTCAAGACATACGGAGATGTCTTACTCATATGCTCATCATCTTTGATGATTTATATTCTTATCTTCTTCTTATAACTCTTCTAGGACTCAACACACATCGTATCCCTGCTAGTAGTCCATATGGTACTCTGAGTGGTTTCCCATAAACAACTAACAAACAAGTTCCCGTCTCATCTACACTGTCTTTCATAGTGAGTTAGATTGGTTGCCAGTTTCGTATATACCTCCGCTATCTGAAGGAATTGTTTAGCCCAGCTCCCATATATCAACCATCAAAGATTATGATTGTATTACAACCTAAACTTAGATTAACTTATCTGAACCATTAAATTATAATGATCGTTAAGTTGCTTTCTCATTCCTTATGGTTTTCTGGCAACTAAATGCCATACCTCAGGATTCATTTCTTATCATCTAAGTCATACAGTCTTTTGTATACTCAGAACGATCATTCCATATCAATAATATTAATTCATAGCATTACACATTTTACATCACCTTATTCGTATCTTACAACGTTCGGTTCATTCGACTCGGAACGTTATCCAAGTTATACTTATTAACTAGTTTTATCAATGTTATACGTACTTGTCTTTAATTCAGTTTCTTCACCATTCACAGGTTTAAACATTATTATTCATTACCTTACGGTCAAACCATACACGGGGTGTAGGCTCTGCCCGTTTAATATTCACGTACACTCAACCTTACGTTGACTAAAGTGTTTAACAATTACATTCATTTTAACATTCTCTGTTTGACTCACATGCGGACCTTCATTAATCTTGTTACCGTTCGTTACGATTTTCTTGATAAATTCATATCTTATTTACTACCTTCGTCAATGTCTAAGTCATACAACCAGTGTATACTTAAAGAGTTAGTTTGACGCGAATACGATTCACGAGGATCGTTTACATATTATGTGTTCACATTGTTCATCTCTTAGTCTCTCGTTCAACCTTTACCCAAGGTTTTAATCACTTTCATTCGTTATTCATTACATGAACCCCACGTTCATTATTCTTTCTTAATGTCGAAGTCATACGGTTCGTTGTATGCTAAGACCTATCGTTCATGGCAACTGCATTGCGTTTACATTCTTTGTCTTTTAATCCCGTTCAATCTTTCCATTCAACCTTTACTAAAGGTTTAAATTCACTTTATTAAGTGTTACGTTAAGTGAAATACACTTTCTGTATCTTTTATTACACTTCCCTCAGGAATTGAGCAATAAAATCCCTTCACTGGGTCTTGCCCTACACCGGCGCTGCGGCGCCGGTTCCTTTCTTTCCTCTTGCGCTGCAGCACCACTTAACAAAACCAGATTGTCTAGGTTGGCGCCGCCTCCCAAGGCTTAACTAGCGCTACGGTGCCAAGCATTAAACTTTAAACATTTTTTCCAAGTCTTGTACCAAGTTTGAGACGCTTACTTCACAATCTCATAACTTATTCGTTATAACTCGAAACGAGGTCGTTCCAAAGCTATTCTCTTCGTTATCTTACGTACTTAAATTTCCTTGGGACAAAACTTCATTCTGAATCCATTAACATGCCATTCAATTGGCTTAATCTTCATCATTCGTTCGTTTTACGTTATTAACGTTCTTCGTTTGTTCATTCGTAATTCGGTCAGCCGAACTCGGAACTCGTTCGTTTTTGAGTCCACGACTCACGTTTTCTACGTTCTCTTACATTCTTATGAAATCCTACACATTCGGGTTCATTTACATACTTTCTACTTCTCATTCATCTTTTACAAAATTTTGCCATAACTTTGTTATAGCTAAGTTCAATCCGTTCTTCGTGAACGTTTCTACAGTTCCTAACTAAGCAATAAGTAACTAACTTATATGCAATGGTTTTAAACTTGTCCATCAACAACAAGTTATATCTATGATGGTTTTAAATTTATCCATCAACAACGTTCTTCGCTTTCTACGTTTGTTCTTCATTTTTAATCGATATTTTGATTACGATTTCACTTTTTCTTGGAATTTGGTGTTATAAAACACCATTCCTTACTTCTTTCATCGAATCATTCATATGATTCATTCGTATCGCTCAAATTCATTACGAAACTTATACTTCCTTAAGAAATTATAAAATAAACTTCTAATTCTTATTTCTTCGTTTTCTCATGATTTCAACCATATGAAATCATTCTTAACATATCTTACTTCTATTTACATTAAGCTTTGTTTTTAACATATGAAAACTTAAAGAAAAATTACTTAGAAGTTAGGTTTTGGATTACCTTTCTTCTTTAATCTTCCTCCGTTGGACAAAGCTTGCACTCGGGCTAGCTTTTCCTCTTCCTTTCTCATCTCATCCTAACTCTCTCTCTCTCTCTCTCTCTCTCTCTCTCTCTCTTAAGTGTTGGTGATTTTCAAAATCACCAACAAATGAGCTTAAGGCTATCTTATATAAAAAACCAAGACTAGGGGTATTTTAGTCATTTTGCCCCTAAATTACTATTCCCACCTCCTTAGTTCACCTTCTTACTATTCACTAAACTTCCCTTGGAAGCTTCGTGCTTTCGTCTTGCGAAATTTGTCTGACAGTTTTAAAAATTGTGATTCTCGGAATCCAAATATTTTTGGATATTTCGTCTTTCCTCTACAGATTAACTTTTACGCATTCTTCGGAACTTCGAAAAATTGAAAAACACTTTTTGATGTTAAGCGTTTTCCTTCACGTTTTCCCCTAACGTAGCTAAACGAATGAAAAGTACATAACAATATTTTTCGTTGTTTTTATTTTGTCCGATTTCTGCGCATTTTTCGAGGAAAACTTTTATTAGCTTACTTAACTTTTCACGATATATTATCGTCAAATCTTTTGACGGAATGTCATTTTAACATACTGAGCTCTTGGAAAAGCTTAAGTTATTTAAACTCAAACCCTTAGGTTTCATCGGGTGAATAGTGTTTATTTCGTCTTTTTCCCCGAAAATATTTTTATTCATGGAAAAATTTTATTTTCGTCTTGAAAATTCTTACTCGTTCTATTCAGCTCGTAGTTAGAATTCTCCCGTCTTATAATTATTCTAGGTTCTAGAACAATTAATAAACACATATCACCGAATAGTATTAATAAAAATTTATTTTATTAATAATAAATTTTTTAAACTTATATTCTGGACAATCCGATTTTTCGGGTTGTCAAAATTCTCGGGTTGTCACAATCCGATTGTAAACGCACCGGATATCACACCAAGGCTCAATCGAACAGAATTCGATAACAGTATATTTATATAATGTGACAACCCGAGAATTTTGAATATTTTTAAAATTTTTATTAATTGATTTAAGGTTCAAAACTAGAACCTAGACAGAAAATAAGTGTATGCGTTTGATATTTTTGAGATGAAATTTTGAGTATTTCAAAATTCTGTGAAGGATTTAGGTGAATTATTCAGGATTAAATGTATACCTGAATATGGTCATTTATGTGTTAAAAATGTGGTTAAGGGTCAAGAATTGACCAAATAAATTATATCTATGTCAAACCCTAATCGTATACTAAGAACGTAAACGTTCGGTTAGAAAATTCTTACGAATTATAAGAAAACCCTAGGAATCGGTTCTGGAAAACCTATCTTCAGTTTTAGGAATTCGAAACCCTAATTCGGTGTATGAAACCCTAAATTGGAAACTTAATGGCGTAAGTGTAAATAATTATAAGATTAATTATGGTTAATCTTAACAAATTGGTTAGAAAACCCTAATTTCAAATTTAGTACATCCTAATTTCTAGATTAGGAACCCTAATTTATAAATAGGGAAAATCTAATTGTCGATTAAATAATTTTAAGGTTAATTAGAAAATGTTAATCCTAATTTTAAAGTTATAAGTAATTAGAAAATCCTAATCTAATTACGAAATCTAATTTTTCAATTAGAAAATTATTTTTCTTATTAGAAACTCTAATTAGTGGGTTATAAACCCTAATGACTAATTTTGACTCTAATTGCTTAATTAGGAAATTTAATTAGGAAATACTAATCCTAATTAGCAAAGATTGAATTATGATTAAGAAATTTTAATACCATTAGAAAATTCTAATTATAATTTAGAAATATTAATTTTCTATTTTGAAAACCGAAATTCGGAAATGTTAGAAATTAAATTGCAAAGTTAAGGGTTAAATCCTAAACCCTAAACTGGTTCAAACCCTAAACCTTAACCCAAACCCTAAACCCTAAGGGTTTGGCCAATGTCTAAAATACCATTAAAATTAAATGGGAAATGACTATAATACCCTTTGGTGCATTATTTGAGCTAACTTGTAAGAGTTGTCCTAGGGAAGTTGGTGAGCAAACCCTAGCCTAGCCATGTGCCTTAACTCCACAGAAATCAGCCAACACATCAGCCATTTCATTGCAACAATAATTTATATAGATTTAGAAAGAGAAAACCACACACTTTCATTTTCATTTTCTCCCTAGCCATTCTCTGTCTTCATTTTCGAGATCTAGAGTGAGAGAGAAAGAAAAGATGAAGCATGATCAGTTAATAGCGACTTAAGAACAGAATCAAAAAGTCAGAGTCAAGAGATCAAAGCTCAAGAGGTATAAACCCTAAATTTTTAAATCTTTTGATTTGATGTTAAATGTTTTTAAGGATGGGTTAAATATGTGTTAGGGGTGTCTTTTAATGATCCAGGTTGATGGATCATGGATCCATAATATCTACAGGCACGAAAGTCATTTTTTCAAAACTGACCAAGAACCCTAATTTTAAGGTCTGACAGTCAAATGTCAGGGCCTGTAAATCCTTCTCTGTTTTTGAGTTTTGTGATTTTATGTTATACATATGTTCTATGACATGTAGACTGTGATCTGAAACTGGAAACACGACTAGATCATGAATATATTGAGACATACGAGCAGTCAAACCTCGTTGACCGTTTACAGAAACTGATTTTTTTGGCAGCCCAGAAATCTCAGTAACCTCTGACAAGGTTTTGCAGGCGATAGATCTTGCTATGTGTTAATGTTTCGTCCAGGTTTTTGTGTTGCCATCGTAGAATGGTATAGGGACTACACGATCGTGCCTTTAAATTACACATATCATGATCAGGATCTGAATTAATCGCGGTCAAATATGCGTTGACCAACTGCCTTGGACAAATTCTGGAAAACCCAGAATTCGTTGAAGAACAGTTTTTGACCCCTTGTTTGACTGGCCCAAATCTTGCGTATCGGATGTTGTTATATTGTCATGATGTTATAAGGTTGTGCTCTGACATCAAGACTATAATTTTAAACTTTTATATTACACAAACAAAACCCAGAATGAAAGTTATAATGACCCAAAGTAGGTACTTCGATTCTGCTTGAGTTTCTTGGCAGCCTAGAAACTCAAAGAATAGTGTTGTCAGACTTTTCTGCAGCCTAGATCTTGCGTTTAAGTAATGTTTTGGCCATGAACTTAGTTTCGAGTTGTAGTATTACATGAATACTACATCATTAATACTTTAGGAGCCCTGAAAAGCAATTGTATCATAGATTTATTCTTGGTCAAACAAGCCACCCGGTAACTGGCGATGAAGCCCAAGAAAACTCAAGAACAGCCTCAAGAACACCAACAGCGACGGATTTGTCGCCTATTGCCCTTTTAGCGACAGTTTAATTAAGAAATTAATTATTAATTTTTGAAAATGATTTATTTTAATAAATAAATCGAATTAAATGGTTTTTAATTATTAAAAAAACATAATAAATTATGAAAAATTATTTTAAAGTCAGAAAAATAGTTTTTAATTATTTTCAGTATATTTCATAAATATTCAATATTTTTGGAATATAAATGGTATTTAATTTATTTAATTAATATATTAAATAAATTATTCAAAAATGATTTTAATTCATAAAAAATCATGAAAAATTATATTATGACATTAGAAAATATTTTAAGTTATTTTTGACGACTTCTAATATTTTGTGATGAAATTCATTAATTAATCAATATTAATGATAATTAGTTTATTTAATAACTATATTAAATAAATTATGGAAAAATAGAATTAATGCTTTATAAATCATATAAAAATGATTTAAGTGTTATAAAAAAATTTTAAGTTATAAAATATAACTTTTGTCATTTTGCCATAAAAATATTAATATTTTAATATTAATAGCAATTACCGGATAGTGAATTTAACGGTTTAAAAATTATATAAAGGTGATTTTAAAGTATTAGAAATACTTTGTGATATTATAAATATATTATAATATTATGACATGTATTTCATTAATATTTGATATTAAATAAATATTAATGATAATAGAATTAAGAGGTATTTAATTCATTTAAATATAATTTAAATGATTGAAAAATCAAGATAAATAGTAATAATTATTTAAAAATTATTGCGAGCTTATGAAAATTATTTTGACTGATATTAAAAGTATCTGAGATAATGGTTAAGAGTTTAGTCAGAGATTAATTGAATTTAAACTCGTGAATTGTCCGACTAGACCGTCGGGATGTCAGATTTGTGTCGGGTTCAACTCAGACTATAATAGTTTGAATTGATACCGAGTCTTATGTGTGTTATAGACTGATATGGTTATGTGTTATGTGTTTAGGTTATTATATATATATATATATATATATATATATATATATATATAATATTATATTGTGATGATATTATTCTAATATTGGAGATCTATATTACTAATATTAGGTCTTCGGATAAAGCGTTTTAAATTACGTAGCGGTAATCAACGGTTCGGGCAAGCTTGTTTTTACTTAACTCTATTAAGAGTTGTTTCATTCGGATAAGCTTATGGTTAATCATTGCTGGTTGCCATGAATTGTACTCTGTACATATTGCATGTATAAGTCAGGTATGAAAGGCTGATCACCTTCATTACCAGTTGGTTCAGATATATTTGTTCATGTATAATAGTTGTTCAGTCATAAATTTGTTCTTGCTAGTTCATAATTATATTGTTGAATTATAGCCAGCTTATTATTCAGACTCTTTCAATCATGATATATCGTTATATAATTGAATTTAAACTTGTTGGGCAACTTTTATGCTCACCCTTGCTATATCATGATAAATATTGCAGATTAAGGCGAATGCTTCGGATACAAGGAAAGGTTAAAGACAGTTCCAGCTTAAAGTTAATGTGCGCGATTAGTTTTGTAATAGTGAAGTTTGGTAATAATGTTATGTGTTAGTTAAGTTATGATTTGTGTATAAGTTAAGGTTACTCGACCTTGGGGAATAGTGTGTAAAGTTATTGTATAAATAATTTATGTTTATATCTTCCGCAATTAGTAATAGTTGTATAGAATGATCGAACCGGATCCGCGGTGATTCGAGAACCCAGATTCGGGGCTGTCACAGTTCGTATCAGAGCTGTTGGTAATAAACCTAGGGTAGTGATACCTTAGACTAATGACCGCAATGATTAGGATAATTACTTACTCATATAGAGTTAGTGGGTCGGTAAAATTCAAAGACGAATCTTGGCGAGTTATAAGATACAGAGTTCCCTAACTCAGATAATAAAGTTGAACAGTAGTGGTGAATAGATAGAATCTAAAGGACTAAAAGTGCATGGATAAGAGATCGTAAAACAAAACGATCAAGGCATAGAAATGAATCGTAATATATGCGATGAGATCACCCCGTGATCTGAGAATCAATCTGATGATTGGAAAGTTTACAGCAAGATTACTGGGTGTCAGTTGTACTATGAATTAGTATAGATTCAGGAAAGGATTATGAATACGAGTTAAATGAAATTCGTATTGAGAAGGGGGTTAAGATTAGGTGGGGATTCAATTGAGGACACATGTCGGTAGCTGAGTTGTATGATTCCTTGTATGTTGTACTTGGTGTAAAAACTACTTAGTTGCTGGCACTGATAATCATTGAAATGTTAGTGTCGCGTTATTTGCTATATGCATGTTAAGAGGGTGATTCCTTTCTCATGTGTATAACAGATAGATAGGTTATAGGTAGAGAACATAAGGTTAAGTACGAGTTCTTAAAACTCATATTTATGTGACATTCTTGACTCATAGTTATATGAAATATTTATGAACCCTTCAGCGAATGGACGCCAAAGGTTTGTCTAGGAAAGTTCTTAAACTCATATGATTGTGGCAATTTATGGACTCATAAGTGTGGTTTGACGAACTGGGTATAGTTGTTTGTAAACAAAATATTGAGGATAATAAGAATAGATAGACTGTCTAAGCAACTGATCATTAGTGGAGACATAAGTTTTCCAAAACTCATAGCTATGCTAGACTTCGAAATTTTGACATCAAGCTAAATACGCACTATGTGCTTTTAAAAAAAATGTAGACTCGTAATCATTTTTGCAACGGTTTAAAGTATAGTCTATGCAAGTTATTTCAACTATACGCAAATGATTTGAAATATCAAAATATATTTTTATTTATCACTCATGTACCATGTAACCTGGTGCAGTGATGATAAAAAGTTGATGGAGTTGTAAATACAGGAATACTTAGTGTGAATTTGATCTAAAATCGTTATTCCACTATTGTATGATGTGTTATGACAAAGTCATACAATGACGGCATCCTCAAACGGACTGTGAATACAGTACGGCATCATGACGTCATCCTCGAAAATATTTTCAAAAATTTTAATTTGCCAACGGGGTTTGGCTACACCTAAATAATTCGATTGAATTGAATTATTGATATGAGTCTATGCTATTCGATTCAGCTCGACTGATGTTTATAAAAACTCTAAGTGTTCATTGAAAGAAATTCCCGAACCAAATTGTTTTGGTGCGGAATCCAGTAAGACTGAGGTAAAGTTTTGTGCCTATGGCAGTGATGAGAAACAGATAAAAGCAGTACTTGGCCAGTACAGGGCATATCGGGCTAATCACCCTTTGTGTCTGTAAGTAATGACGGTTTGCGGATGAATTTCTATAAAACCTTTACGAAAATTACAGACAAATAGTCTATATGACTCCTCAGCAAAATTTGAAAATTTTTACTCTTGAGAGTGGTGTATTGGGTAGCATGTGAGGGTAAAAATGAATGGTGTATGGTATATGATGTATGGTGTAAAGTGTAAGGTAAATTTCGGGGACGAAATTTTTAGAAGAATGGGTGAATGAGACAACCCGAGAATTTTGAATATTTTTAAAAAATTTATTAATTGATTTAAGGTTCAAAATTAGAACCTAGACAGAAAATAAGTGTATGCGTTTGATATTTTTGAGATGGAATTTTGAGTATTTCAAAATTCTGTGAAGGATTTAAGTGAATTATTCAGGATTAAGTGTATATGTAAATATGTTCTGTGAATATAGTCATTTATGTGCTAAAAATGTGGTTAAGGGACAAGGATTGACCAGATAAATTATATCTGTGTCAAACCTTAATCGTATATTAAGAACGTAAACGTTCGGTTAGAAAATTCTTACGAATTATAAGAAAACCCTAGGAATCGGTTCTGAAAAACCTATCTTCAGTTTTGGGAATTCGAAACCCTAATTCGGTGTATGAAACCCTAAATTGGGAACTTAATGGCGTAAGTGTAAATAATTATAAGATTAATTAGAGTTAATCTTAACAAATTGGTTAGAAAATTCTAATTTCTGGATTAGGAACCCTAATTTATAAATAGGGAAAATCTAATTGTTGATTTAATAATTTTAAGGTTAATTAGGAAATGTTAATCTTATTTTTATGTTATAAGTAATTAGAAAATCCTAATCTAATTACGAAATCTAATTTTTAAATTAGAAAATTATTTTTCTTATTAGAAACTCTAATTAGTGGGTTATAAACCCTAATGACTAATTTTGACTCTAATTGCTTAATTAGCAATTTTAATTACGAAATACTAATCCTAATTAGCAAAGATTGAATTATGATTAAGAAATTTTAATATAATTAGAAAATTCTAATTATAATTTAGAAATATTAATTTTCTATTTTGAAAACCGAAATTTGAAAATGTTAGAAATTAAATTGCAAAGTTAAGGATTAAACCCTAAACCCTAAAATGGTTCAAACCCTAAACCCAAACCCTAAACCCTAAAGGTTTGGCCAATGTCCAAAATGCCATTAAAATTAAATGGGAAATGACTATAATACCCTTTGGTGCATTATTTGAGCTAACTTGTAAGAGTTGTCCTAGGGAAGTTGGTGAGCAAACCCTAGCCTAGCCATGTGCCTTAACTCCACAGAAATCAGCCAACACATCAGCCATTTCATTGCAACAATAATTTATATAGATTTAGAAAGAGAAAACCACACATTTTCATTTTCAGTTTCTCCCTAGCCATTCTCTCTCTTCATTTTCGAGATCTAGAGTGAAAGAGAAAGAAAAGATGAAGCATGATCAGTTAATAGCAACTTAAGAATAAAATCAAAAAGTCAGAATCAAGAGATCAAAGCTCAAGAGGTATAAACCCTAAATTTTTAAATCTTTTGATTTGATGTTAAATGTTGTTAAGTATGGGTTAAATATGTGTTAGGGGGTGTCTTTTTGTGACACCCCCAAATCTGGTGCTTCCATTTCCACAAGATTTTGTGTTTACGATACAACATCATCCATCTATCTACCCATAAATAAATGCAAACCAAGCAATAGATAGAAATAATAATAAATCTCCCCTTATGGGGTTACATCAACTACATAATAAATAAATCCCAGGTTACTCTAACCTTAAACATCTGTGCGGAATCATAAACAAATAAGTCTTAAACAACATCATTAACTTAAGTCTTAAACAAAATACATCATCATATAAAACAACAAGTATTCATCACTTGTTAACCTTGCCCTTGCCTTTACTAGTGGAAGGTTCGTCTGCTCTTTCGTTCTTAACTACAATGTTATTATTATGCAAGAGTGAGCACGATTGCCCACAAGTATAATAATGAAAACAACAATATAATAACATGCGAGGAAAATAATAACTTCGAATATAAAAGCCCAACTTTTGAATAACAAGAATTAAAAGAATTTCTGAGGGTCATAAGACCTTGAACTATGTCCTAGGTTGCCAAGGGTTATACTTGAAACCTTTAATAGTCATAAGACTATGGACCTTTCTTCTCGTACTTAGGGGGATCAACCCATAGTACCATACTGTGAACAATATCTTAACGTTAATGCGTAAATAATCCCCTATACAGGGTTGTTCATCTCAGTTTGACATTCGAGTCCGCACCAAAGAAAGTTTAGTTTGGATAATTCATCAAGGGTTCTGAATTTAGAACGCTCATCAACTATGGACTAGTCGAATCAAAAAGGGTTCGCTAGTCTAACAAGGTTTAACAAAAATTGATAACTTAATTGAATAGAATCTCAAAAGGTATACAATAGAATAAGGTGCTGTTTGTTTACGTCTGAATGACTCTTAATGGACTGCCTCTTATTCGCTAAGAGGTATGATGCTGTTTGTTTTTTTGTTACCTCTGAATGCCTCTTAATCGTTAAGACAGAAAATAAAATCTTAATAATTAAGAGGTACCTCTTAATGAAATTTTTTTGATAATTTTTTTTATATAAATATATTCAACAATATTATTCACTCATTTTTATTAAATTGAATATTTAAAATTATTAAATAAAATTTTACCCTTTAAAATGATAAAATAGTATCATTAAGAGACAACTTACTTTATAGTTATCAAACAGTTTTTTAGATTCAGACCTCATAACCATTCAGATGATCTAATTTATTAAGACATCATAATTATTCAGATCTTAATTCTCAAGTTTATCAAACACAACCTAAGTATTGTATAACAGCATCATGCTTGAAAGATTTATAAACTTTAATATACAAAACAGACTTGATCAATAATAATGAAAAATTGCTCAATGTAGAAAGGTGAATTAATCAACTTATATAACGATAACAAGTAGGGTTAGGAAACTTGCCTCGTGCGTAGATTACACTTTAACTAAACTCGTTCTTTGATTTAAATCCTACATATCAATTACATTCACAATACCAGTCAATTACAACGTACTAAACATCATAAGTTATTCTTTGTCTAATCTCGAATTTATGACTATACTTAGTCAATTACTACACTTATTGTTAAAAATTAGATTTCACGAACAATAAGCTAACTATGCATTCGATTATTCAATTTACACGTAATTGTGTTATGGACGTGTTAAGAATTTATTTTAACACCTCATTATATGTCTAACAAGTTTTTATGTTCATTACTATAAGTTACTAACACGTTGCTAGACTTGAACATTTAAAAAAAAACATTTTCTGGACATTCTGCTAAGTGGCGCCGCGGCGCCACTTTTGTACTGAGTCTTGGCGCTGCGGCGCCGTGGCGCTGCGGCCTGGTACTTGGCGCTGCGGCGCGGTGGAGCTGCGGCGCGAGAAATGAACTGGGAGTTTGCGCCGCGGCGCGAAACCCCAGACTCTGAATTTCCAATTCGCAAAGAACACAGAATTCAGCGAAATCAACACTTCTTAAACAATAATTTCACCAAATTACACATACCCACATGTTATAATTCATATATAATCATTACCCAACAATTATAGAATGATTTTAACCCATTAAAACATATAATTACAGAATTAAAATATGTAAATTGTACTGTTCTTGATGTTCTTGAAGTATTGAACATAAATTCCTAAAATTCAATGCCACGGATTCGTTATATTCGTTCATTTAAAGTTTGGTCTCTTTGTATTAACATGCATAATAAAATACGAGTGTAAAATTTAGGGATAATATATGATTAGCACATGAAATATCACGTATAAGGCCATATGGCCAAAACCCAAACTCTGTAATTTTGTAGCAATCATATACGACGTAAAATTATGAATTGATGATAAGAAATTATATACAATATATATTAAAACACATTAGAATGACATCTTAACACATATATGCACATAACTCTCACAATTTCAATTACAGAGACTTTACAGAAGACTTAGGAGTCATATTCATGGAAACTTTAAATGACGTAAATAAAAACTTGGTTTAAGAGATTACCCAAGCGTAGATAAAGTAATAGGAGATGAACTCCTTCTGATTCTTCCTGACTCACACAAACCTCTTAGCAATTCTCTCTGATTTTCTCTCTGTTTTATGCCAGACTTAGCCAAACAATGACAAGGGAGAAAAGGAAAGACGTATAAAAAGAATTGAAGTGACGCAGTAGAGATCAGTTACCCGATAATGGGTAACTGCTAAAAACTCCCTTTTGGGTCTTGTTTGGTTGGCAAGAATTGGTTTCAAAACCAATTAATTTAATAATACCTTATCATATAGTTTAAAAATGTTACACTTCTTATAAAATAAATCCAATATTTTATTTAATTTATTTTCAATAAAATATAATAATTTCTCATAAATTCACATAGTCACATAATTAAATTTCTCATTAATAAATAATGTCAAATTATTAACTCTCTGATTAATAATTAAATTAATTAAAATACCAATAGGCTTATTAAATATTTCTTTTAATACAACAAGCTCACATAATGACATACTTCGAATAATAATTATTTTCTACATTAATTTAATAAATGTAACACATATAATTAAATTAATCTACCATAATTGCATTAAATAATTATTTAATCTAATAATTAATTCATCGAAAAAAAATATTTATTCACTCCAATAAATATTAAAATAAATTACAAAATCTCGGTTGTCACATCTTTCCCCTCTTAAAAGGATTCTGTCCCCAGAATCACGATTCAATAAATTCGACCCGTTACACTTTTAATAATCTGGGTTGTTGGATCATGGATCCATAACATCTAGAGGCACGAAAATCAATTTTTTGAAACTGACCAAGAACCCTAATTTTAAGGTTTGACAGTCAAATGTCAGGGCCTGTAAATCCTTCTCTATTTTTGAGTTTTGTGATTTTATGTTATACATATGTTCTATGACATGTAGACTTTGCTCTGAAACTGGAAACACGACTAGATCATGAATATATTGAGAGATACGAGCGGTCAAACCTCGTTGACCGTTCACAGAAACTGATTTCTGGGCAGCCCAGAAATCTCAGTAACCTCTGACAAGGTTTTGCAGGCGATAGATCTTGCTATGTGTTAATGTTTCATCCAGGTTATTGTGTTGCCATCGTAGAATGGTATAGGGACTACACGATAGTGCCTTTAAATTACACATATCATGATCAGGATTTGTGACGCTCCCAAAATTAGGTATACATCTCCCATCTTGAGTCGCCAGATACATGATACAGAATTCAAATATAACTTAATAATACAACTGTCGTGTACAATACGACAAAACATAAACTGTGAATAGACATCAAGTTTAACTGCAGCGGAATCAGCAATCCATTAAAAGAGTCAAGTAGAGAATAAAATCTACTATCTTTTATGATTTAAAAGGTTTTTCATGACTTTTATCGCTGAGACTCAGCTTAATAAATAATCCACATCATCGAATCACCCTTGCACTACGGCCAAGGATATTCTTTAGTATCACGACCATGAATTATCCATGCACTACGGCTAAAGATAATCATGTTTTCATCAACGGTCCTGATCATGCCATAAAATAATTCATCTTTGCACTGCGGCCAAAGAGAATCCATAGCCATAATCATATCAAAAACTGTCCATCAAAGCACTACGGGTCAATGACGATTTTTTTCATATCATTTGTAACATTACGGTTATGATTATACCGAATAATCCTTGGTCATAATCATACCAAGTCCATCTATGCACTACAGGCCACAGATGACTTTCAACATAATATAAGCATGAGGATGATGACAATAATATCAGAATTCAATAAAACAAGTTCAAGAATTAATTTATCTAGGAACTGATAACGTCCAAATTGTCAACATGATACTGCTTTGTAGAGTACAATTCAAGAATGCTCAGAAGAATATTTACATGAAAAGATACTGGATGAAGCGCAAATATCAAGGATATTCCACTAATTTCATGGAGTATAGAAGTCAAAGTTTTAACCAACTGAGTATAATAAAGAATGGAATAACAAAAGAAATCACCATGCATGCGATAGATCGCACAGGCAGGTTATTCCAACAGAATAATAAATAATGGAACCAGGTCCGGCGTAAAACGCACAGACAAGATATTCCAACAAATAATAAAGAATAGAACCAGGTCCGGCGTAAAACGCACAGACAGGATATTCCGACAGAATAATAAATAATGGAACCAAATCCGGCGTAAACGCACAGACAAGATATTCCGACAGAATAATAAATAATTGAACCAGGTCCAGCGTAAAACGCACAGACAGGATATTCCAACAGAATAATAAAGAATGGAATAACAGAAGAATTTCACCAAGTATAGGGTAGCCCGCGTATACAGGTTATTCCAACAGAATAATAAACAATGGAATAACAGAAGTTCTCTTCATGAATACAAAAGAAATAATACCCCTTACGAGTACAACAAATAATATCCCTTACCTTAAAAAAAAGTACTGGATATAGAAGTAGTGAAGTAGCAGAACACTTTTCTTCTTTCTATCTATAGTTTCTCTCTCTAGAGTTTCAGTGAATTCGTAAGAAATAATGAAGGAATGAGCTTCTATTTACAGAAAAATAGACTGCATAGTAACTAACTCATGAACGGTCCAGATTGATTTACTTTAATCTGACAGTCCATATTTAAAGCAAAATCTTTTAAATAAATTATAATATATTCTATTTATAATCTAATAAAACGAATAACTTTATAAAAGATTTTAATATGCAAACATTATGCAGACACTATGCAAATACTATGCATAATAAAATATAATATATATTCTAATTATTGTCTAATAAAACAGATAACTTTATAAAAGTATTCTGTTTTATATAAAAAGATTTTACTATTAGCCTAATAAAACGAATAACTTTATAAAAGTATTCTGTTTTATATAAAAAGTTTTTTCTGTTTTATTACATTAATAATACCAATAAAACAAAACTGAGTGACTTATCACGTAAGCCTCAATAATAAATACCGTATGCTACTATGCAACCACACGTATTACTGTACTTTTACTACCGAGTAGTTCAACAGTATTAACGGTAAAACTTCCGCCGTTATTTTCATAAAATATTTTTGTCGTTTTCTCAATCCGACAATAATTCCATTGTGGAGTCCATCAATAATTGTGCCGTCGTACGAATATTTTCTGTTAACACGAATATTCCACGACCAATCGAATATTATATAGCAACTTGCGTACCTTGTAAAATTTATAAATATTACCCACAACTATAACATTATATCAAATCCACACCATAATATTATAAAAAATATTTAAAAAAAAATTAAATCTTTATTCATAAAATATGGGGTTTCATAGGATCGGAATTAATCGTGGTCAAATATGCGTTGACCAACTGCCTTGGAAAAATTCTGCAAAACCCAGAATTCGTTGAAGAACAATTTTTGACCCCTTGTTTGACCGGCCCAGATCTTGCGTATCAGATGTTGTTATATTGTCATGATGTTATGAGGTTGTACTCTGACATCAAGACTATAATTTTGAACTTTTATATTACACAAACAAAACCCAGAATGAAAGTTATAATGACCCAAAGTAGGTACCTCAATTCTGCTTGCGTTTCTGGGCTGCCCAGAAACTCAAAGAACAGTGTTGTCAGACTTTTTTGCAGCCTAGATCTTGCGTTTAAGTAATGTTTTGGCCATGAACTCAGTTTCGAGTTGTAGTATTACATGAATACTACATCATTAATACTTTAGGAGCCTAGAAAAGTAATTATATCATAGATTTATTCTTGGTCAAACAAGCCACCCGGTAACTGGCGATGAAGCTCAGGAACACTCAAGAACACCAACAGCGACGGATTTGTCACCTATTGCCCTTTTAGCGACAGTTTAATTAAGAAAATAATTATTAATTTTTGAAAATGATTTATTTTAATAAATAAATCGAAATAAATGGTTTTTAATTCTTAAAAATACATAATAAATTATGAAAAATTATTTTAAAGTCTAAAAAATAGTTTTTAATTATTTTCAGTATATTTCATAAATATTCAATATTTTTGGAATATAAGTGATATTTAATTTATTTAATTATAATTATAAATAATTTATTCAAAAATGATTTTAATTCATGAAAAATCATGAAAAATTATATTATGATATTAGAAAATATTTTAAGTTATTTTTTATGACTTTTAATATTTTGTGATGAAATTCATTAATTAATCAATATTAATGATAATTAGTTTATTTAATAACTATATTAAATAAATTATGGAAAAATAGAATTAATGCTTTATAAATTATATAAAAATAATTTAAGTGTTATAAAAATATTTGAAGTTATAAAATATAACTTTGGATATTTTGCCATGAAAATATTAATATTTTAATATTAATTGCATTTACCGATAGTGAATTTAACGGTTTAAAAATCATATAAAGGTGATTTTAAAGTATTAAAAATACTTTGTAATATTATAAATATATTATAATATTATGACATGTATTTTATTAATATTTGATATTAAATAAATATTAATGATAATGGAATTAAGAGGTATTTAATTCATATAAATACAATTTTAATGATTGAAAAATCAAGATAAATAGTAATAATTATTTAAAAATTATTGCGAGCTTATGAAAATTATTTTGACTGATATTAAAAGTATCTGAGATAATGGTTAATAGTTTAGTCAGAGATTAATTGAACCTAAACTCGTGAATTGTCCGACTAGACCGTCGGGATGTCAGATTTGTGTCGGGTTCAACTCAGACTATAATAGTTTGACTTGATACCGAGTCTTATGTGTGTTATAGACTGATAGGGTTACGTGTTATGTATTTAGGTTATTCTATGTATATATATATAATAGTATTATATTGTGATGATTTTATTCTAATATTGAAGATCTATATTACTAATATTAGGTCTTCGGATAAAGCGTTATAAATTGTGTAGCGGTAATCAACGGTTCAGGCAAGTTTGTTTTTACTTAACTCTATTAAGAGTTGTTTCATTTGGATAAGCTTATGGTTAATCATTGCTGGTTGCCATGAATTGTACTCTGTACATATTGCATGTATAAGTCAGGTATGAAAGGCTGATCACCTTCATTACCAGTTGGTTCAGATATATTTGTTCATGTATAATACGTGTTTAGTCATAAATTGGTTCCTGCTAGTTCACATTTATATTGTTGAATTATAGCCAGCTTATTATTCAGAATCTTTCAATCATGATATATCGTTATATTATTGAACTTAAACTTGCTAGGCAACTTTTATGCTCGTCCTTGCTATATCATGATAAACATTGCAGATTAAGGCGAATGCTTCGGATACAAGAAAAGGTTAAAGACAGTTCCAGCTTAAAGTTAATGTGCGCGATTAGTTTTGTAATAGTAAAGTTTAATAATAATTTTATGTGTTAGTTAAGTTATGATTTGTGTATAAGTTAAGGTTACACGACCTTGAGAAATAGTGTATAAAGTTATTGTATAAACAATTTATATTTATATATTCCGCAATTAGTAATAGTTGTATAGAATGATCGAACCGGATTCGCTGTGATTCGGGAACCCGGATTTGGGCCTGTCACACACACACACACACACACACACACACAAACACACACACACACACACACACACACACACACACACACACACACACACACACACACACACACATATATATATATATATATATATATATATATATATATATATATATATATATATATATATATATATATAAATGATGTTAAATCCAGGCTCCACCGAACAGGGTTCGATAACAGTATATACATAAGTATTTATATATATATATATATAAAAGCAAAAAATGCACCGGATATTAAATCTAGGCTCCACCGAACAGAGTTTGATAACAGTACATATATATATATATATATATATATATATATATATATATATATATATATATATATACAGGGGAATGATCCGTGGAAAGCGTTAGCTATTAGCACTGTTTGATCTAACGCTAATCTAGCCGTCCAATATTAGAGTTAATGGCTGAGATGACTGCCCAGCCGCTAGAAGGAGTAGCGAACAGAAATAAATTAAAAAATCCTCTCTGCTGGCCGCTAGAGGGCCGACGTTTTGACTGGCCGCTACTCCCTCTAGCAGCCAGCAGAGAGGATTTTTTAATTTGGCCCATGGCCCAGTCGCTAGAGGGAGTAGCGGTCAACAAAAAAAATTGGTCAATTACTGATTATCCTAATTATTCTCATACATGCTACTTATTAATTAGTAAAATAAAATAATAAAAAATTATAAGTATAATTATAAGGATAATCAGTAATTATCATTATACTTATTAATAAAATAAGTATGTATAAGGATAATTAATAATTATTGTCTTATAATTTTTAATTATAAATAGAAAATAGTGATTGAATTTATATTATATTCCTACTCAAATATATAAACTCAATCACTATTTCCTATTTATAATTAAAAATCATAAGACGATAATCAGTAATTATTCTTATACATACTTATTTTGTTAATAAGTATAAGAATAAGTATAAAGATAATTACTGATTATCCTTATAATTATTCTTATAATTTTTTATTATTTTATTTTACTAATTAATAAGTAATATGTATAAAGATAATTTGTTAATAAGTATAAGGATAAGTATAAAGATAATTATTAATTATCCTTATAATTATACTTATAATTTTTTATTATTTTATTTTATTAATTAATAAGTAGCATGTATGAGAATAATTAGGATAATCAGTAATTGGCCAAATTTTTTTGTTGGCCACTACTCCCTCTAGCGGCTGGGCCATGGGTCAAATTAAAAGATCCTCTCTGCTAGCCGCTAGAGGGAGTAGCGGCCAGTCAAAACGACGACGTTTTGACTGGCCACTACTCCCTCTAGCGGCCAGCAGAGAGGATTTTTTAATTTATTTCTGGTCGCTACTCCCTCTAGCGACTGGGCATTCATCTCAGCCATTAACTCTAATATTAGACGGCTAGATTAGCGTTAGTTCAAACAGTGCTAATAGCTAACTCTTTCCACGGATCATTCTCCATATAAATACTTATATATATATATATATATATATATATATATATATATATATATATATATATATAAAAGCATTAAAAGCCACGGATCGACGATTCGAGCATACTCACACAACACGACTCTTAACGTGAATAAGTATGTGTGGATGGAAGTGAGAAAAGGCTTAAGAAATCTGAGATGTCTTATAGTGGGCTGCCAAGAAGATTTTAGATAGCTTTTAATGAATGAATACTCGGTTTCCACTGATTAAATGTAGCAAAATATGAGCTCACAAGTGTTTGGAAAAACAAAGCACTCAATTTAAAGTGTGCACGTTGTAAAATGGACAGGGCTTCCTCACCTTTTTTCTTCTTAAAATGACCACCCCAAGCCCTCTATTTATAGAGGGGGAGCCGCAGGTCCACCTGCGACTACCCGGGGTACCCCGGGCTCTGCGGGTCCCACCGTCTCAAAGTACATGCACGCATGCAACGCGTTGTCCGCTTGAACCTTTATAACTTTCAATCCGAGCATCCGATTGAGGCGTATAATACCTTTCCGGAATGCTGTTGTTGAGAGCTAAACAATGACATGAGATAAGAATTTGTACGAAGTCAGGAAGATGGGTCTATGACCAGATCTTCAGGTCTTCAAATTCTATCTGGTGTGCTGTCTTGTATAGTAGTCACTCAAGATTTTGAGATGTGGTTCTTGTGGGACATTTCTGTATGAAATGTGGGATGAAATTATGTTGAGACGGCGTGAATGTAGCAACAAGGTGGCAAATCGACAAATTTCCCCCTCACCAGGGTTATTCTAGCTCTGGGCCGATTTAGCAGTTGTTGCTCAGGGTTATCTTCGAGATTGGACTGTTGTGAGTACTGAATGTCCTCAGGGTTTTCTCTGAGGTGTGCATGATCTCCCGAAATTTTCTCTGGGGTTGGAATTGAGTGCCTCGGGATTATCTTTGAGGTTAAAACTGACTGCTTTAGGGTTATCTCCGGAACTGGAACTGCATCCCTCGGGGTTGTCTCCGAGATTGGAATTAAGTATCTCGGGGTTGTCTCCAAGATGGAAAACTGAGTATCCCAGGGTTATCTTCGGGATTGAACTGATTTGACTTTTAAGGTTATCTTTGGAAGACGATTTTACCCTCCTGCAAGGTTAGTAATAGGAATGCAAAATTTCGAGTGTCTACAGATACCCCTCTTTATCATATTCATGCAATGTAATGGTATGGATAGGATAAAGAGTACTAGACACTTAAAATATGATAGGATAATCATGATGAAATGTAATGCATCATGATGCAAATGTATGCTGAATGTGGTTTGTTGGACTATTTTCCAACGGGATGTGATGACTGTCTGCTCTCATGACTTCTGTTGGGGACTGGAGTTATCACTAATGATTCTGATGAACTACTTGAATGTTTACTACAAAGCTCATAGGAACATCCAGGATGTTGACATTGGGGTTATCACCAAAGTCCTTAATCCCTGGTACAGTCTTCCCACTGAGAATGTGCTTCTCATGTATGAGAAACTCTTGGGGAATTGTGCTTTGTCTGATAAAGACTGGTAAAACAAGATTCCATCATCGGTCCTCCTCGATAAGGATAGCTTTCCCTGGTTTGTATCGCCAGGTCTTTCTAATGCTCTGTTGGAGTTACTGCCAACAATTTATGTTGTCAGGGCTTCCTAACCTTTATTGAAATGTCCTTCAACGACTAATATCATCAGACTATCTCTGACGCTTCATTGGATTTACTTGCCAACGGTTAATAATGTCAAGGTTGTTTGACCTTCGCTGAAATGTGCTTCAACGGCTAAACATCATCGGACTACCTTCGATGTTTCGCTGGGTTTAATTGCCAACGGCTGATAATGTCAAGGCTGCTTGACCTTCGTTGAAATGTGCTTCAACGGCTGAGATCATCGGACCCCTTCCGATGCTTCGCTAGATTTACTTGCCAACGGTTGATAATGTCAAGGCTGCTTAACCTTCATTAAAATGTGCTTCAACGACTGAAATCATCGGGCCACTTCTGGTGCTTCGCTGGATTTACTTGCCAACGACTGATAATATCAAGGCTGCTTGACCTTCATTGAAATATGCTTTAACTGATGAAGTTGTATGAAGTCCCCGCTGGGGAGAGGTTTTTGACGAAAGGTATGGTGATGACTGGAGTTATGACCTCGAACTGATGGCATCAGACCTTTGTGAGGTATTTCTGAGTGTAATTTTCAATAGCTATGATCATTGGTGTTGTGAACCCTGTGTTTGGGTGAATACCAATGCGTAATATGTACACCCGCAGTTTGGTCTCTGAAAATCAGGATTTCAGGCTTTCCCGCTCAATCGCGTAGCGTCTTTTTCCCTGATTTGACTTTTCAGCTTGTAGAACCTCCTTTGCAACTCAAATTGGATCGAGTTGGAAGGGTGGGACCCACCTAAGATGGCCATAGGTACACCTACGATAGCCATAGATACATATACGGCCATCCGTGGGTGGTATTTGATGGTCATTTCCCTTTCACAAGTCATTTTAAGTCGCGCCACATAGAGAATTTGAGAGTTTTCTTCAGATCTACTGAGTTTGGGCTGTTTTCTGTAAAATCTGTTACCGTACAAGTGTTTTACACTATCCTGGTAACGTATGCATGTCTTCTTTTCCAATTTTTATCTGTTGAAAAATGAGTTATCACATGAAATGCTTCTAAACACATAATAGTGATTATGCATATTTATATGACTTGATAAAAATTATTTAACATAGTAAATGTTACTATTTAACCATACTGAACGTAATGATGGGAAAAATTTTAACTTTTGAAACAGTCAAATTAGTACCTTTTTTTCTTCTATTTCTTATCCTATTTGAGGACAAATGAGAAAAGGTTATAAAGCAAAGTAATCCTGATAATTAGACTACCTTTATGGATTATGACTTTGATATTTTTATGCGTATAAGATGTTTATGACTTTGGGTTGGTGTGCTACTGAATGGCCACCTAGTCATGCCTACGTGCATGTGGATAGTCCTTTTTACAAAGGAGACTCTGGCAAATTTTTCCATGAGCCTAGGCATTAAATAGACATGCATTTTTAACTCTACTGTAGTCCTATGTTAAATTAATACATCCATACATATATGCATAAAATGCATCTAAAAGGTGCCATGTTAGAATTTACCACACACTTTCTGAGGTGATTTGGAGACTTATGTCCAAATATATGGATCTAGATCAGCCGAGCAGTTCCCGCTGGACCTCTTCAGTTGTGAGGAGGAGGGCTTCTGATGTGCCTCAGCCTCGCGCAGTCCGATAGCCTCGTCATTTGGTGGAGGCAGTGATTCTTCCTATCCTGGTTGAGGTACCGAATGTTGAGGACGAGGAGGAGGAGGATGTACCAGTTACGGCTCCAGCTCCTGCTACTCATGCTCCCCACAGGGATCTTTCAGGCATTAATGTGACGATTCTAGAGCTTCTGGATGATTTGAGTCGCAACCCCTCGGTCTACTTATATGCGAACGAGGTAACATTTGGGTTTGATCTTCTTTTTTCCTATTGATGAGGAGCAAGGATTCTGATGTTGATTTGTATTTGTGATGTAGGTTCCCAGCTTCACGCAGCCTCGAGGGAACTAGTTTAGCATACACTCTCTATATCAGACTCTTTATCTATAGTATCGAGAGATTGTGCATGCTTGGGGCTTTAAGGCGTTCTTTTCCATCCTCCCCCGTCGTTGTCCCTGGGATTACCTCAGGGCGTTGTCTGAGTGGTGGTTTCACCAAACTCAGTCTCTCTATTTTTTGGATTGTGAGGTGATGATGACGCCGATGGATAGGCAGTTTATCACCGGTATAGAGTTTGGAGGGGCGCCAGTGCTTTGTGTGGCGAACATTACCCCGACTGTCATCAGATCCTTACAAGGAGTCCCGGCTGAGGCGCTCAAGGGCAAGACAGTCTGTGCTGGTCCTTTGAGCATAGATGCTATGAGTGGGGCGTTGAGTTAGCCTATACCCAATGATTTGAGAGTCAGGGATCGCATTCGTTGGCGATTGTTTCTGGTCATCCTCCGGGGTTGTTTTATTGCGGATAACTCTTCCACAGTGTCGTTCGCTTTAGTTAGCGCCACACGAGAGGTGGACCGTATTGGAGAGTGTGATTGGGGCTCCTATACCTTTGCCTATTTTCTCATGGGAATGCGCATGCATTCGTAGGGCTTGACAGAGGCTTGGCTAGGATTTTACCCGTTTCTGCTGGTGAGTATTTCTCTTTTGATTTCCATGTACAGGTTAAGAGTGTTAACTGACCGCAGATGTTTGCCCTTGTATTGCCAGTTTTGGGCCTATGAGAGGCTCCCCTGTTTGCGTCCCATTAGCGTGTTAGGTTTAGACACCTATCCATGGGGACGGTGATGGCATCACTCCATGTTGGTGGAGGTTCCTGTAGCAGAGGGTTTCACCCATTGTCGCCTATAGTTGGAGTTATTGACAACTGATGTCATTACATGGGTTCCCTATTATGGGGACCATTTTACAGTTGGCTTTGAGGAAGGTTTTTCGACTGGTGTCAAGCATGTGATATCCACTCGTTGGATTTCTCTCTTCACATATGGGTGATGGGAGCTCTATTTGGGAGAGCGTGTTATTAGGAGCTGTCAGGAATAAGCATGTGAATGTTATTCCTCTTTACATATGATTTGATTATGATATATATGAATGAATATGCAAATATGCTTGCATTAAGAAAAGCTGTAAAGTCCTTTGATAAACAGTAGGAACATATGTACAAGTACTTAAAATGAATTGATCAAATATGTTAGGTTGATCCTACATAAGAAAAACAACTTTGTAAAGTCCTTAAAAAGAAATGATGTACAAGAACTATAAATATAGAAAGATCAAGCTTGTTAGGTTGATCTTATAACGTAATAGATAGGCTTGTCTGATTGTCGAGCACTGCACTAGAAATCATAGTCTGCCAGGAGAGTCAAGGAAAACTCGCGAGCTATCAAGGCGGAATCCTAGCCCGTAAGATAGTAGATCTCAGAGTTCGTCGACTGCCAAGAGAGACGAGGAAGGATCGTAGTGTGTCGAGAAGAACTTCCTTAGAGCCGCAGTCTGCTGAGGAAGTCATGTTCAGACTGTCTACGAGCCGACCGAGCATCTGCCGAAGCCAAGTCAAGAATCGTAGACTACACTCGAAATCGTAGAGTCTACTGATCATATCAGAGGCAGAGATCATAGTCGAGCAAGATCAGATGAAGACAACAAGCATAAAGACAGAAATCGTAGAGTGTTAAGATCTGATCTCAGAGTCGTAGTGTCTGTACAACCCAAGCTGAATTGTAAAGTGCAGAACTAAGGCTTCAACAGATGTGCTCACAACGCCAAGGCAGAATCGTAGAGCAAACACGATTCTCAACAAATGAGCACTCCCAGAATATCCAAAGTAATGAAGCCTCTAGTCTGAGCTGCAAAGATACATTCCACCTAAAGGAAACTAGAGAGCATTCAACGAATGACATGCAAGCTAACAAAAGATCTAATCACCAACCCAATCAACATATAGATTTAGTTGCGAAGCCATTCAAGATGAAGTCTTTCACAAGTTGATCAAAAGAAGACTTCAGTCAAAGCAACTGACTAAGGAAAGTCAGCAAGTGCAGTAGCTGTCAAGAGAATAAAAGACAATGATCTTGGGATTAACCAGGATCATAGTGTTTGCCAAACAAAGAAGAAACTGATGGAGTATACACGAAGATACTGGTCAGCTTTTGAAGAACAAGGTTAAAGTGATTAAGCACTGGGTCAGTCCATTGATGATAAGTGAACGGGAGATCACAAGGAGAAAGTGAGCTGGGCATGCCATAAGTCTGAAGTGTCTTGCTATTCAGAAGAGGCCAGAACAAGGAACAATCCATCAGTGTCTGAGATCAGTCGAAGCAAACAAAAGTGTTGAAGCACTGCACAAATGAAGGAAGAGGTGTTCTACATTGAAGATTCAATGAACACTCTTCAGGATCGTAGTGTTGTCTCAATCAGTCAATGAGCAACATTCAACAAAACACACTACGATCAGGTCCTAGAACAGCTACATCAGAATCGTAGAGTTTGGTCAACTGAAGATTGAAGCATTGGCAACGGTTCAATCTAAAGATTGATATTCTAACAGAACTTATTGAGAGCATCGATGCAAAAGGACAACCTCTGATCTAAAAATCAGAAGGAGGAAATAAAGTTGACTACTTTCCCAAGACATCAAAGTGACATCTTTGACGGGATAGGTAAAACAGTAGACTGCAGTGTCAGAAAAGTCATAAAGGGGATGTCATGTCACATCTGCAGTCTACACCAAATAACTCGAGATCTGCGAAGTAATTCAAAAAGCTCCCAAAGGCTACATTCCGACGGGAAGGTTATGAAGGAGTATAAATCAACAAGAGCTTCAATGATTAAGAGTTACTGATGTTGAAAAGTTGAAGGATCATTGAGTTGTTGGAATGCTATATTGTTGACTCTACGAGTTCCACCAAAGCTAAACAGAACAAGTCTCAGTAACAGTGAGACTATAAAGGTGGTAGTGAAGCTGCTTTGAAAAAAGACTTGAACAGACTAAAGCTTCACTCAACAAAGATGAGAATGCCACTGAAGATGGCAGCTAAGCTAAGAGCCGTGAAGGCCAAGAAGATAGCATTCAGAAAAGTGGCAAAGTATAAAGAAGATAAAGAGAGCCACTCTACAGATCACCATGAACCACAAGTTAAAAAAGAATAGATGCAGAATCATGTTTGTAAAACATTTAAGAAGGTTTCAGGGATTGCTAAGTGCCATACGAAGTCTACCAAAAGCTCAGAGACTTAGCAAATCCAGATGGTGATGGTGAACAGCTGACATCAGATGAAGATGAGCAGAAAAGAGTAAAGATCAGCTGCACAAAAAAAAATGTGGTCCAGACTCGAAGCAGAATGCAAAGAGGACCATGCCAAGCTGCTACGTACAGAAGATGTTTAAGCTTAAAGACATCTTAGCAGCTCAGCACCACCAACAACAACAACAACACCAACAAGAAGCTAGGGCCTGAGGAGTCCTTGTCTGGAGGGACTAAATGAAGTTCCAAGCCTACTGGGCTTAAAGAGTTCCTAGGGAACTAGAGAAGTTCCAAGCCTACTGGGCTTGAAGAGTTCTTAGTGAAATGAAGTTCCAAGGCTGCTGGCCTTGAAGGAATCTTAGTGATTCAGGGTGCTGCCCTTCCTTAGTGGAAATCCTGCTAGTTGAAAGCAGAAGAGTGGATTAGGAGCTTGAGTCTCTGAACAACTTAAAATCCCTTGTGTCTTTTACTTTATGTCATTTACATTATATACTTAACTACTATAACTGCTATGTATGTTTTAACTGCTTACCACTTAACTAACTCTAAGAACAATGTATGTATGATTATGAATAGATCAATGAAGAGGACCTTTTACTAATTCCGCTGTGCTTGAAAAGATTCTTATATTTGTCACATGCTAAATCATTAGCAATACAAAATAAAAGAGAAAAGTATTTGAAATTAAAAGGATCTATTCAACCCCCCCACCCCCTTCTAGATCTATTGTGTGCCTACTGGGAACTAACAATTGGTATCTGAGCAGGTTCTCTTGCTATATTCAAAAGCTAATCGCTTTGAGTCTGATCCTAGGCACAAACATTGTTCTAAACTAAGTTTAGTAGTAAGTCACTTGTAAATGCAGATAAGCTCACATGTTGAAAATATTATGTATAGGTAAATGTGTATAAACACCTGAAGCTGCTCAGATTGGACCATGTTCTTAAATGCCATGACAAAAAGATCAATCCTTGTCCACAGTCAATCTTGCAGTTTGAAGACCAGGCAAGGAAGCTCAAGAGACATCAATAACAAAGAGTCAAACATCCACCAGCCTGAAAGATGAAAAGGTCATACATGCTAAGAAGTGCTTATCCAGAGAAGAAAGAAGAACTTCTCAAATATGTATTTGGCCAACCAGCAGTTGGATATGAACCTTGTGGACTCAAGGATGTTAAAGAACTAAAGATGCCAAGATTCTCTTAGCTTACATCTTCAAGACCATGACTGATTGATTGAAGAACAACTGGAGCAATAAGCTCTCAGGAGCAAATGAAAAACTATGCACATCAATGCCTAACCTCAGTATATCTAAGTTAAATGACTGTTAAGAAACTATCAGTAGAAAGGTATGGTTCATCACTAATATAAATGTGTACATCATGTTGCACCTCCTTATGCACTATAACAGTATTCTTTCAAGAAATCATACTCTACCTAAAAAGGTGAAGAGAGAAAGTACACTGAGGTTGGTAACTCAAATGCTTACAAACTTTCTCTCCATCCAAGTTTTAGGCTGAAGATGACATCTTGAAAGAAATCTAAAATAGGTCATAATCATATCAAGGTTTAAATTAGTCTTATGTGGAATAATATTTGCTGATGGGTTAGTATGTTTGTTCAAACCTATGTTCTAAGTTTTAGATAACACATAGAGTATGATCAGTTCTACAAGAGTATTTTGAAGATTTGTAGAAACTGATCACCTCCATGAATCAACCAAATGCAAATTAGTGATAGAGAGTATTCTTATTCTTGAACATTTAAACTCTGTAAACTTAACTAAGTAAATGATAAAACCATCAAAGAAAAACAGTGGTTTGTTAAAATGATTAATCTTACACGCACTCATCATCATGCATCTTAAGATGCCATATCTTAAATTGGATACATGCATGAATAGGATTACTGGTGATCAATATAATGATTATTCAAATATATGAGGAATAGGGATTTTGAAAACTAACCTGGCAGGACCCATTTAATTATGGGTACCAAAAATAGAAATGTATCTATCCTGTAGGTACTTAGTTTATCTGACCACACTAAGGAATGATGAAGCAAAAAACTTCAGTCAAGAAGATTCAACTAGCAGAAGGCTTAAGACATTTCAGAAAGGTCTCTGACAAAACTCCTATTCGTCAAAGCCTGTCCTTGAAGACTTGTTGAGCTAACATGAATAAAGCTCACATGGCTGCCAATCTCTATATGGAAGCAGACCATACGCCCTAAGATAAAAAAGGGTCTTATATGCTCAATCATGCAAAGCATATCATATAAGAAGAATCCTCAAGGAAGTTCACCTCAGAGGATCATCGAGCATTAATCATGAGGAATTCATTACAGATGCAGAACTCCACAAGTACAAACCGTCAAAGAAGACTATGTTCGTAGTGTTGTCAAATGATCGTAGAGTGATCAGTCCTGAAGATATCCATGTCTATGATATAAGGAGATTTAATTGATAGTGATGATTCCAGTCAGAAGGAGATATGCAAGGCTACCTTCTAATGCACATGAAGAAAAGGAAATCATACCTCACTAAGAAGACAGTATCAACTATGGGGGAGCAGTGATTTGCTAAAGAACAGCAGCACTAAAAATATCAAAAACATACTATGAAGAAATATACCAGTTACAGAGTCCCAAAACTTTATGGTTTGATGAACCAAATAAAAATCCATAGTCAGTAAGAACGTCTCAAAACGTACTACTGATAACCTTGTCAGCCACCCAACTCAAAATCTTGAAGCGTCGACGATCAACCATCTGATCGTAATGTGAGAGCAAGAAGACACCATGATTACAGCCAATGAAAATGTCTAAATGCCGGTTGAGGAACTCCCCAGCAGAAAAGGTCAAATGAGATATCAGTGCAAATCACTTCTAAAGTTTTCATCTGGAAAGCGTTTCAGGGACAAACCTAACCATTAGTTCACTCAAAGAGGTTGGCCCTTCCTGAGCTACCTTAACCCAGAAGGAATGCTTAGTCAAGTTCATCTCAAGGACCAGAACAGACAATATTCGTAGAGTAGATTCTGAAGCAATCTCAAGGATCGTAGAAGCAGACTCGACGATCGTAGTCTTCCCGGAGGATACACTAGCTCATAAGGAGCTTGGAAGAATTAGACACCTGCTCAACTATTCAGATAGTATGGAGATAAGTACGAATACAGTTTGAAAAGACATCTTGCAAACTCACCTCAAAACTTCAATGCCCAAACTATCTTAGGGTACATCAGTGGTTAAGCCATGTAACTTTAAGATGAGGATTAGTGTCAAACCATCCACTGCAGCATCTCTCAACAGAAGATCGTTTAGTCAACAAAGAAAAACGTAGAGTCCATATCCACATCACCAAGTTACTCTACGAACCAAAAAGGTCAACGGTCAGTCCATGTCAATAATGCTTATTTTTCTTAAAAGGAATATCAAATTGAAAAGTTTATGGGGAGTTACAGTTTATTACTAGGCATCGTGCAACCAATGACTGGTTGACACATCACAGCTTATGCAGAGTCAGAAGGAACTGCTATAAAAACAAATTCAAAATCTATAAACAGTTATCAAAGGCTGTCGAATTTCTCTCCCTCTCTTTTTCAAACCCTAGAATCCTCTTTAAAGCCTAAATCCATCAAACCTCTGGATTCGCCCAAATCGTATTCAACTATCTCTCATAAGAGGTCTGAAACCAAATACCCATATATTTCGAACCCTCATAATGGAAGAATTGCGAGTTATAACAGAAATTCAACTCGGCTTCAAGAAGTTCGAAAGATCAGAAAGGAAGTTCAAGTATATACTTGAGCTCTTAAGGAAAGCTGGGTTTTCTGAGTGCTTAGAGGCCGACACTCCAGTCTATACAGAGTTAGTGAAGCAGTTCTACTCAAATGCATCAATGGATTCTGGGCTTCTGTCCACGAAGGTCAAAGGAGAAAGTCTGAAGATAAAGGCATCAGACATTAATCAATGTTTAGGGTTTCCCAACCAAGGTCTGATAAGCCTCGACAAAGTTGACATTGAAGAAGGAAAGAGGTTAATGCGCTACAAGAGGAACGTAAATCTGAAGGATATGAAGAAGAAGGAATTTCCTGAAGAATTTGAATTTCTGGCTGAGATTACTGGAAAATGCATTTTGTGAAAGGATACTGGACATGATACTGTAAGTGATCTTCAACTGAGAATCATGACTGTAATCGTCATGAAGCAAAAGGTAAATTTTGGCACTCTTCTAATTGATTGGCAGACCAAATGGGTGGAGAAGGCTGAGATGAAGAAATCTACAGATAAACCCCTTACAAAGGTTTTTCATGGAAGACTGTTGAGTATTGTGCTGAAGAAGAAACTGGGAGGCAAGATAAAGAATGATGAGGGAGAACCACTAAACGTTCATAAAGTGATGTCCCCACAGCTGTTTATAAACTGGAAGAAAAATCGTAAGGAAAATAAGAGGCTGATAACTACTGGGAGCAGCAGCAATGTCTTGACAAAGAAGAGAAAGGCTCAAGAGGTGGAAAGCAAGCCATCCCATTCTTATGACTCTGTATCAGTAGTAGCCACACCAGCAAAGAAAAGGTCTAAGAGTGTGAAGAATACAGAGGCTCCACCAAGCAGTCTCTCCACTGACAATAAGAGAAATGGAGCAGGAGAGGAACGAGCATCAACTGCAGAAACCTCAAAGAGAAGGAGTAACAGATTACTCCAAGAGCCATCTAAAAAGAAAACAAAGGTGATAAAGAAATTAGCCTCAGTTCCCCAAGAAATTCTTACTTCAAAGGAAGAGAATGTAGAGTCTGAAGAAGATAAGGGAATTGATAGTCTTAAGATTGAACTCTCGAAGAACAAATCCAGCAATGAAGGTGAAGTTGGATCCATGAAAGAAATTTCAAAATCTGATGAAGAAGAAGAATATGTAAGCCCTATGGCTAACTCTCAGAGCATCCACTCTGATGATGAAGAAAGGTTGCAAGTTGACATAACTGCATCTCTTACTGTAAATGCCCCAACAAGTTCACATGATGTTTCTAAAGAAGTTAAGTTCGGAGAAGAAGGATCTGCCCCTAGTGTTGCTGAACATCAAGAAAGCTAGTCTGATGATTCGAAGGTTTCAGAATCTGAAGAAGAAGAAAAGTCTGACTCTCCTATAGCTGAACCTCCAAGGAGAAGAAAGAGCAACCGACTACTTGCTAAATCTGTCCCAAAGAAGCAAGGTGAACACTCTACTGTAATCATTGAAGTGAGTGATGATGAATCTGAATCCAAGGAAGAAGATGCTGAAGAAAGTACTAGTGATGAAAATTAACAAGAAGAATTCACTAATGAATCTGATGAAAGAAGTCAGCTTGATTCAAGCTCAGAAGGTGAAGAAATGGAGAAAGATTCTGGTTCTATAAATCAGGAATCAGAGGAACCAGCATATTATCATGTCCTCTCTCCAGTAAAAATCAACAGAAGAATAGTAGTGGAAGTTTCTGATGAACCACCAGAAGTACCAACAGAAAGATGGGAAATTTATGGCCATGAACATCTCAAGGTTGTGAGGATGACTGCATATGAAGTGTGTTAAAATTGGAACAATATGGAGTTAGACTGCACTACTATCCTCTACAATCCTGATGACCTTCTGATGAGATGGTTTTTCCTTTGGATGCCTTGGTTAAAGGTATGCACTGAAAAGAATGGAAGTTACTTCAGCTGGTGCTACTCTCAGTTTCCAAGCTTGGAGTTGGTGTCACAGAACTTCCCAAGGGTGAAGAGATTTACAACCATGATGATCAAAGACCAGCCTCACTACAAGGTCTACCGACATGCTGGCAACCATTACATTCCCTATGATAGTAGAGTGGGTTCTGATGGCAGAAGGATCATGGCCAAGGATATGATCGTAGAGTCCCTTTACTCTATCACTAAAAATGATCAAGTTTAGTTTGAGAAGCTTCCCTCTGCCCAAGCACAATTATCTGATATTCCTTCATCCTCCAACAGCGATTGACACTCAACGATTTTTTAGATTCTCACTACTTTCGAAAACCTGTCCAAGAATGAAAATCATAGAGTTTAATCTGTTGCTCAACAAGAGGCTGCCCAACCACATAACCAAACTTCTACGGAGCAGGAGTTACTGAAGAATTCATATGAGTTGGTTGAGAAGATATCTATCATCGCTGAAGAGTCAAAGGTGTTGACAGAAGCAGGAGATAATGCAGTTCAAAACAAAATTCAAGCCACTATATCTAATATATTTCTCAAAATCAAAGAGAGAGATCTAATCTATCTGAAGGCTATAAATGATCAGAAGGCAGAAGCTCTACGAGCACAAAAGGCAAATGAAGAGCAAGTCATATCCCTCTGTAGACACTTGAAATTTTCTGCACACATGTTACTGACATTGCAGGAGGGCAGACTCATCTTTCAGACATAACCTTGGAAGACAGCTCACATCCAGTTCGGATACTACCGGAAGCTCAGTCTCAACCTCGGAGCACACACCGAGAACTTCGGAGATAACCCCGAGGCCTGCAGTTCTAATACCGAAAATTCCACTGGAGAAGATCGATTCATCCCGGAGATAACCTCGAGATATTTAGTCTCAGTCCCAATACTGGGAATAGCAGATTCCAACCTTGGAGATAACCCCAATGAAGGCAGTTGCAGTTCCGAAGATAACCCCAAAAATGCTTGTTTAAAATGCATGCAATCAGCTTCAACCTCAGCGCTTACACCGAGGCACTCAGTACAAGACCTGGCAATCACACCAGGAAGACAAACACACCTCAGAGATGACACTGAGGACCTTCAACATTTGCAGCAGTCCAATCTAAGAGATAATCCTGAGCAACGTCTACTTTATCAGTCAAAACTGGAGATAACCCCGATGAGGGGCAAAGTCGTCATCTTGCCACCTTGACGCCACATCACGCCGTCTTAATATTTCAGACATACATTTCTACACAGCAATGTCCCATAAGAACCAAGGAAATCCAATCCCGAGTGACTATTACGCAGTCTAACAGATAGAATTTAAAACATGAAGACCGGAGAGCATAGTCCCATCTTCCTGACTTCGTACAATCTCTAATCCCAGGTCATTGCGTAACTCTTGACAATGGCGATCCGAAATAGGTCTTATACACCTCAGTCGGATGCCCGAATTGAAGTTTTGAAAGTTCGAGCGGACATCACGTTGCACGCGTGTACGTACTTCGAGACGGCAGGACCCGCAAAGCCCGGGGAACCCCGGGCAGCTGCAGGTACACCTGCTGCTCCCCCCTCTATAAATAGAGGGCTTGGGGTGGCCATTTTGTAAGAGAAAAAGGCGAGAAAGCCCTATCCAATTTGCTCTGTACACACCCTAAACCGAGTGCTTTCTCATTTTAAATACTTGTAAGCTCATATATAGCTACTTTTCTAACGGCAGGAGCCGAGTGTTCATCCCTTTCAAGTTATAGAAGTCTTCTTTGGCAGTCCACTGTAAGTCTTCTTACACACTTTAAAGCCTTTCTCTTCATCTTTGCACACACTATTCTTCATAATGAGAGTCGTGTTATGTGTGTAGGCCCGAACTTCGGTCCGAGATTTTATTTTAGTTTGTATATATATATACTTATATATATATATATATATATATATACGGACTAACATTATCGAGTTATGCCTCGATTGAGCCTAGACTTACGTCTGGTGCGTTTAAATGCTTTCGTATATATATATATATATATATATATATATATATATATATATATATATATATATATATATATATATCTTATATATATGAACCGTGTGTCGAACTTTGTTCAATGAGCCTGAATTTTACATCCAGTGCATTTACTGCTTTAGTATATATATACTTATATATATTAACTATTGTTGGACTTTGTCTGATGAGCCTGAATTTTATATCCGGTGCATTTACATACTTATATATATATATATATATATATATATATATATATCATTTCGTCCCGCCTGGAGTTTACTTCGTGGTGGTTGACCGTTTTTACTGCTTTCTATACATTTTGTCCCGCTTGAAGTTTTCTTTGTGGTGATTGATCATTTTTACAACTTTATTTACATTTTCGATCCCCTATGGAGGTGTTGATATGTATGTATATATATATTTACTACTTTATATATATATATATATATATATATATATATATATATATATATATATATATATATATATATACTTGCTTACTGCTTTTATATCAATTGCGGCATCATGTGAACCTAGAAATCATATGATCACAGATTCAGTCTACTGAATCTGGATTCGGTTCCCGTGATGGACATTTTCTGTTGTAAGAAGCTTGTAAATTTATTCACAGTGTTGGATTTCCTCAGATGTTTTTCATGCCCACGAGGAGTTTGGCACTACTTTGTACATTATTTTCTCGAAGATGCTTCGCATCTCAAAAATAAAATCAATTAAGCCGAATATTGAGCACAAGGGTTTGAAAAACCTCTTTTCTAAAACATAATTGCTATATCTTGCTTAAAATTAAATTTATACATAAATTCAAACCTTGTGTATATAGGTGCGAACGAGGCCTCACACTACTTCCAAATAACAGCACATTGACCCATACACACATACATTCATATAACAGTTTATTGAAAAGTAGCGGTCACCGTGGAAACATGGATGTCGGGGGGTGCCTAACACCTTCCCTCCGCCTAAGCAAGTCCCCTGACCCTAATGAATCCCGGTTTTACCGACCCGTTTAGCAGTGTCAAATCATTGGTCAATGTGCAAACCTTTTCTCGGTTGTGTTGGTATAACCAATTAAAAAATCAATTGGCGACTCTTAACAGTCCATCATCGATATTATACATGTCAGACCTATTTCACTTGTTTTTTCAAACAAATCTCTCCTAAAATGAGAACACCAAAGAACAAGTAACGAAAAGGGACAGCTAAAAATCCCGACGTCGACAGGTGGCGACTCTGCTGGGGACACCAGTAAGAGAACTTAAGCCGCTATTACAATCTTTTTAAAACTGTCATATGCTTGTGTGTGATGTTGCATTTACATTTGTGATGAATGTGTACGAATGCATTCTTTTATTGCACTACAATATATTTGCTTGTGATATTAGTGCTTCGCACATGTCATCATTTTCATAAACGGTGAGACACGTTGTATGTGAATGTATGTTGTATGGTTCCTCTACCAAGAGGCTATCCTATCGGTGTTTGATTACTGGACTCGTAGGAAGACTAATTCCAACGATGCTCAGGAAAGGCACCACCCAAATTCGCTCTAGTTGAAAGACTAGATTAACTTCCTGTTGAGTAAATTGCGATGATTTGGGAACCTTCATGCCAAAAAGTCGCGAGAGAAACCTAAGATAGGTCAGCCTCTGATAAACTAAACGCGGAGGAAAGTCTCTTCATGCTTTCTCATTTCAAATTACTCGTAAAGTCAATTACTTCTAATTTACATTTCATATTCATCTCCATGTAATGAGAAATATGAAGAAATATGTGCATATACATATTTAAATTAACATGATATCCTGTATTACAAACAGCTAACATCTGTTTTGCAGGATCATAATCCTAAAATGGACACATCATATAGCATGCAAACATTTACATAATCCCTAATTTACATAATCCCTAAACTAAACTATACAAGTTTTATCTCAGGGAAGCATTCGGACCTATTACCCGGTCAAAGTCCAAAAAGGCCACAAGCCTACAGCCAATCATGTCTTCATCTGACCAGCCTAATCCAGTTTCTCGCAAAGAATTTGACAAATTAAGTAAACAAATTACAGATTTGGTTGTTCTGCTTAAAGAACTACATCAGTCTACTCAAGGTATGAAGATACCCATACATGTTGAATCCTATACACAAGGAGGAACCCAAGGTTTAACAAAGCCATTACAGTACCTGAGCTCCAGTTGGATACAACCAATAAAAGTCATGATATCACCCATCTCAAAGGAGATCTAGACACCGGTGACATCAAGAAAAAGGTTCTTCAAATGGAAGAAACCCTTCGTTCTATCAAAGAAATTGGAGCACACAGGAGTGTCTCCTATGCTGACCTTTGTATATTCTCTGGTGTTCATTATCCAGAAAAGTTCAAAACTCCTGACTTTAAAAAGTATGATGGATTAGGATATCCTTACACCCATTTGAAAGTGTTCATTGGAGAACTTGGATCTTATGCAGAGGACAAGAAGCTCAGAATGCAGCTGTTCCAAAAGAGTCTGACTGGAGAAGACCGTTCGTGGTATACCAGATTAGACAATTCAAAGATCCATAGTTGGGAAGAACTAGCTCATGCCTTCCTTACACAATACAGCTTCCAGTCTCAAACGGCTCCTGACCGATACCAGATTACCAAGGTCAAGAAACAGTCCAATGAGTCTTTCAGAGAATATGCTCAAAGGTGGAGGAGCCTTGCTGCTCAGGTGATTCCTTTTATGACAGAGTCAGAGATGGTCATGACTTTTATCGACATACAAGAAGCTCCTTTCTATGAAAGAGTCTTAGCTGGCATTGGTAAACCATTTTTTGAAATGATCAAGCATAGAGAAATGGCTGAGATGGGATTGAAGTCAGGAAAGATTCAAGACCTAGCCGCTCTCAAAGCTGTTGCTGAGCACATCCAATCCAGAACTTATGGAAACAACCCCCAGAGGGTCCATAAAAAGAAAGAGGAGGATGTTTCCTTGATACTACAAGGTCAAAAGGCAATCAAAATAAGCCTATCCAACGGAGAAATTACACTCCTTTTTAAGCACATTCTTCAAACCCTCCATTGACTAAAGGTGGCGAAGCCAAATGCCCTCGAGTGTTCACACCCCTAGGGGATTCACTCGAAAACATTCTCAATCTTCTGACCACTCAGAAGAAAGTTACGCATCTTCTTCCACCAGCCAACCCTAATTGGAGGGGTTTCAATGCTGCTCAAAAATGTGCTTATCATGCCGGGGCACCTGGACATGATACTCAAGATTGTTGGGCCATGAAACACAAGATCCAAGATTTGATAGATAACGGTGAGATCGTGGTCACCAAACCAGATCAACCTCACGTATAAGACAACCCTCTTCCTCCACACAAAGAGGAAGATGTCAACATGATTAATTGGGGTAGTGGACAGAGTTTCGAATTTAACTGTGAATCATCCCAGATCATCAAAGACGGTGTTGACAAATGGGTTTATGTAAAGTTCCAGTTTACGATGGAACGGAAGATTAAAGCTCTGTGTAAGCAAATTGAGCAATTGGCCGAACTGGTGACCTATCAGCATCAAGTCACACACCAATTAATTAGCCAGGAGCATGCTAATCTCCTTCCCTTGGTTATGAATACTCCCTCGTCACCTTCAAAATATGAAACATTGGAGGATAAAGTGATGAAGAGAGCAACTGCCAAAGCCCATCGGGATTTTGCCAATATAAGGGAATTTATATACCTGGGCCAACCTATGGAGGAGATACTTCAGATGCTAATCAATGAAGGAAAAATCATATCCCTTCTACCTCCAATTAATCCTCGTTCAGGACGGCTCAATCCTGATGGAGTGTGTCAATATCACTCCCATTCTCGTGGTCACAGCACGGAAGAATGTTGGGCACTCTGCCACCTTATTCAGAATCTAATCGATAGTGGTGTGCTGCAATTGGCAGACAACGATACTGTGCTATTTGAGAGTAAAAATATTTGTCCTACCAAATGGAAGGGATTGGTAGTAGTTATATCCACTAAGGCTGATAGGACTATCAAACCATTCACAATTTAACTCAAGGGAGTTAACAAACCTTTGAAAGTGGCTGCTCCAGAGCCAATCATTTTGTCATTCAGACCACAATATCCTATTGTCAGCTTACAAAAAGTTCCCTGGAATTATGGAGAAGCTGAAGGATCCACATCTCATACAACTGCTGCAGTGTCGAAGGAAAATCCACTGTATCTTCCTCAACGGGTGATGAAGCCTGCTATCACATCAAAGGGGAAAATTCTCATGGAGAAGATTGAAAAATTCCTTCGTGCTATGGGTCATAATGAAGCCAAGGTGGTTTTAAGCTTAAGAGAAGCTCCACATCAAATTTCAATATTAGACTTGATTTTAACTTTCGAAGATCACAGGAAGATTCTACTAAAAGTTTTGGAAGTATCCTTCTTGCCGAAATTAGTGGTTGTGGAAAAATTTCAACATTTGGTTGATCACATTTTCAACAACAATGTGATCTCTTTCACTGATGGTGACAGACCGTCCGTAGGGACCAGTCATTACAAGCTGTTACACATTGCAGTTTTGTCCTCTGGATACATGTTAGCTGGAGTCTTGGTAGATGGAGCTTCGTCTTTGAATATCTATCCTTATGCTACATTGCTAAAGAACAATGTTAATCTCAAGCGGATCCGAAGAAGCCGTACGATCATCAAAGCTTTTGATGGATCCCGCCGGAATTCAGTCGGAGAGATTGAGCTGCCAATTGAGATTAGTCCCCATACATTTTGTGTATCATTTCATGTGCTCAAAATAGATACAGGATACAACCTGCTTCTAGGGAGACCGTGGACTCATATGGCCGGGGCAGTCCCCTCCACTCTTCATCAACAACTTAAATACATTATCAACAATAGCCTAGTCACAATCAACGCTAAACCGAAATGTCCTCAACATGGTGACCTTCCACTCATCAATGTCAATTCAGAGGTTGAGCCGGTCAGTTTCCACGTTTTGGAAGTAAGCAACACTCAATACCATTCTATTGGGACACCATTTCTCATACCTAAGATTTCTGCCGAAGTAATGGCAGCTACTCAAAAAATGATGTCATTGGGACACCAGCCGGGACAAGGGCTGGGTAAAGAGCATCAGGGTATTAAGCACCCGATTCCAGTGTCCAGTCAAACTGGGACAGTCGAACTAGGCTATTCTGCCAGTTCCAGTTACAGGAATCCACATAAGCATAAGCAGATTCCTTCCACATCAGCCACACGGCGATTATCTCCACCTGTAAATCCAGAGTCCGCACCATCTCCAGTAAAGGTGCCAGCCAACGTAATGGCTATGTTATTTCCTAAGCCGAAACTGGTAAAGGAGAAGAAAGTCATTGTTCCAGATCCCAAGGTGGAAGAAGAGGAATGGAGAATTAAACAAGACATCGTCTGAATGATGTCAGGCATACGCATCATTGTCTATGATGAACATATAAATAGATACACCCCAGACGATGATTGCCCAAACATAATGGTCATCATTTGGGAGATGGAGGACGATGACAGCCCCTCCATCACTGCGGTCCACCAGGACTTTGCCCTTGCCAATTGGAGCAGAACTACTTGCATTAGTCGACAAGGGTAAAATGGGCAGGGCTTCTTTCTGCCCTGTAAATATCATAACTGCTTACTTTTCTGTACAGTATTAGCAGTTGTTTTGTCCGCACATGCTAACACATTGTATGATTAAACAGTTTCATATATATTAAGTGAAAGCGTATTTTGTTTCAGGACTCTGAACTTAGATGTGCCTGTACTTACTGATAAGATGCCTTTTCTCCACAAGGATTGTAACTTTGATGAAAAGTTGGACTCAAACTTGATGGAAATACAAGAGGACATTGAGGTGCCTCCGGAGATCGAAGAATGGGTCAAAGACAAACCTAAACCTAACCTTGATCAAACCACCTCTTTCAATCTCGGAACCTTAGAAAGCCCTAAGTTAATCCAGATTGGTTCAGACCTTACCCCAAACCAGAGGAATTACATGGTTACACTACTAACCCAATTCCAGGATGTGTTTGCATGGTCTCATGAAGACATGGTGGGTTTGTCTACTGACATTATCCTTCATCGCCTTCCCATTAAGGAGGGATTCAAGCCAGTTAAGCAGAAACTCAGGCGATTGAAACCTGAGTGGAGTTTAAAGGTGAAAGACGAAATTGTGAAACAATTTTAAGCTGGAATTATTATGGTGTCCACATATCCTGAATGGATATCCAACATCGTTCCCATGCCTAAGCTTGGAGAAAAAGTGCGAGTTTATGTGGATTATCGGGATCTGAATAAAGATAGTTTTCCCGTGCCATTTATCCACATTCTCATTGACAATACTGCTCAATGCGGCATGTACTCCTTCGCTGATTGCTTTGCGGGGTACCATCAGATCATGGTTGCTGAGGAGGGTCATGAGAAAACTGCTTTCATCACACCTTAGGGATCCTTTTGCTACAGATGGTTGTCTTTCGGCCTCATCAATGCTGGAGCTACCTATCAGAGAGCTATGATGGCTCTTTTCCACGACTTAATGCACAAAGAGATAGAGATCTACGTGGATGACATCATCGTCAAGTCCTGAAGGAAGCAAGAACACTTAGACCATCTTAAAAAGCTTTTCAATAGGTTGCGTAAGTACAATTGAAGTTGAATCCAGCCAAGTACGCCTTTGGCGTTAAATCAGGCAAGTTGCTAGGATTTCTTGTCAGCCATAAAAGGATTGAGCTGGATCCCACCAAAATCCAGGCCATTAAGGAAATGCCCATTCCTCAGACAGAGCAGGAAATACGGGGATTTTTGGGAAGAGTCAACTTCATTAGTAGGTTCGTTTCTCAACTCACAGTAACCTGTGAGCCTATCTTCAAGCTATTAAAGAAGAACTCCTCTATGAAATAGAATGATGAGTGCCAGAAGGCCTTCCTTACCATCAAAGAGTAGCTAGTCAAAGCTCCTATTTTGGTACCAACCAGGGATGATGTTCCCCTGTTCATGTACCTATCCATAAGTGACAATGCCATGGGCTGCATGATGGGTCAGAAAGACGATAGAGGCCGAGAACGAGCTATCTGTTACCTCAGCAAAAGATTCAGCAGCAATGAACACAAGTACACTCTAATTGAGAAGACTTGTTGTGCTTTAGCATGGGTTGCCATGAGGTTACAACATTACATCCATGGGCACACAACCCATCTCATATCCCGCATGGATCATCTCAAGTATGTGTTTAGTAAGCCCATACTGAATTGTCGACTATCCAGATGGCAGTTGATTCTGAAACAATTTGACATTGTTTACGTGACGCAAAAGTCCATTAAAGGTTAAGAAATCACGGATTAACTGGCCGCCGAACCTTCAGGGGATTTCAAACTCTTGAAAATATACTTCCCCGATGAAGGGGTAATGATAATTCAGCAACACCATCAGTACGATACACGTCAAACATGGAACATGTATTTTGATGGAGCTGGAGCAGTTCTAGTATCTGGTACGGGGGAGCAGTATCCCATCGCCGTTAAATTATAGTTTGTCAGCACCAACAATACAGCTGAGTATGAAGGATGAATCATGGGGCTAAAACTTATCCGTTCAATGGGCATCAGGCGGTTAACTGTCTTTGGGAATTCAGAGTTGGTAATCAAACAATCCACGGAAATCTATCAAACCAAAGAGCTACATTTGCTGCCTTACCATCAGCAAGTTTTATAGATGGCTTTGGAGTTCGAAGAGATCTCCTTTCTACACATTCCTCATAATAGGAATGACTTCGCAGACGCATTAGCAACTTTGGCCTCCTTGATTCACATACCTGACAAGGAACACATGCCAAGCGTTATATTAGCCCTACAAAAGGCACCAGCCTATGGGAACTATGTTGGAGAAGTATCGGATGAGCTACCTCCCATCCAACAACCTTAGTATCAGCATATCAAGGAGTACTTGAGAGATGGATCTACACCCGCTGAGGCTAGCCTGACTGAGAAAAGCCGGATTCATTGACTAGCTATGAAATTTTACCTAAGCGGAGATGCACTCTATAAGAGAGATGCAAGGTTAGGACTCCTCAAATGCCTGGATAAGGATCAAGCTCAGAGACTAATGGATGAGATCCATGGTGGAGTATGTGGCCCACACATGAGCGCCCTTTACTTGTAAAGAAGATCCTCAGGACAGGACATTACTAGCTCTCTCTCAAGCCTGACTGCAATGACCACATCAAGAGATGTTATCAGTGTCAAATTCATAGGAATGCTATCCACGCCCCTCCACGGGAGCTCCACAATATGAACTCACCTTAGCCCTTCTGAATGTGGGGAATGGACGTGATCGGGCCCATCGAGCCTAAAGCCAGTAATGGACATCGCTTTATCTTCACTATGATCGACTGCTTTACCAAGTAGGTAGAAGCAGCCTCCTTCACCAGGGTTACCAAAGAAGTCATCATTGCTTTCATCAGAGATAATGTCATTTACTAATATGGACAACCAGAGGTAATTGTATCAGACAATGCTAAGAACTTCAACAACAAAATGATGGAGGAGTTATGCAATAAATTCCATATCAAACACCTTAACTCCGTCATCTACTATCCAAAGATGAATGGTTTTGTTGAAGCAGCAAACAAAAACATCAAGAAGATCATGCAAAAGATGTCCGCCAACCACAAAGGATGGCCTGACCTATTAACTCTTACTCTATTAGCCTACAGAACGTCAATGCGCACTTCAACTAGGGCAACCCCCTATGCATTAACCTATGGGATGGAAGCAGTACTCCCCATAGAAGTAAAAATGGAATCCCTCGGAGTGTTTGTGACAACCCGAGAATTTAGATAATTATTAAAATCCTAAAATGATGGATTAAAGGTTATAAGATGAACCTACACAGAAAATAAGTGCATGGAATTGACGTTTCTGTGAAGGAATTTTAAGGATTTCAAAATTTTTAAGAAGAACCTATATGGTTTCTTAATTGAATGAGAATAAAGAAATATGGGTTACAAAATTTCAAAACCCTAGAAATGAATTGATATGTATTTGAATGAATATCAATAATAAGGTATTATGATACCTGTAAAATTTGATGTGAATTGAATAGTGTAAGAAATGTTATGCTAATACAGGTGGAATTTTATTAACGAAATAAGATTTCACAAGAAGAAAAGCTATGAGGTTAAACGAAGATGAGTATATGCATAGAAATATATATACTTAGTAAGGTGCTATATATATTTTAGCAAGAGGAATGATGAATTAAGTTAATGATATAAGGATCAAGATAAAACTATGTTAGTAATTAACATAGCTTGAACGTTGGTCTTGAATGGCAAATAAGAAGATAAATAAGTTTAAAGTCGTTAGTTAATACGATTAGCAATATGAAGGGAGTAATTTAAAACTCAAAATTTGAGTTAGAGATAGAATTTTGAAGCATAGACTGCTCGGTTGCGTCCGGAACGTCAAGTTTAGTCAAAATGGACAGTAAACACAAAATGTGTAAAGGTTGACTTTTGGTCAAAGTCAACACTTGACTTTTTATAGAGAAAAGTCAAAATTAGTGTGATAAGTGAATTATGTGTATGCTTTAATAAATATACATTATATGATGTGAATACATTTATTTTGTATATAAAAGTGAATTAAGAATTAAGTTATGTAACCTAATATATATATATATATATATATATAGGTGTGGTAATTAAATAACCTAAGAGGTTATAATATGGGATAATGTTAGTATATAAAATATATACTAATTCTAAGAGAATTATTTTATATATCTCAATTAATTAATTTTATAACCTAATTAATGTAAGTCTAATTGGGTTAAGAAATTAAGTGTATGTGAGTAAGAATGTAAATTATAGTTGTGTAAATGAAAACCCTAATTAAATAATTAGGTAATGATAATATTAAAAGTATTGGACCTAATCTATTTTCATGGCCCAAGAAATTAATCTAGAAGCCCAAAAGATTATAAATGGTGGCCCAAGTGTTGGCACAATTATGGAGGGCATTTTAGACATTTGTTATATTAAGTGGAGCAATAAAAATCAAAGCAAGACTTGGTAAATATTAAGGTCACTTGGCCGGATATGATGTGGGAGAAAAAGAGAGGAAGATGTGCATGCACATCATCAATTTAAGCACCACACATGTGGCACAAGATCTTACACAAATCAAGTTAGGTGGCATTTATTTTATGAAGCCACCTTGTTCACTAATCTTCCACATGTTTATTTGGTGATTAAGTGTGGGAGAGAGGGAATGTAGTGGAAGAAGAAGTGGCCACATGGTTGGCAAACATAGAAGAGAAAAGGAATGGCCAAGAATTGACCACAAGGAAAGGAAAAGAATGAACCAATCTTGGGCAATTAATAAAAGCAATAACCATGGAATTAAAATGGTGAGAGAATAAGTAGGCCACATGGCTAGCTAATGAGTGGTAGAGGAATGGCCACAAGGAAATCAAAATGTGGGAGAAAGAGAGGCCAAGTGGCCGAATTTTTAAGGGAGAAAAGGAAGGAGCATGTCATCAATTTAAGCCACAATTTTTCAAAAGATATCCCACCAATTTAAGCTAGGTGTCCAATTGTTTAAGGGGCCACCTTGCATATCACTCTCCCACACATATCCATGTGATGATTAAGTGAGAGAAAAGGAAATGAAGTTGGGAGATGTATATAGATATACATAATATATCTATATACATTTTTACTAGCACCAAATAAAAATCTAGTTTTCTCTCTCTTCTCTTTTATTTCATTTCCCTATTTGCTAGCATAAACTAAGAACTAAGAGAGAGACTAGAGAAGAGAGAGGAGAGAGACGGCTGGAGTGGGAGCAAGGAGAAGAGATTTGGATTTTCTTTCTACTCAAAGTTCAACTCCTACTTTGGAAGAATAAGGAAGGGTAGCCACAAATTAAAGGTATAAACCCCTTTTGTTCATGTAATTTTTGATTATTGTACATCAAATCTTGAAACTATATTTCTAAACTCAAAAACGATGTATATACATGTTAATGAGTATTTCATGTTTAGATATACCCACATTGGGCGTTATTTTAGTTGGAAATCAAAAGTAAAGAAAAAGTGATTTTCTAGTTTATAAGCCCTAAAAATTCTATGTACTTTGGGTTTTCACCATTTTTTATCTACACCTTCTTTTTCTGATCCGTCAATGAGAGGTGCTAGATATATAAGTTATCTACTAAACCCAAGTAGTAGCACTCAAAAATGTTAAGTACACAAGTCGTAGTAACTGGTTTAGTAAAAATAGTTTTGTGCATTTTGAGAAAAATGGACTGTTTATGAACAGTCAGGACCAAGGGTAATTTCGTCACTTTTCTGGCATTAAAAATTCTGGAAAAATTAGGAAGGATAATATGATAAGTTTTCTAACATCTCCAAGTGGAATCACTGAAAAAGGAGTTGTAGATTTTCGTAAGTAATATTTTTAGCAAAGCACGAAAAACTACAAAATGCCATTTAGCTTCTGCCCAAAACTTTAAAAGGGCATTTTCGGCCGCTTAATTTGTGAGAAAACTTCTGGCCTTTTTGGACATAAAAATATATGGTATTAAGTACCTCCTGTTCAAAAATGAGCTAATTCGGACTTAAAATGACCAAGTTATGACCATTTCAATTTCTGTGATTTTTCGACGAAAATGACTATAACCGGAGTTCTATAACTCCGATGGTCACGAAATTTAAACTGGAGTGTCACGCTAACACGTATAAGATTGTGTCAAGAGATGAGAATTTTTGGAGTTAAGAACGAGGTAGTTAATTTCTTAAGGAAATGACTAAAAATGATTTTTGAAAAATACCAAAGGAAGTTGGAAAATTTTAGAAAAATACTTTTTGTGTATGAAATATATGTATACATGTTTGGACAAAGGATAGAAAAATAATAAGTTAATTTGGTATTTTTGTTAATGAGATATGGAATCCAGCTTGCTGGATTGAAAAATCTGATGAATCCAGCTTGCTGGATTGAAAAGAGGCTTACTGAATTGAAGAATTTAGAATCCATCTTGCTGGATTGATGGATTAGTAAATTCAGGCTTGCTAGATTGCAATCTAGTTGTTAGATTTGAAATCCAGTTAGCTGGATTGCAGTTTGGGTTGTTAGATTTAGAATCCAGGTGGCTGGATTAGTATTTAACTTATTAGATGTTAAAGAATAACTTATGACATGAAAAAGCGAGTGTTAGATCATAATGATTATGATATAGTGATTAAAGAATTTTTAAAGAATGATAATAATACTGATGTGTTAAGATGTTATCTAATATTTGATTAAGTGTTAGATAATCTAGTAATAAAGTAATTGTATTATGATACAAAGTAGAATATGCTGATTGAAAGACCAATCTTATTATTAATGATAGGTCTTACCAAAAGAAGTTAACTTAAACTGCGTAGCATTAGTCAACGAATCAGGCAAGTTTTTCCTAACTCAAACTTGAGTTGTATGTTCAAAGTATGTTAATGAATAATTGTTGTTAATTATTCACGTCTATATTGATTATTGATTCGCACGTTGTGCATATTGTAAATGTTCGTCAGGTATGAAAGGCTGATCACCTTCATTACCATTTGGTTCAGTTAATCTGTTCATGTTTATGCTTGACCATTCATTTTTATTGATTTGGTCATTCAGCTAAGAAAATTTGTTCATGCTCTTTCGCAATGTTTATATTGTTGAAAGTTAGCTAGCTTATTGTTCAATTCTTTCAATCATGATGTATCTTTATTAAATTTAAACTTGCTGGGCAAATTTGATGCTCACCCTTGCTATATCATGATAAAAAAAATTCAGATTTAGATGAAAGCTCGAATAAAGACAGAAGCAAAGTCAAAGTGCAAGAATAAATTATGTTGCAGTTAGATCTATTAAATTTTCTGATGAAAATAGCATTATAAATCTTCTAAGATATTAAAGGTATGTAATAAGTTAAGGTTGTACACCTTGGGGTTTATGTTGTAAAAGTTTAATGTATAAACAATTTATGTTTATATCTTCCGCAATAGTTATAGAAATAGTATACCAGATCCTTGGTGATTAGTACCGGGATTTGGGAATGTTACAGTTGGTATCAAAGCCGTAGGTTATAAACTTTAGGTAGGGGTACCTTAGGCTATAACCACGGAGATGATGATAAGGAATAAACTCAGATCGAGTTTAAGTGATAAGAGATGAATTTAAGAAATTCATCATTTAAGTAAAGAGAAAGATAAATAAGATTCAAAGAAGAATCTTGAAGAGCTATAAGGATAAGAATCCGGAGTTACCTGAGTCCAGTAATAGAGATGAAAAGTGATAATAAATAGACTATGTCCATAAGATGAGAAATGTTAATAAAATCATAATATAATATGATTAAAGAGAAGAATAAGAAGATCGTAAAATAAAACGATCGTAAGTATAAGGAGAAATGATTACCAAATAAGTTCACGACGTGATCAGATTAAATTGTTGAATAACATATGATATGTTAAGTGATTGGTATGATATAGCTTGACGCTATAAAGAGAAGTTACTAGGAAATGGTACAATGTAAACTCAAAAAAGAGTGGTAAATGTTAAGATACGGATTAAAGAAAATTCGTATTAAGAAAAAAAAAAAGTTAGAATTGTGTAGGATTTCAATTGAGGATTCATGTCAGCAGCTGAGTTGTATAATTCCTTGTATGGGCGGGGAATTTGTACTTGGTTTTAGAATCACTTAGCTTCCTGGTCGATATAGTGGTTAGGTTGAACAATTCTTTGTATGGGCAGGGAATTGTTCGCTTAGCTTCCTATATTGATTAGTGGTCGAGTTTGGTTTGATAACCACTTAGTTTCCGGCATTGATAATCATTGGAACCTGGTGTCGCGCTATTTGCTATATGCATGATGAGAAGGTGATTCTTTTCTCATGTGTATAATGAATAGGTAGAGAATATCAGGTTAAGTACGAGTTCTTAAAACTCATACTTATGGTATGTTCGTGACTCATAATTATATGAAATGTTTATGAACCCCTCAGCGAATGGACGCCAAAGGTCTGACTAGGACAAGTTCTTAGACTCATATGATTGTGGAAAGTTCTTGAACTCATAATGTGTGGTAAGTTTGATGAACTGGGTATAGTTAAGTTGTGAATGGAGAATTGAGGATAATAGAAATAGATAGACTTATTAAGAAATAGATCAGTAGAGAAAATGAAGTTGATGGTGGAAGCATAGGTATTCCAAATCTTCTAGCTATGCTAGACTTCGAAGTTTTTGACATCAAGCTAAATTCGCACGGATGTGCCTTTCGAAATAAAATGAATTTTTGTTATCAGCAACACAGGGTTACAACTGTGTAGAAGTGGGATTCGTACTACAAACACATCGTTACCTGTTGTGGCCTGATGACACCAAAGATGATTTTTAAAAAATTTTTGAACTGTTTAGAGAAGAATCTATGCTAATTGATTAGGCTAGACAAAAATGATTTGAATTATCAAAATATATTTTTATATCATTAATGCATCATTTAACCTGATGTAAAGATGATAAAAATAATGGAGTTATCAATGCATAATTACTTAGCGTCGAATGTGATCTAAAGATCGTCAGCCAACTATAATATGATGTAGTATGACAAAGTCACAGAATGACGGAATCCTCAAACGGACTGTAAATACAGTGCGGTATCATGACGTCATAAAATGATTTTAAGAATTTTAAAGATAAATTATTGCCAACTGAATTTGGCTAGAAATGTTTCGATTGAAATTCGAATTATTTGATATGCGTCTAAGCTATTTGATTCAACTAGACAAATGTTTATGAAATTCTTTGAAAGCTTATACCGAACCAAATTGTTTTGGTGCGGAATCTTATGATAAGTCTGAGGTGAACTACCCTAAAAATGGGGATATACTAATTGGATAAAATATTCCAATCTAAGAACGCATATAGTCGTTCCGATTACTAAGGTACAACAGACTGATCCTCTAAAGTACCAGCATCGGTAGTTTACCTTCTTTGTGATTGTAAACATACCAAATATAAAATATTTCAGAGGTAGAGTACCTTTCTTTCGTAATTAAAAGAGGTAGCAGGTAGAAATACCCCTAAACCTCAAAGTTCATAGTTTTATGATCCCTCAGACAGATATGAATTTTTTTAAACTCTCTAGGGTAATGTTGTGGTAGTATGTGATGATAGATATGAAATATTGTGAACTCGTTGCGTACGAGTAGAATCTGAGATGATTGAGTAAAGGTTATTATGACAACCTAGTTTTGCTGAATGTTTAGAAGATGTAAACTCCTAGTGAGTAGTTATGGTGAAATGTGATAATAAATTAGAAAACCTCAAAGGAGAAAATTGTAAAGGTTAAGTTAAAAACCTAGTTTTGATCAAGAGAATAAGCAGAGTTTAGTATGCTTTAATTTTGGGGATGAAATTCTTAGAAAAAAGGGTGAATGTGACAACCCGAGAATTTAGATAATTATTAAAATCTTAAAATGATGGATTAAAGGTTATAAGATGAACCTAGAAAGAAAATAAGTGCATGGAATTGACGTTTCTGTGAAGGAATTTTAATGATTTCAAAATTTTTAAGAAGAACCTATATAGTTTCTTAATTGAATGAGAATAAAGAAATTTGGGTTACAAAATTCCAAAACCCTAGAAATGAATTGATATGTATTTGAATGAATATCAATAATAAGGTATTATGATACCTGTAAAATTTGATGTAAATTGAATAGTGTAAGAAATGTTATGCTAATACAGGTGGAATTTTATTAACGAAATAATATTTCACAAGAAGAAAAGCTATGAGGTTAAACGAAAATGAGTATATGTATATAAATATATATAGTTAGTAAGGTGATATATATATTTTAGCAAGAGGAATGATGAATGAAGTTATTGATATAAGGATCAAGATAAAACTATGTTAGTAATTAACATAGCTTGAACGTTGGCCTTGAATGGCAAATAAGAAGATAAATAAGTTTAAAGTCGTTAGTTAATACGATTAGCAATAAGAAGAGAGTAATTTAAAACTCAAAATTTGAGTTAGAGATAGAATTTTGAAGCATAGACTGCTCGGTTGCGTCCGAAACGTCAAGTTTAGTCAAAATGGACAGTAAACACAAAATGTGTAAAGGTTGACTTTTGGTCAAAGTCAACACTTGACTTTTTATGGAAAAAAGTCAAAATTAGTGTGAGAAGTGAATTATGTGTATGATTTAATAAATATACATTATATGATGTGAATACATTTATTTTGTATATAAAAGTGAATTAAGAATTAAGTTATGTAACCTAATATATATATATATATATATATATAGGTGTGGTAATTAAATAACCTAAGAGGTTATAATATGGGATAATGTTAGTATATAAAATATATACTAATTGTAAGAGATTTATTTAATATATCTCAATTAATTAATTTTATAACCTAATTAATTTAAGTCTAATTGGGTTAAGAAATTAAGTGTATGTGAGTAAGAATTTAAATTATAGTTGTGTAAATGAAAACTCTAATTAAATAATTAGGGAATGATAATATTAAAAGTATTGGACCTAATCTATTTTCATTGCCCAAGAAATTAATCTAGAAGCCCAAAAGATTATAAATGGTGGCCCAAGTGTTGGCACAATTATGGAGGGCATTTTAGACATTTGTTATATTAAGTGGAGCAATAAAAATCAAAGCAAGACTTGGTAAATATTAAGGTCACTTGGCCGGATATGATGAGGGAGAAAAAGAGAGGAAGATGTGCATGCACATCATCAATTTAAGCACCACACATGTGGCACAAGATCTTACACAAATCAAGTTAGGTGGCATTTATTTTATGAAGCCACCTTGTTCACTAATCTTCCATATGTTTATTTGGTGATTAAGTGTGGGAGAGAGGGAATGTAGTGGAAGAAGAAGTGGCCACATGGTTGGCAAACATAGAAGAGAAAAGGAATGGCCAAGAATTGGCCACAAGGAAAGGAAAAGAATGAACCAATCTTGGGCAATTAATAAAAGCAATAACCATGGAATTAAAATGGTGGGAGAATAAGTAGGCCACATGGCTAGCTAATGAGTGGTAGAGGAATGGCCACAAGGAAATCAAAATGTGGGAGAAAGAGAGGCCAAGTCGGATTTTTAAGGGAGAAAAGGAAGGAGCATGTCATCAATTTAAGCCACAATTTTTCAAAAGATATCCCACCAAATTAAGCTAGGTGTCCAATTGTTTAAGGGGTCACCTTGCATATCACTCTCCCACACATATCCATGTGATGATTAAGTGAGAGAAAGGAAAAGAAGTTGGGAGATGTATATAGATATACATAATATATCTATATACATTTTTACTAGCACCAAATAAAAATCTAGTTTTCTCTCTCTTCTCTTTTATTTCATTTCCCTATTTGCTAGCATAAACTAAGAACTAAGAGAGAGAGACTAGAGAAGAGAGAGGAGAGAGACGGCTGGAGTGGGAGCAAGGAGAAGAGATTTAGATTTTCTTTCTACTCAAAGTTCAACTCCTACTTTGGAAGAATAAGGAAGGGTAGCCACAAATTAAAGGTATAAACCCCTTTTGTTCATGTAATTTTTGATTATTGTAAATCAAATCTTGAAACTATATTTCTAAACTAAAAAACGATGTATATACATGTTAATGAGTATTTCATGTTTACATATACCCATATTGGGCGTTATTTTAGTTGGAAATCAAAAGTAAAGAAAAAGTGATTTTCTAGTTTATAAGCCCTAAAAATTTTATGTACTTTGGATTTTCACCATTTTTGATCTACACCTTCTTTTTCCGATCCGTCAATGAGAGGTGCTAGATATGTAAGCTATCTACTAAACTCAAGTAGTAGCACTCAAAAATGTTAAGTACACAAGTCGTAGTAACTGGTTTAGTAAAAATAGTTTTGTGCATTTTGAGAAAAATGGACTGTTTATGTACAGTCAGGACTAGGGGGTAATTTTGTCACTTTTCTGGCATTAAAAATTCTGGAAAAATTTGGGAGGATAATATGATAAGTTTTCTAACATCTCCAAGTGGAATCACTAAAAATAGAGTTGTAGATTTCCGTAAGTAATATTTTTAGCAAAGCACGAAAAACTACAAAATGCCATTTAGCTTCTGCCCAAAACTTTAAAAGGGCATTTTTGGCCGCTTAATTTGTGAGAAAAATTCTGGCCTTTTTGGACATAAAAATATATGGTATTAAGTACCTCCTGTTCAAAAATGAACTAATTCCGACTTAAAATGACCAAGTTATGACCATTTCAATTTCTGTAATTTTTCGACTAAAATGGCTATAACCGGAGTTCTATAACTCCGATGGCCACGAAATTTAAACCAGAGTGTCACGCTAACACGTATAAGATTGTGTCGAGAGATGAGAATTTTTGGAGTTAAGCACGAGGTAGCTAATTTCTTAAGGAAATGACTAAAAATAATTTTTGAAAAATACCAAAGGAAGTTGGAAAATTTTAGAAAAATACTTTTTGTGTATGAAATATATGTATACATGTTTGGACAAAGGATAGAAAAATAATAAGTTAATTTTGTATTTTCGTTAATGAGATATGGAATCCAGCTTGCTGGATTGGAAAATCTGATGAATCTAGCTTGCTAGATTGAAAAGAGGCTTACTGAATTGAAGAATTTAGAATCCAGCTTGCTGAATTGATGGATTGGTAAATTCAGGCTTGCTGGATTGCAATCTAGTTGTTAGATTTGGAATCCAGTTAGCTGGATTGCAGTTTGGGTTGTTAGATTTAGAATCCAAGTGGCTGGATTAGTATTTAACTTATTAGATGTTAAAGAATAACTTATGACATGGAAAAGCGAGTGTTAAATCATAATGATTATGATATAGTGATTAAAGATATTTTAAAGAATGATAATAATACTGATGTGTTAAGATGTTATCTAATATTTGATTAAGTGTTATATAATCTAGTAATAAAGTAATTGTATTATGATACAAAGTAGAATATGCAGATTGAAAGACCAATCTTATTATTAATGATAGGTCTTACCAAAAGAAGTTAACTTAAACTGCGTAGCATTAGTCAATGAATCAGACAAGTTTTTCCTAACTCAAACTTGAGTTGTATGTTCAAAGCATGTTAATGAATAATTGTTGTTAATTATTCACGTCTATATTGATTATTGATTCGCACGTTGTGCATATTGTAAATGTTCATCAGGTATGAAAGGCTGATCACCTTCATTACCATTTGGTTCAGTTAATATGTTCATGTTTATGCTTGACCATTCATTTTTATTGATTTGGTCATTCAGCTAAGAAAATTTGTTCATGTGCTTTCACAATGTTTATATTGTTGAAAGTTAGCTAGCTTATTGTTCAATTCTTTCAATCATGATATATCTTTATTGAATTTAAACTTGTTGGGCAAATTTGATGCTCACCCTTGCTATATCATGATAAAAAAAATTCAGATTTAGATGAAAGCTCGAATAAAGACAGAAGCAAAGTCAAAGTGCAAGAATAAATTATGTTGCAGTTAGATCTATTAAATTTTCTGATGGAAATAGCATTGTAAATCTTCTAAGATATTGAAGGTATGTATTAAGTTAAGGTTGTAGACCTTGGAATTTATGTTGTAAAAGTTTAATGTATAAACAATTTATGTTTATTTCTTCCGCAATAGTTATAGAAATAGTATACCAGATCCTTGGTGATTAGTACCGGGATTTGGGGATGTTATAGTGTTGATAGACGCTCAGCTAGATGAAGATCAATGGGTACAAGACAGGTATCACCAATTGTCTCTAATAGACGAAAGGCGAACTACATCTATCTTCCATGGTCAATTATATCAACAAAGGATCGCCCGATCCTACAACAAAAAAGTCCGGCTACGACAGTTTAAACAACATGACTTGGTTTTGAAGAAGATCATCGACAACTAAGATCAGTCTAAGGGAAAATTCGCCCCTAACTGGGAAGGCCCGTTTATTATCAAGGAGGTATTGACAGGAGGTGCTCTCAGATTGTCAAAAATGGACGATGATGAATTTCTACAGCTTATCAACTCGGACACCGTGAAACGGTACTATGTCTATAGTTACCATAAAGCAAACATCCTGGTATTGAATCATTAGATCACCAGTCATTCCGGTTCTTTAACCCCCCCCTTACATACAACTTTTCTCCACACTGCACCCCTCAGGGAAATACACTTTTTAAGCTAGTAGCCTGGTTTTCGGATCATCGGATCCCTTCCTATTCACTTGGTTTTTTAACCCTTACTCAACTTCGATTATCCCACTAGGGATTGAACATTTCACACTTGCAGTTTGTCCCCAAACATGGGATCAAACTTTTCACCCCTGCAGTTTATCCTGAACTTAGGATTAAACTTTCTTCCCCAGAAGTCTGACCTGCACATGGGATCAAGCTTTTCAACTTGTCCTGAGGGGCGAACTACGTCGACCTGATCTCCCTGATACACGGGAGTACGTAGGCAACCATATTTTATATGGCCCGGTCGCAATAAAAAAAACAACAAAAACACTTCTACACCCTTTTCCTTACAAAAATAAAAATAACAAAAATATTCCTAAACCCTTTCTGCCACAAACAGCGTTGAATCTCTTACACCGGGTTCGAACTACGCAGACCTGATCTCCTCTTCAACAGGAGTATGTAGGCAGCCATTTATGGTTCGGTCTAACCCCCTACCAAAACACAAATATTTATCGACGGTACTGGGATCAAACTTCACTCCACCACATTTCATTGGCTTCAAAACAAAGGGATGGAATTACCTGACCTCCCCATCTAAACGGGAGACTCGGCGACCATATAAGTTGCGGTTGTTCCTTGAAGAGCAATACCAATTCATAAGAGATGGAATTAACTAGGGTCTTCCTAAATAGGAGTACTAGCGACTATCTGTGGTGCGCTCAATCTCAGAGAGGAAAGCCACACTCCTCTCCACATTTCCATACAGAAACCAGTCCCAAGACACCAAAAATGGTAGGGATACACACAGATCCATGATCCATTCTGAACTATCCAGAGACAACTCAATGTCCATCCATCAAGGAGGAAGTCAGAATACATCAAGATCACAAGCCTTGAAGAAGTAGGCAAATATCAAGCAAGTATTCAGGCATATCTAAAAGGGAAGTGATCAAAAATATATTTCTCTACTATATATAATATTGTTTGATATACACAATGTAAACTATACATGACAAAATGGCTAAACTATTCTGTGCAGAAAAATACAAAGCTATCTACAGATCGGTATGCATGCGAGCTAGCAGATCTAACATAGCATCTCTCTCAAGAGAATGAGGTAATGCTGTGGTCTCCTGTACAAGGATATCCACACGAGCCAGCAAGTCCGAGGCCATCTGCATGGTAACGCGATGCTAATCATTATATGCACTCATCTCGACAAGCATGCCAGTGGTAAGGAACCTCACTGTAGTACTATCTATGACGGCTACATCCCGGATAGATATGGCGCTATCCCGCTCAACAATCACTGCATCTCTGGCTGATCTGGCCTCATCCCGCTCAACAACAGCAGCATCTATGCGAGCTAATGCCTCGTCTCTCTCTAACAGAGCTGCGTCTCTCCCATCAAGAGCTGTCAACATCAGGGCTCTAGCCTGATCGCTCTCAAAGGTCATCAGATAAAGACTCTCCTCAAAGTACTGTGCTGAATGCTGAATCACGACAGTGCTAGTAATGGGAGAATCTAAAAGAGCTGCTGGCAATCCAGTAAATGGCTCCTCCTCGATGGGAGAATCAATGTCCTCCATAGGCTCTCCACCATCTGAAGCAATGCTCGACATTGTAGATACTACCGCAACCAATGAAATCTCTGTCTCTATCCACGCAGAATACTCTAGTGAATAACCCAGATGGATAACAGAAAAAGTAGCTATCTCACGCTGATCCCAACAAGCATACACACGGGATCGGTCCTCTATTGATAGATGGCAAGAAGCTAAGCGCTGACCTAATGCCCCATCAAAAGGATAAAAATCCTGGAACTGGACAAACTACGACATCACGGCCAGTGGGTGGTAGGTAGTCATGCCCCTCAAACCAGCCAGAGGGAGATAATCCATGCCCGAAGCATGAGTGATGAAAATGTATGGCGAACTGAGCCCTGAACACCATAAGATAACAAACAAATCTCCAATCCCAGCTAAGAAAATGGACCAAGATGCTGGATCTGTACACTCCATAGGCTGGAAGGAATACGACATAGCTATCTCATGGGTGAAACAATACCCGTGTCGTCTAAATGTGTCAATCGGTCTCAAGTGTGACATAAACCACACATACAGCATAACCGAACTGCCTGTGAATACCCTGTAGGGTAAGTGCTGCAGAATGTGGCCGACCTCAGTGTCTCTACCATAATCACCAGAATAATGGTACGACCCTCCCTGAGAGCTCTCACTACCATAATAACGCTGATGTCTAACTCATCCATGTATCGTGGCATGTACATGTACGATAATACACACAGCATCAATGCATCCACTCTAGCAAAATGCCACTGGTCCTCTGTTATGGTGAAATCCCCAGAATACCGAGCATAGCTCATAGCCAAATCTGTCAATCAGAAAATGTTGGGATATCACATGGCCAGATGTGATATCATCCTGCACAACTCTACGCCTCAGCCCAATGAATGTCATAAACTGACAGCTCATGTCACCAATGGTCATATGCACGCAAGGTCTGTCAAGTGGCAGTATCGTCAAATGTGCATACTCCTCCAAAGTCAAAGTCAACTCCTGGGTCCTAAACCAGAAAACCTGCCTCTCCAGTACCCAGTGCTCCAACATGCCCTCCACAAATCCTGCTGGAACCTGAAACATCAAAAGGGTCATGGTATGCTACAACAGCTGATCTACGATCACCCTATCTGGGGGTGACATACTATCATACCAATATCTCTAACGGGATGCCACCAATAATGGTGGAGTATGATCTATGCGGCTGACTGTCGAAGAAGACATCTGTGTGGGCGATATCATAATAACATCCAGGGGTCAATGCTGAATATCTCTGGACATACATACATATGCATAACATGATACATGTATAACAGATAATAGATGGCAATATGATGCAGGGAATAGAAGATAGTACATACATTCCTAAATACATCACCATCTATATACATCATCTCTGTACAACTAAAAATACAGGGAAATGGGGCACAGACGCCCTACTACTAACAGAGGCCTATCAAAAGATATAGCGAGAATAGGGCACAGCCACCCAATAGCTAACAGAGGCCTATCAAAAGAGATGATGAGAATACACATCAGAAGAAGATAATGGTGTTAATATCTACATCATCAACCTTGTCCACCTGATGTAACTCCTCCTGAGTCACTGGATCTCTATCAACAGGGATGTCAGGCCTATACAAAGGAGGATCTATGACGGCAAAGCCAAATGGGTCATCTGAGGGGCCAACTCCTGCGCTGGAAGGATCAAACGAATCTACCTCTACCGAATATTTGCCCAAATGTCGGATAAAGAAATGTGCCCGGTACAGTCGCTAGGTCAAGTTGTCAATTTATGTCACATGAGTCAGATCTCAGACACAGGCTTGCCAATCTATCATCATCACGGATCCTGGAACTATATCCCCCATGAACTAAGTGGTGCGGGTCTGGGCTCCAATGGTACGAGGGATCCACCAATGCTGGATTACATCCTGAGTGCAAGGACCCTCTGACAATGCAAAACTGTCAACATCCAACAATGGGATATCAATGACGGGTGACTACGACACAGGCCAATAACACCTGAAAAGAAGTAAGATCGGTATACGGATCTCTCCTGTGGTGCTCCTAATAGCACACTCTCCTAAATAGAGCTCCCATCCTCCATTTGTGAAGAGAGGAACCCTACGGGTGGAAATCACGTACTCGATACCAGTCGGGTACCCATCCTCAAATCCAATAACCAAATGCTCCCCAGAATATGGAATCTATATGATGACATCCGTTGTCAATAACTCTAACTGTAGGCGACAATGAGTGAAACCTTCAGCTACGGGGACCTCTGCCAGAATGGAATGATGTCATCGACGTCCTCGTGGGTAGGTATCCAACCCTAATACACTCACTGAACGTAAACATGGGAGCATCTCATAGGCCCAAAACTACCAACATAAAGGCAAACATCTGTTGTCAGTTAACACTCTTAACCTGTACATGGTAAATGACAAGAGAAATACTTACCAGCAAAAATGGGTAAAATCCTAACCAAGCCTCGGTCAAGCCCTGCGAGCGTATACACATGCCCCTGAGGAAATAGGCAAAGGTGTAGGAGCCCCAATCATACTCTCCTATATGGTCCATATGTCGAGTGGCGCTGATCAAAGTGAACGACATCATAGAAGAGTTATCTGCTATAAAGCAGCCCCTAATGATCATCAGGAACAATCGCCGAAGAATGTGATCCCTGACTCTGACATCAGCTGGTATGGGCTCACTCAACAGTCCACTCATAGCATTTACGCTCAAAGGAGCCACACAGACAGTCCTGCCCTTGAGCACCCCGTCTGGAACTCCTAACAAGGATCTGACGGCAGTGGGGGTAATATCTGCCGTGCAAGGTACCGGTGCCCCTCCAAACTCCATACCTGTGATAAATCGTCAATCCATCAGCGTCATCATCACCTCACAGTCCAACAAATGGAGAGACTGAGTCTGGTGAAACCAATGCTCAAACAATGCACTGAGGTAACCCCAGGGACAACGGCGGGGAAGGATGGAAAAGAATGCTCCAAAACCCCAGTCATGCACAATAGCTCTATAGTCAGGATGAAGAGCCTGGTACATGGAGTGAATGTTGAACCAGTTCCGTCGAGGCTGTGTAAAGTCGGGAACCTATATAAAATGCAGATCGACATCAGAATCCTTTACTCCTCATCAATAGGAAAGAAAGAAGAATAAAATCTAACGCCATACCTCGTTGGCATGCAAATACATCGAGGTATGTCGACTCAGATCACCCAAAAGCTCTGGGTTTGCCACCTGAATACTCGGGAGGACCCTACGGGGAACATATGTAGCAGGAGCGGGGTCCACAACCAGAACATCCTCTTCCTCATCCTCGACATCCGGTACATCAATCTGGACTGGATGTATCACCGCCTCCACCAACCGACGAGGCTGTCTAACAGAACGGGGTCGAGGCACTTCAGAAGCCCTCCTCCGTACACCAGAAGTGGTACTGCGGGAACTACTCGGCTGATCCAGATCAATAATATATGGACAACAAGTCTCTAAATCACCTCAGAAAGGGTGTGGTATCTTCTAACCTGGAGCTTTTCAAAATACATTTTAATGACTACATGCATGTATGCATTATTTTAACATACATCTACAGTAGAGTTAAAAATGCATGACTACACAATGCCTACATTTTGGAAACTTTTGCCATAGTTTTCTCTATAAATAGGACTATCCACATGCACATAGGCATAACTAGGTGGCCATTCAGTAGCACACCTGCCCACAGTCATATAAATACTATTTGCATTAAAAAGTCAAAGTCATCAATCCATAAGGGTAGCCTAATTACCAGGATTACTTTACTTTTTCACCTTTGCTCATTTGTCCTCAAATAGGATAAGAAATAGCAGAAAAAAAAGGTGTCAATTTGACTATTTCAAAAGTCAAATCTTTTCACATCATTATGTTCAGCATGATTTAATACTAACATTTACTATGTTGAATATTTTTTTTATCAAGTCATTTGAACATACATAATCACTACTATGTGCTTAGATTCATTTCATGTGATAAGTCATTTTCCAACGGATAAAAACTAGAAAAGAGTACATGAATATGTTACCAAGATAGTGTAGAACACTTATACGGTGACAAAATTTACAAAAAGACGTCCGAACTCAGCAGATCTAAAGAAGAGCTCTCGAATTTCCTTCGCGGCGCAACTTAAAAATGACTTAAGAAAGCAACCTGCAGGACTTTAATATCTATGGTAGGCTGTAGGTCCATCTGCGGTTGTAGCAGGTGTACTTATGGCACCCCTATATGGGTCCCACCCCTCCGTCTCGGTCCAGTTCGAGTTGCAAAGGAGTTCTCACAAGTTAAAAAGGTCAAATCAGGGATAAAAACGCTACGCGATTGAGTGGAATAGCCTGAAATCCTTATTTTTCTAGGCCCGGCTGTGGCTTTCATATCATTCATTGGCATTCACCCGAACACAGGGTATACTATACTGATGATCCACATCGTTGCAGATCACATTCGGTAATACTGCACAGAGGTCTAATGCCGTAAATCCAGGGTTGTCGCCCTAATCTTCTCAAATGGATCCCCAGCGGGGGTTACAACGCATGGTCATCTGTCCACAAACAGATCCCCGGTGGGGGTTACAATGCATGGTCATCTATCCATAAATAGATCCCCGGCGGGGGTTACAACGCATGGTCATCTGTCCACAAACAGATCCCCGACGGGGGTTACAACATATATCATCCGTTTACACACACATCAACGAGGATTAAACAGATCCCCGGCGGGGGTTACAACGCATATTTTTCGTTGATGCACATGTCAATGAAGGTCAAGCAACCTTGACGTTAGCTCAGCCATTGGCAGGTAAGCCCAACGTCGCATCAGCAGCCATCAGATGAGTTCATCAGTTGATACACACATCAACAAAGGCCAAGAAACCTTGGCATTCATCCCCAGCAGGGAGTTCATCCGTTGATATACACGTCAGTAGAGGATCAAATGGATCCCCGATGGGGCTTACAACGCGTGGCCAACCGTTGGTTCACACGTCAACGAAGGTCGGGCAGCCCTAACAATACATATTGTTGGCAGTAAATCCAACAGAACATTGATATGTCCTGGCGATACAAACCAGGGAGGATCAACCTCATCGGGGAGGATCGATGATGGAATATGTTATGCACATCCTCAAACAGACAAAGTTTTATCCCCACAGATCTCTTCTCTTGTACATGAGAGGCACATCTTTAGAGTAAAGTCTGTATCAAGGATTCAGGACTTTGGTGATAGCCCCAACGTCAACATCCTAAGAAGTTTGGATCACACATCCAAGCTTGCCGTCATTACCATCACCGGTAGAAGCAATAGGAAGCTGGTAATCATCCCCAGCATGTAGGAAAGTAATCCATATGTATCATCCATATGCATCATACACTTTCATCATGTTGCTCCACATAGCATCATGTTTATATTGTTGCATTTCAAATGTCTAGGATACTTTATCTTATCCATGCCATTGCATTAAATGCATATGATAAAGAGGGGCATCTGTAGACACTCAAAATTTTCTACACGCCTGTTACTGACATTGTAGGAGGGCAGATTTATCTTTCAGACATAACCTTAGAAGACAGCTCACATCCAGTCTGGATACTACCGAAAGCTCAATCTTAACCCCGGAGCACACACCAGGAACCTCGGAGATAACCCCGAGGCCTGTAGTTCCAATATCAAAAATTCCACCGGAGAAGATCGATTCATCTCGGAGATAACCCTGAGATATTCAGTCTCAGTCCCAACACTGGGAATAGCATATTCCAACCTTGGAGATAACCCCAAGGAAGGCAGTTGCAGTTCTGGAGATAACCAAAAAAATACTTGTTTCAAATGCATGCAATCAGCTTCAACCTCGGTGCTTACACCGAGGCACTCAATACAAGACCTAGCAATCACACCAAGAAGACAAGCACACATCAGAGATGACACTGAGGATGTTCAACACTTGCAGCAGTCCAATCTTAGAGATAACCTTGAGTAACGTCTGCTTTATCAGCCCAAACTGGAGATAACCCCGGTGAGGGGCAAAGTCATCATCTTGCCACCTTGACGCCACATCACGCCATCTCAAAATTTTAGACACATATTTCTACACAGCAATGTCCCACAAGAACCAAGGAAGTCCAATCCCGAGTGACTATTACGCAGGGTAACAGATAGAATTTGAAGCATGAAGACCGGAGGGCATAGTCCCATCTTCCTGACTTCGTACAACCTCTAATCCCATGTCATTGCGTAACTCTCGACAATGGCAGTCTGAAATAGGTCTTATACACCTCATTCGGGTGCCCAGATTGAAGTTCTGAAAGTTCGAGAGGATATCACGTTGTAAGCGTGCACATACTTCGAGACGATGGGACCCGCGAAGCCCGGGGCACCCCGGGTAGCCGCAGGTACACCTGCGGGTCCCCCCTCTATAAATAGAGGGCTTGTGGTGGCCATTTTGTAAGACAAAAGGCGAGAAAACCCTGTCCAATTTGCTCTGTACACACCCTAAACCGAGTGCTTTCTCATTTTAAACACTTGTAAGCTCATATATAGCTACTTTTCTAACGGAGGGAGCTGAGTGTTCATCCCTTTCAAGTTATAGAAGTCTTCTTTGGCAGTCCACTGTAAGTCTTCTTACACACTTTAAAGCCTTTCTCTTCATCTTTGCACACAATATTCTTCACGTTGAGAGTCGTGTAACGTGTGTAGGCCCGGACTTCGGTCCGTTGTTTCATTTCAGTTTGTATATATATATATATATATATATATATACTTATATATATATTTTTATATACGGACTAACATTATCGAGTTATGCCTCGATTGAGCCTAGACTTACGTCTGGTGCGTTTAAATGCTTTCGTATATATATATATATATATATATATATATATATATATATATATATATATATATATATATATGAACTGTGTGTCGAACTTTGTTCGATGAGCCTGGATTTTACATCCGGTGCGTTTACTACTTTTATATATATGTACTTATATATATTAACTGTTGTTGGACTTTGTCCGATGAGCCTGGATTTTATATCCGGTGCGTTTGCATGCTTATATATATATATATATATATATATATATATATATATATATATATATATAACATTTTGTGCCGCCTGGAGTTTACTTCGTGGTGGTTGACCATTTTTACTATTTTCTGTACATTTCGTCCCGCCTGGAGTTTCTTTGTGGCGGGGAATCACTTTTACAACTTTATTTACATTTTTGATCCCCCATGGAGGTGTTTCGTGGTGGTTGATCATGTCTGTATATATATATATATATATATATATATATATATATATATATATATATATATATATATATATATATATACCTTCTTACTGTTTTTATATCAATTGCGGCATCATGTGAGCCTAGGAATCATATGATCACAGATTCAGTCTACTGAATCTAGATTCGGTTCCCGTGATGGACATTTTCTGTTGTAAGAAGCTTGTAAATTTATTAACAATGTTGGATTTCCTCAGATGGTTTTCATGCCCACGAGGAGTTCGGCACTGCTTTGTACATTATTTTCTCGAAGATGCGTCGCATCTCAAAAATAAAATCAATCAAGCCGAATATTGAATAAAATGGAAGTATCAAAATGCCTCAATTACTATTGAGCACAAGGGTTTGAAAAACCTCTTTTCTAAAACATCATTACTATATCTTGCTTAAAATTAAATTTTTACATAAATTCAAACCATGTGTATATATGTGTGAATGAGGCCTCGCACTACTTTCAAATAACAGCACATTGACCCACACACACACATTCATATAACAGTTTATTGAAAAGTGGCAGTCACCGTGGCAACACGGATGTCGGGGGGTGCCTAACACCTTTCCTCGGCATAAGGAAGTCCCCGGACCCTAATGAATCTCGGTTTCACCGACTCGTTTAGCAGTGTCACAACCTTTTCTCGGTTGTGTTGGTACAACCAATTAAAAAACCAACAGGCGACTCTTTACAATTCATCGTCGACATTATACATGTCGGACTTTTTTCACTTATTTTTTCAAACAAATCTCACATAAAATGATAACTCCAAAGAACAAGTAACAAAAAGGGACAGTTAAAAATCCCGACGTCGACACCCTCTCTGACAAGATTGACAATCTGAATCAGTCTCTCTCCCTGTAAATTGACCTGAGCCAACAAGAACTTAAGATTGAGGTTGGTAACTCATCTCACATGATAGAGCAACTAATGTCCAAAATGGAGCAGCTTTCACAAGTGATTAATGATAAAAAGGGGGAGAAAAAGAGACATAGGAAGAAGCACTCAAAGAGGAGCAAGGAGAAAAGAAGCAAAGAAGACAAGAAGGCTAAGAAGAAGACAAAGAAGAAGATAGCAGTAGCAGAAGCAGAATCATCATTTGAGGGGGAGCCACAGGATGATGATCCTATGAATGCAGAGTTTGAGGGGGAGCCAAAAAAAGAAGAAGTGCATGAACCTGAGGGGGAGCAGAGAAAAGAAATGAAGTCACCATCTCAAGGGGAGAAGGAGCAAAAAGATCAAGCAAATAAGTAGCTGATCAACAGACATCCTGGAAACATATAAGGAGCCAAAAAAAAGGTACATCACTAACTAGTTAGGTAAGTTCTGGATCCAGGATATAAAGTGTCATAGTTTATTAAATTTCATATTATTATCAATGACATTCATGATTATCTATTTTAGAAATGCAGCTGCTCACTGTATATAAGATTCATTAATATCATTCACATGCACTAATTATTTTTGTCATAATCAAATATGGGGAGATTGTCAGGAATAAGCATGTGAATGTTATTCCTATTTACATATAATTTGATTATGATATATATGAATGAATATGCAAGTATTCTTGCATTAAGAAAAGCTGTAAAGTCCTTTGATAGATAATAGGAACATATGTATAAAAACTTAGAATGAATTGATCAAATATGTTAGGTTGATCCTACATAAGCAAAACAGCTTTGTAAAGTCCTTAAAAAGAAATGATGTACAAGGACTATAAATATATAAAGATCAAGCTTGTTAGGTTGATCTTATAATGCAATAGATAGGCTTGTCTGATCATCGAGCACTGTACCAAAATTTGTAGTCTACCTGGAGAGTCAAGAAAAACTCGAGAGCTATCAAGGCAGAATCGTAGTCTGTAAGATAGTAGATCTCGGAGTTCGTCGACTGCCAAGAGAGACGAGGAAGGATCATAGTGTGTCAAGAATAACTTCCTCCGAGCCGCAGTCTGCTGAGGAAGTCATGTTCAGAATCGTAGAGACAGCCTGTCTATGAGCCGACCGAGTATCTACCAAAGCCAAGTCAAGAATTGTAGACTACACTTGAAGTAGTAGAGTCTGGTGATCATATCAGAGGCAGAGATCGTAGTCGAGTAAGATCAGATGAAGACAACAAGCATAAAGATAAAAATCATAGAGTGTCATAATGTGATCTCGTAGTCGTAGTGTCTGCACAACTCAAGCTGAATCGTAGAGTACAGAACTAAGACTTCAACAGATGTGCTCACAACGCCAAGGCAAAATCATAGAGCAAACACGATTCTCAATAAATGAGTACTCCCAGAATATCCAAAGTAATGAACCCTCTAGTCTGAGCTGCAAAGATACATTCCACCTAAAGGAAACCAGAGAGCACTCAACGAATGGCATGCAAGCTAACAGAAGATCTAAGCACCAACCCAATCAACATATAGATTGAGTTGTTAAGCCATTCAAGATGAAGTCTTCCACAAGTTGATCAAAAGAAGACTTCAGTCAAATTAACTGACTAAGGAAAGTCAGCAAGTGAAGTAGCTATCAAGAAAACAGAAGACAACGATCTTGGGATTAACCAGGATCATATTACTTTCCAAACAAAGAAGAAACTGATGGAGTATACATGAAGATACAGGTCAGCTTTTGAAGAACATGGCTAAAGTGATTAAGCACTGGGTCAGTCCATTGATGATAAGCGAACGAAAGATCACAAGGAGAAAGCGAGCTAGGCATGCCACAAATTTGAAGTGTCTTGCTATTCAGAAGAGGCCAGAACAATGAACAAGCCATCAGTGTTTGAGATCAGTTGAAGCAAACAAAAGAGTTGAAGCACCGCACAAATGAAGGAAGAGGTGCTCTACATTGAAGATTCAATGAACACTCTTCAGGATCGTAGTATTGTCTCAATCAGTCAATGAGCAACATTCAACAAAATGCACTACAATCAGGTCCTAGAGCAGCTGCATCAGAATCATAGAGTTCGGTCAACTGAAGATTGAAGCATTGGCAACAGCTCAATCTGAATATTGATATTCAAACAGAGCTTATTGAGAGCATCGATGCAAAAGAATAACCTCTGATCTAGAAATCAGAAGGAGGAAATAAAGTTGACTACCTGCCCAAGACATCAAAGTGACATCTCTAACGGGGTAGGTAAAACAGTGGACTGCAGTGTTAGAAAAGTCATAAAGGGGATATCATGTCACTTCTGCAGTCTACACCAAATAACTCGAGATCTGCGAAGCAATTCAAAAAGCTCCCAACGGCTATATTCCAATGGGAAGGTTATAAAGGAGTATAAATCAACAAGAGCTTCAATGATCAAGAGTTTCTAATGTTAAAAAGTTGAAGGATCGTTGAGTTATTGGAATGCTATATTGTTGACTCTACGAGTTCCACCAGAGCTAAACAGAACAAGTTTTAGTTACAGTGAGGCTACAAAGGTGGAAGTGATGCTGCTTTGAAAAAAGACTTGAACAGACTAAAGCTTCACTCAACAAAGATGAGAATGCCACTGAAGATGTCAGCTAAGCTGAGAGCCGAGAAGGCCAAGTAGATAGCATTCAGAAAAGTAGTAGAGTACAAAGAAGATCAAGAGAGCCACTCTACAGATCACCATGAACCAAAAGCTAAAAAAGAACAGATGCAGAATCATGTCTGCAAAACATTTAAGAAGGGTTCAGGGATTGCTAAGTGCCAGACAAAGTCTACCAAAAGCTTAGAGACTTAGTAAATCTAGATGGTGATGGTGCACAGTTGACATCAGATGAAGATGAGCAGAAAAGTGTAAAGATCAGCTGCACCAGAAAAGATGTGGTCCAGACTCAAAGCAGAATGCAAAGAAGACCACGCCAAGCTGCTATGTACAGAAGATGTTCAAGCTTAAAGACATCTTAGCAGCTCAGCACCAACAATAACAACAACAACAACACCAACAAGAAGCCAAGGCCTGAGGGGTTCTTGTCCGAAGGGACTAAATGAAGTTCTAAGCCTACTGGGCTTGAAGAGTTCCTTGGGAACTAGAGAAGTTTTAAGCCTGCTAGGCTTGAAGAGTTCTTAGTGAACTGAAGTTCCAAGGCTGCTGGCCTTTAAGGAATCTTAGTGATTCAGGGTGCTGCCCTTCCTTAGTGGAAATCTTGCTAGTTAAAAGTAGAAGAGTGGATTAGGAGCTTGAGTCTCTGAACCACTTAAAATCTCTTGTGTCTTTTACTTTATGTCATTTATAGTATGTACTTAACTGCTATGTATGTTTTAACTGCTTACCACTTAACTAACTCTAAGAACAATATGTGTATGATTATGAATATATCAATGAAGGGGATCTTTTACTTATTCTGCTGTGCTTGAAAATATTCTTATTTTTGTCACATGATAAATCATTAGCAATACAAAATAAATGAGAAAAATATTTGTAATTAAAAGGATCTATTCAACCCCCGCTTCTAGATCTATTGTGTGCCTACTAGGAAATAACATGAGCATTACAGGAGAGATTTATATACCAATCAATCCTCCTGCTAGGTGTTATTGGCCTGTGTTATAGTCTCTCCCATTGATGGGAGTTCACATCATTACTTTGTTAGAGGGTTCGTTCACTTAGGAGGCATTCTACCGCTGGTGGTCTCCTCATACCATCGAAGCCCAATCCCGCGCCACTTAGTTCATGGGGGATATGGTTTTGGGATCCTTGATGATGACGGATTGGATGGCCTGCGTCCTAGAGCCTACTCATTTTACGTATATTGATAGCTTGACCCAGCAGTTGAACCGGGTGTATTTTTTCATCCAGAATTTGGGCAGAGATCCCTCTGAGGCGGATACTTCTGATCCTTCCAGCTCAGGAGATGGCCCTTCAGGTGGCCCATATGATTTTGTCGGTGCAGATCCTCCATTGCAGCGACCTGATATCCCTCTTGGCGGAGATCCAGTGGCTCAAGAGGAGTTACATCAGATAGATAAGTTAGATGATGTAGATATCAACACTATAGACTTCTTTTGATGTATTTCTCGCTATATCTTTTGATAGGCCTCTGTTAGATACTGGGTGGCTGTGCTCTATTCTCATTATATCTTTTGATAGGCCTCTGTTAGTTATTGGGCGGTTGTGCCCCATTTTCCTGTATTTTCCAGTTGTGTACAAAGATGATGCATTAGATAATGATGTACTTAAGAATGTATGTATTGTTTTCCATTCCCTACATCATATTACCATCTATTATTTATCATGTATATATTATGTTATGCATATGTATGTCCAAAGATGTTCAGCATTGACCTCTGGATGGTCTTATGTATTATGCTATGCATATAAGCATGAATATTTACTTTCAACATCAAATTTAAATATGTAATTTCCCAACAATCTCCCCCTATTTGATGTTGACATAACCAAGGAGATTTGTTTCATGATCATTAATTTCTAGATGCAGTTGCTAGAAAGTAAATATGACTTAGTGTTTCAGTGATCAGCTAAAATCTCTAGAGAATAAGCCTGAATTTATTGATGTTTGTAGAGACAGATATTACAATAAAGCTTAGTTACATTAATAAGAAATGAGTTCCAACTTATCTTTATTTCTTCTGCCTTTTACTCCTTGGAGGATTGGCATGCTATGCATCTCTCCTTCTCCTGCTGGCTTCGTCTCTCCATGCAATATCTTCCAGCTCGCTTTAACTCAGCCTTTTTCCATGATCATATCTATTCATAAAGGCAGGGTCTCTAATTGGCATATGTAGGCCAGTAGTGGTTACCCCTTGTGAGTTGGGAGATAGCCCTTGAGTCCTTAGCGGTTGCGCCATGATAATTTGTTGTTGTTCAGGTCGTCGAGTCTAATGACGAGACTATCTTGAGGGAGGGTTTCTTGAAGATTGAGCAATGAATTTCCCTTTGCCTCTGTCTTTTTCTGTAAGACCCTAACTTTTTATGAATAAAATTAATTTTCCTCTATATATTATTTTGATATAGTAAGGGGTTGATTTGATTAATGTGGTTAGTTATGGGTAAAATGCACAAATATTTTAAGTAAGCAAGTGGTTATAAAATATTCATTGTTATCGGGGAATATTCGTTTGGTCGTGGAATATTCTTGCTGTTGGAGAATATTCATACGACGGTGCAGCTATTTGTGGGCCCCATAACGAAAAACTGTCGGATGAAAAAAATGACAAGTATGAGTTTTTTTTAAATAACGGCGTACTTGTTACCGTTAACACTGTTGAAATACCTGGTGGTTAAAGTACAGTAATACACGTGGTTGCACAGTAGCACACGGTATTACACAGTATTTGTGGATTATTGATTCTTACGTAAGAAGGCAATACTCAATAATTGTTAGAGTAATTACTGTTCAATATTTTGTTTTATTGATTCAATAATTGCTACGTTAATATTTTATATTGTTATTGTTTCAATAATTGTCACTACACAGTATATCCCATTATCAGATCAAGAATTCATATTATTTGACTAATATTATTAGATAGCATTATTGGCAATGTCTAAGAAAGTTCTGTCTAGAAAAGGGGTTTGGTCACCTAATTATACGCCAGTAAGGAGAAATCCTTATCGAAAAGCCTCGTCTTTCCTAGGAACGACCTGGTTGTCATTATTGTGATTCTGTAATATTATTTGTGAATAATTAATTATTAATTTATATGATAAGAAAATATTTATTTTATGTTGATATAAATAAAGGAATTAATATTGAGGTATTTTATTAGTATTTTATCAGAATGGAGGTATTAAAAATCATCCGTATGTGGATTTCGGTCATTTTCTGTTTGAAATTTTAAAAATCTTTCTTCTATAAAGTTGTAGAGAATTAAATTTTCTATGAAATGGACATAAAATTCGTATTTTTCTGATAAAATGACTATTTATTGTGAATTATTGAAGTTTTGAAAATAAATATTTTTTTATTAAAAATATGGGTGGGCCCCACTTTTGGTTTTTTGGTAGAAAAATGTTGACGTTTTAATTATGGTGTGCGTGAATGGCAGAGGGAAGAGCCACCGGTAGCAGGTTAGTTTGCTTTGGAGTTCTAGCATTTTCCTATAAATAGGGAGCTTAGGTTAGAATTGAAAATCACACCAAGATCAGAAATTTTCTCTCTCTATAATATCGAGTGTATTTTTGTGAGTATTTAAATACTTTGAGAGTTGATAAGCAGTGCGAGTTTTTTTCAGCATTATATTCGATATTCCAGTCAGAAGTACTGTTCTTTTGAGGTAAGAGATGTTATTTTCTTCATAAATGATGTTATTTCTTTTAATATCATTATACTAAAATATTTGTATGAATTTTATTATGAAATTTTTACCTTTTCATGTCGAGGTTATTCACGTATACAGCACTATTCACATATACGTCACGATTCACGAATACGGTACTATTCATGAGTACTATTCACAAAGTATAATTTTTCTTATGAAATTTTTATCTTTTTGTGTCGGGATTACTATTCACGTATACGATACTATTCACGTATATGGCACTATTCACAAAAAAATTAAGTTTTCTTTTTTGTGTCTAAGTTGTCTATTTTTGTTACTATCTTTGATTGTATCCATGTTTTGATCTTCATTCTTGAATTTTGCTCCACAATCGATTATTATGGAGTATTTTTGAACTTGGATAAAGTGAAGTACGAAACCCTATCATTTGTCCTTTTATCTCACTGGATTGGTTTTCTTTAAAATATTTTTCATCATCCTCAGTCTTAAATGGTGATATAACTGAATATCTTTGGCCTGTAGTGCAAAGATGAATGATTACTTGAAGAATATCTTTGGCCCGTAGTACAAAGATGGACAGGTGTTGAGATAAACATGACTAACTGGTGATACAAATGAATATATTTGGTCTGTAGTGCAAAGATGAATATTTGATTAAGGATAGATATTAATTGATGTTACAGGATAAAATATTGATGATGGACTTTTAAATCATTAAAGATAGTAGACTTCATTCTCTACTTAACTCTTCTAATGAATTGTTATTTTCGCTGCGAATATTGATCTAAAACTTGTTGTCCATTATATTTTATCTGATTTATTGAAGGCTGACGATAATTTGTTCTAAATTATCTTAGTCATAATATTCTTTACTAGGCTATTTGAGCTCACCCTTTTCCTTTTTGTTCTATTTTTCTTCTCAGGAGGCGAGAATATAGTGGGAACTAGTCGGGGTGTAGAGTGATGTTTTATGACAGTTGTTTTAGCAGTCTTCACTATTTTGTAAAATAGTGTATCAATAATTGTAATAAGGACTTATTTGAGTTTGGATATTTTCTAGAAGACAATATTTGTATTTAAACTCACAGCATATGTGTTGTCGTATTTTGCACGATAATTGTAATAATAAAGTTGTAGTTATTTTCTTTACCATGTATTTGGCGACTCAGAATGGGTTGTGTAGACCTATTTTGGGGGCGTCACATTTTCTTTCTCTTCTTCCCTTTTATTCTCCCCCTTTATGTCAGCATCAAGGGTTTGAATGTCTTCAGACAGTCGATTCATGACTTGGACGAGCTCGTGGAGCTGATTCTTGGATTGAGCAATGTCTTCACGGTTTTCTTAGACCAAAGAATCCGTTCGAGATTTGTTCTTTTGTAGAATGGCCAAGACAGTTTCTATTTGTTGCATTTGACCCATGGAAAATGCTTGAAATTCTTTCATTGAGGTTCGTAGACTTGAGATACTTTCTATCATAAGTTTATTTTAAGATTCCTGAGTCTTCTACAGAAGGAGAACTGCTTCCTTATGCTTCCTGGCAGCCTGAAAGTGAATTTCATCCCTTTCATTAATACTTTGGAACATTTCCTTGATAATCTCCCTAAGTTTAGTTTTAAGCTTAGTACTCATACTGCTGGGGAGGGTGCTGGTAGCATCGATCAAATGAGTCAGCCTCATATGAACAAGCTTAGAGTGAATTTCAAGATCTTCTTGAATATCCTTGGTCACCTTCTAGGATGCATTAGACAGCTCTGTTTTGGTAGGAAGATCTGAGAGAAGCTCAAGGAGTTGCTAAGTATTTAGAGGAGAGGCTCTCGTACTTTGATTTTGCATATTGTAGCAAACAAGATCAAGATCAAAATAATTATTGGTTGATGAGTAAGGAATATCTGAAGGAGGAGCAGGTGTGTGAGGTTGAGTTTCAGGAGGAGGTGATGTTGGTGCTTGCTGAGTGGGTGACTCTACGATTGGAGTAGGATCAATATTCGTAGAGTGAGAGATGGTAGGAGACTGGATCAATATAAAATTAGGCATATTTCGTTCATCAGTTGCAGAATGTTGGGATTTTGTAGTTGGAAATTGATTTAGTGGATGAAGTATCACTTCCAACCATCTTGGCAATTGGTAGAATTGGTTGAAGGTGGATGGAGGACAATGATTAACCCTGAAAGAGATGGGAATTAATTGTACCTCATGCCCAGTTTCTGAAGAAGGATGGTTAGTGATTAGCTTCTGGGCAAACGTGAGGTTGCCTAGGAATCCGTGAGCAAGCACTGAGATTGCTGGATAAACTTTGAAAGTCCAGAACATGAGATCCCAAGAGTCAAGAATTTAGGCTCTGTGATAGGGCATCATAGGTAAATAGGAGAATAGTTTATTGTAGTTGGCTCTCCTATATCCATCCCAGCCCACTGCTATAATCTCAACTTCATATTCCTCTTCTTCTTCATTTGAAATTTCCACTACTTCAACCATCTCCTCATCCCTTGTCTGATCATCACCATTTTCTTCCTCCACAACTCTTACACCTTCGATCTCCCTTTCTTGCATCTCCCCCTCAGCTGTAGCTTTTTCTTGCACAGGAACTTTGAGATACTCCCCCTCAATCTGATCATTTAATTGAACTTCAGGCAACTCCCCCTCAGCTGGAGCATTCTCTAGTGTACGAACTTCAAAAAGCTCCTTTTCTACAGTTGTTTTCCTTTCTTCTTTCTTCAAGGTGTTCACATTTTCAAGTACATATGTCTTGACGAGCTTTCTCCTTACCTTTCTGGGTTGAGTTTCAACCTTGGTGCTTTCTTCATCTGCAGCTCTGACGATTGATACTGTTGCAGCATCCACTTCTAGAGTGATGTCAAGTCTGGATTCTACGATCCGTAGTGACTCTATGAACGAAGAGAGGAAAGACTTCTTTGTTTTGTGGCTGCGTTTTCCCTTCTTAAGCAGCTGAGAAATGGTGGCTTTGTCTTCTTCTTCCTCAGAATGATGTTCTTTCCTCTTTATTTCCTTCAGAGTCTCAGTGCCTGAACTTTCTTGGGGTGCATCAGTAGTTGAGCCTTAAGGCTCTTCTGTTGTTTGAGACTTCATTTTCCTCTTACCCTTGCTTTTTCTGATCAAAGCGATGGGTTCCTCTTTATTAATTTCTTCTTCTTCATCAGTTTCCTTCACAACTGACATATTTCCTGGTAGCCTAGATTCCTTTGCTTCACCAGTCCTTCCACTGGATTCAGACATCATTTTGACATTTTCTACAGAATTTCTTTTCTAGTTTTGAAACAGCTACTGGGTCATTTTTCTGTTGGGATTGATGGATTCTCTTTCATTGTCCCCAATTTGTCACCCAAAGCTGATTGTAGGATTATGCTTATGAACCGCCCATAGAGCATCTTTCCAGAGCTTTTTGATTTCTTTGAACTTAGTATCCACTTCCCAATCCAATAGATAAGTAGGGCCCCATAGTTGAGTTAAATCCTGAAGCAGATTGTTGTCATGAGCTTTAGTTGAACTTCATTCACAAAGTCCTGGCCAGAGCTTTTACTGCATATGCACTTCCCAACAATGTCAGCCAAAAACTCATACTTCTGGGGAAACTTTTTCTTCTTTTTTCCCTTGACGTTCTGAAACTTTGTGTGACGCATCTTCTTTAGACCTTCATGAAAGTTGATGACCTCCATAGATATAAGTCCCTTTGATTTGAAACCTAGGGCTAGGTTTATATCTTCAGCTTTGAGTTTAATTTGTTCCCCCTTGACCATTGTAGTGATTATGTCATTCTCAAAGACTCCATTAATGTAGAACTCTTTCACCAGCTTCGAGTATATCCATGTGCTGGTGCTCATAGCCTTGTGAAACTGAGGGTCAGCTGTCTTGAAATAGTCAAAATAGAGTTGGTAACCAGAGATAACATTTGAAGCAGCCATTGATTTTCTTGAACTGAGGTTGGTTTAGCATTTCTGAAAGCTAGGATTTCTCCTCACGATCTGCATAATGGGGCACGTGTCGAGTTTTATCAGGCTCCACAATTTTAAATAATGTGGATAATACTGATCTACCCTTAGCTCCCCCTGAGCTAGTGTATCCTTTGGGAGAACTACGATCGTCAAGGTTACACTATGATGGTAGAGTACATTACTGGCTCTTCTCTACTATCACTGTCTATCCTGGTCCTTGTGATGAGCTTTAACAAAGCATTCCTTCTGGGTTAAGGTAGCTCAGGAAGGGCCAACCTCTTAGGCTGAACTAAGGGTCAGGTTTGTCCCTGAGGCGCTTTTCAGAGGGGTTGCTTGGATTTGATAGAAGTGATGTCATCACAGGATTCTTTTTTGTTATGTCGAGGTTGCTCTACGATCGTGGTTCCTCTTTAGTCATCTCTACTATTTTAAACATAACCTTTTTATCTGCATGGTTAGCACAAACTAGAGCATACAATTTATGGTTGCGGATTTAGCATGCCTAACTCACTTAACAATTTATTAAATCCGGATTCATCTAGAGGGTTTGTAAAGACATCAGCAAGTTAATTTTCAGTAGGGATGTATTATAAAGATATGGTTCCATTTTGAACATGGTCCCTAATAAAATGATATCTTATTTCTATATGCTTAGTCCTAGAATGCATGACAAGATTATGTGTTATTTCTCTGGCACTTGGGTTATCACAATGACCATGTATAGATTTGAAATCAAACCCATAGTCTGCTAGTTGATTTTAAATCCATAAGATTTGAGCACAGCAGCTGCCAGCAGTAATGTATTCAGCTTCTGTTGTTGAGGTAGATACTGAGTTTTGCTTCTTGCTGAAGCAGGACACAAGTATGTTTCCTAGCAACTGACAGGTGCCACTAGTACACTTTCCATCGATCTTGCAGCCTGCAAAATCAACATCTGTATATCCTATCAATTTAAAGGAGGACTCCTTGGGATACCAAAGTCTCAAGTGAGGTGTGCCTTTGAGATACCTGAAAATTCTTTTTACAGCAGTTAAGTGTGATTCCTTAGGATTTGCTTGAAATCTAGCTCATATACATGTTGCAAACATTATGTCTGGTCTACTAGCAGTTAGATATAGAAGAGACCCTATCATACCTCTGTATTGAGTTCTATCAATACTTTTACCTTTCTCATCTTTATCATGCTTTGTTGCTGGAGCAATTGGTGCTTTCATGGGAGAGGCTGATTCCATGCCATACTTTTTAAGTAAGACTTTAATGTACTTGGCTTGATTTATGAAGATACCTTCATCAGTCTACTTTACTTGTAATCCAAGGAAGAAATTCAGCTCACCCATCTTACTCATTTCGAACTTGCTCTCCATAAGCTTGGCAAATCTCTTGCACAGTTTTTCATCAGTTGAGCCAAAGATAATGTCATCAATATATATTTGAACTAATAGGATTTTGTCTTTGTGCTTTCTAAGAAATAATGTGGTATCTACTTTGTCACGCCCCCAAAATAGGTCCATTCCACCCAACCTATTCTGAGTCGCCAAATACATGGTACGGAAACAACTACAATTTTATTAATACAATTGTCGTGCAAAATACGACAACAATTAAGTGTGAGTTTAAAATACAACTATTATCTTCTAGACAATATCCACACTCAAATAAGTCCTCATAATAATTATTGATACTTTATTTTACAAAAATGGTGAGGACTACTAAAACAACTTTCTAGAACCATCATTCTATATCCCGACTAGTACTCGCTACATTCTCGCCTCCTGAGAAGAAAAATGGAACAAAAAGGAAAGGGTGAGCTCAACTAGCCCAGTAAAGAATATTATGACTAAGATAATATAGAACAAATTATCGTTAGTCCTCAACAAGGAAAAATTTGATAGAATACAATAGACAACAAGTTTTAGATCAACAACTGCAGCGGAAACAAAAATTCATTAGAAGAGTTAAGTAGAGAATGAAATCTACTATCATCTATGAATTTAAAAGTCCATCATCGATATTTTATCCCTGTAACATCAATCAATAAACATCTTGAATCAAATATTCATCTTTGCACTACAGGCCAAAGATATTCATCAGTTGGTCATGTTCATCTCAACACATGTTCATCTTTGCACTACGGGCCAAAGATATTCATCATAAAATCATTAATCTTTGCACTACGGGCCAAAGATATTCAGTTATAACATCATTTAGGGCTGAGGATGATGAAAAATATTTTAAAGAAAACGAATCCAGTGAGACAAAAGAACAAATAGTAAGGATTCGTATTTCAAACAATCCGAGTTCAAAAATACTTCATAAATAATCATAGAAAAGAAAAATTCAAGAATGATCAAAACATGGATACAATCAAAGCTACTATCCATAATAGATATCTTGGACACGAAAAAGAAAATTTAATTTTTCTGTGAATAGTGTCGTAATTATGAATAGTGCCGTATACGTGAATAGTATCGTATACGTGAATAGTAACCTCGACACTAAAAGATAGAATTTTCACAAAAAAAATCATCATGCTTCGTGAATAGTACTCGTGAATAGTAACTCGTGAATAGTAACCCCGACATGAAAAAAATTCCAAATTTGATGAAAAGTTCCAACCAATATTTCGACATATTGATATTGAAGAAATAATATCATTTACGAAGAAAATAACATCCCTTACCTCGAAAAGATAGTACTTCTGACTGTAATACAAGATATAGTGCTGAAGGAACTTGCACCGTATAGCAATACTCAAAGTATTAAAATACTCACAAAAATACGCTCAATATTATAGAGAGAGAAAGAGAGAGAAAACTTCAGTTTCTGGTGTGATTTTCAATTCTAACATAAGCACCCTATTTATAGAAAATTGCTTAGAACACCAAAGCAGAAAATTTAATATAATATTAATATATATATCAAAATTTCCTACGCACTCCTTTACCAACTGAATTCAGCCCCTATCACATGTTAATGATGCCCACAAAATGTAAAAAACATTTTTCTTAATTAAAATAATTAAAACTTCCAAAAATCACTTATTTCGGAATTTTGAAACTTCAATAATTCATAATAAATAGCCCTTTTATCAGAAAATTTTCATCTTGATGTTTTTTATAGAAAATTCAATTCTCTACAACTTTGCAGAAGAAAGTTTTTCCAAATTCCAAACAGAAATTGACCGAAATCCACATACGGACGATTTTACAAGCTATAATCAAATTTCAGTCAAGAAATGGGTCCACCAACATGTTTAACATGTTTTAATCATTTAATGCAACAAAAATACTCTTTCTTCTCATATACTCATATATCACACATTCATTGTAAAAATATCACCATTATTATATTATTAAAATATAATAATATATTTAAATGAATTATTTTATCAGAAAAAGATAAAATATTAATTTTCAACAATTGTCACATTAAAATTTTCTCCATCTATATCCACATAAAATTAATATTTTTCTCATCATATAAATCAATAATTAATTATTCATAAATAATATTACAGAATCACAATACTGGCAACTAGGCCGTTCCCAGGAAAGAGGGGGCTTTCCAATAAGGATTTCTTCTTACTGGCGCATAATTAGGTGACCAAACCTCTCCTTAGACAGAACTTTCTAGACATTGTCAATAATGTTATCTAATAATATTATTCAGATAATATGAATTATTGCTCCGATAATGAAAAATACTGTGTAGTGACAATTATTGAAACAACAGTAATATAAAATATTAAAGCAGCAATTATTGAATAAAATAAAATACTAAACAGTAATTACTGTAACCATTATTGAGTAGTGCCTTCTTACGTAAGAATCAATAATTGGTGCAATATCGTGTGCTACTGTGCAACAACGCGTATTACTGTATTTTAGCCACCGGGTATTCCAACAGTATTAACGGTAACAACTACGCCGTTATTTATAAACAACTTATACTTGTCATTTTCTTCATCCAATCGCTTTCCGTTATAGGGCCCACAAAAGGCTGCGCCATCGTACGAATATTCCCCGACAACAAGAATATTCCACGACCAAACGAATATTCCCCGACAACAATAAATATTTTATAACCACTTGCTTATTTAAGATATTTGCGCATTTTACCCATAACTAACCACATTAATCAAATCAACCCTTACTACTTCAAAATAATAATTAGAGAAAATTTAATTTTATTTATAAAAAGTTGGGGTCTTACAATCTCCCCTCCTTATGAAATTTCGTCCTCGAAATTGACATACGTACTTGGTGTTTCGAAAAGGTGAGGATACCTCACTTTCATTTCTATTGTCAACTCCCAGGTCTTTTCTCAATAACATGGTTCCTTCACAAAACTTTGACTTATCGTATAACCTTTGTGCGTAGGACATGCTCCTTCCTATCCAAGATCTTGACAGATACCTCCTCGTACGTTAAATTTTCGGCTATTTTTTCTGATTCTAACTTAATAACGTGGTTCGGGTCGTTCACATATTTTTGTAACATCGATACGTGAAAAACGTTATGAACACGCGACATACTTGGCGGTAAAATAAGTTTGTAGGCCACAATTCCTATTCGATCGAGAATTTCAAATGGAATAATAAATCGAAGGTTTGAGCTTTCCTCACATCGCCGATTCTCGCTTTTAGAATAACAACTTCTTGCACCTTCTTCTTCATATTCATCTGCTCGGTGTGTAGCTTGAGCGGTGTTAACTTTATCGATTAAAATCGATTTTACTCGTATATCATCACGTTATCCATAGAGTCTTTAACTCTATCTCTATCATTTGTAAGTCATACAAAATGGGTCTTTGTGTTTCGATAATATCACACTCGTACCCGCATACGATCTTCTACTTAACGCGTTAGCTACCACGTTCGCTTTTTTCAGGATGGTATTGAATGGTATGGTCGTAATCTTCAGCAGCTCGAGCCAACGTCATTGCCGCATGTTGAGTTCTTGGAAGCTCTTCTCACATTCCTCGCTCCATTCGTATTTTGTATCTTTTCAAGTCAGCTGAGTTAATAGAGTAGCGATTCAAAAAAATCCTTCCACAAAATCTTCGATAATAACCAACTAAGCATAGAAAGCTACGTATTTCGATTACTGAATTAGGTTTCTCTCAACTGTGACTCATATCCCAATCTTGGATAGCACGTCACAATGACACCTATCAGTTTACTACCACACAAATATGGCGTCCCCTACAGAGAGTCTGGCTTCGGTGTATTCCACAAAGGAAGTCACCAGATAAAGGCTCGGGTACCAAATTCTATAGTTGAATTTTTAACTCCTGAAGTTCAATAGGAGCCATTCGATATGAGATTTTAGAAATGGGTTTTGTACCGGGTTCAAAGTCGATACAAAATTCAATATCACACTTTGGGAGTAAGCCAAGAAATTCTTCAGGAAATACGTCAGGAAATTTACTAACAACAGAAATATCATTCATATCTGACATATTTTTGTTCAAGTCCATAACATGGGCTAAGAAAACTTGACATCTGTTTTTCAATAAACGAATGGCTTTATGGCTTGATATGACAATGATTGACTTCAGTGGTTTGGTTGCTTGAATTCGAATAACAGGTTGCTTAGGAATATGAAAACTAACAACCTTACAAAAGTAATCAATTTTGGCATGATGAGTAGTTAATCAATCAATCAATCCCTAAAATCACATCAAAAGCAAGTATCTTTAAAGAAATAAGGTCAACAGGTAATGTGATGGTGCCAACTTGGATCAAACAAGATTTATAAACAGTGGATGTAACGAAAGTTTCTCCTAACGGAGTTTCAACAGATAAGTTAAAGTCCAATTTTCTCCTGAGTCAAGTTTAAACGTTGAGTATAAGCAGGAGAGATAAATGAATGGGTAGAACCGGTATCTAATAAGGTATAACTTCGTAAGAATTTATAATTAACTAACCGGTGCTAACTTTGTTCGGGTTCCTCGCATTCTGACCAGTCATGACAAACGCTCTTCCAGGAACCGTTGACTTTGACTTTTCTAGGACAGCCTTTTGAGTCACCATCCCCGCTGGACTGGGTTTCGCTACCGTACAATCTCGAGTGATATGACCTTCTTTTCTATAATTATAACATACCTTGGAAGGCTATGAACAGTTTGGACTTATGTGTCCCTCTTCTCCGCATCTATAGCATCTAACTGGCGGTCTTTCTCCTCCTCTAAAATTCGTTGCTGGTGCTGGTGCTGCTGCCGACATCTTCCCGTCATCGTTAAATCTTCTCTTCTTGAAATTTCTACTTGAGTTATTTCTTCTATTATCTTGGCCATGATTACCACCGAAGTGGTTACCATTTATGGCACGATAATTTCCTCCACGATGGTTATCCTTGTTCTGATGACCGTTGCCATCGGTACGATTATCATCAAGTTGTAGGTCATTATTCTTCGATTGAGCTGACTCATTATCGCGCTCCAATAACTGAGCCCTATTCACAACATCTGAATATAGAGAAATTTTATGAGAAATGAGATATTGACGTATGTCGGGTTTCAAACCTCGCAGAAACATTCGCGTCATTCTCTCCTCATTATCAACCAAATATGATGTAAATCGAGACAACTCGGCAAACTTAGCTTCGTACTGCGACACGTTCATATTATTTTGCTCCATCTTGATGAACTTTACCACCTTCATGTGACGAATACTTTCAAGAAAGTACTTGTCGTTGAACAATTCTTGGAACTTCTCCCAAGTCATCTTCAGTGCGGTAGGCTGAGTACGCTTTACGGATTCCCACCAATAATCTGTCTCTCCTCGTAACATGAAAGTGGTGAAAGGAACCTTTTGCTCCTCTGAGCATCCCAAGACATCAAATATCTTTGTAATCTGCTTTATCCACGTCTCTGCCGTAAGTGGTTCTGGCTTTCCCAAAAACTTCGACGGTCTTAACTCCTTGAACTGCTTAGCGGTGACCATCTATGAGTTGCCAGTGTTTTCACCTGTATTTTGAACAGTAGTCTTTCTCGTTTGGTTTTACATGAATTCTAGAAAGTTCCTAAACATACCATCGTTCGTCATCTGCTCAGTGGTGTTGTTCACAGGAGGAACATTGCCAACTTGTTGCACGTTCTCCTTGTTAGTGAGCAAAGGTGTCTCCATGGTCTCATTTACTCCACTATTAACATTCTCAGTCGACATTCTTAAATACTGCCATAAAACAAAGGTTAATTTAACAAATTAACAAATCATATAATACCCCTATATTATGACCGACTAACAAATAAGCTTAGGTAGGACACACTAGCGAAGGATTACTCGTCTCTCCCCTCCCCTCCTAGTTCTATTCCCCGATCTCAGCCATAGATCATATCCCTAAGGTCTGATACCAACTGTGACGCCCCCAAAATAGGTCCATTCCACCCAACATATTCTGATTCGCCAAATACATGGTACAGAAACAACTACAATTTTATTAATACAATTGTCGTGCAAAATACGACAACACTTAAGTATGAGTTTAAAATGTAACTATTATCTTCTAGACAATATCCATACTCAAATAAGTCCTCATAATAATTATTGATACTTTATTTTACAAAAATGGTGAGGACTACTAAAACATTTTTCTAGAATTATTATTCCATATCCCGACTAGTACTCGCTACATTCTCGCCTCCTGAGAAGAAAAATGGAACAAAAAGGAAAGGGTGAGCTCAACTAGCCCAGTAAAGAATATTATGACTAAGATAATATAGAACAAATTATCGTTAGTCCTCAACAGGAAAAAATCTGATAGAATACAATAGACAACAAGTTTTAGATCAACAACTGCAGCGGAAACAACAATTCATTAGAAGAGTTAAGTAGAGAATGAAATCTACTATCATCTATGAATTTAAAATTCCATCATCGATATTTTATCCCTGTAACATCAATCAATAAATATCTTGAATCAAATATTCATCTTTGCACTACAGACCAAATATATTCATCAGTTGGTCATGTTCATCTCAACACCTGTTCATCTTTGCACTATGGGCCAAATATATTCATCATAAAATCATAAATCTTTACACTACGGGCCAAAGATATTCAGTTATAACATCATTTAGGACTGAAAATGATGAAAAATATTTTAAAGAAAACGAATCCAGTGAGACAAAAGAACAAATAGTAAGGATTCGTATTTCAAACAATCCGAGTTCAAAAATACTTCATAAATAATCATAGCAAAGTAAAATTCAAGAATGATCAAAACATGGATACAATCAAAGCTACTATCCATAATAGATATCTTGGACACGAAAAAGAAAATTTAATTTTTCTGTGAATAGTGTCGTAATTATGAATAGTGCCGTATACGTGAATAGTATCGTATACGTGAATAGTAACCTCGACACTAAAAGATAGAATTTTCACAAAAAAAATCATCATGCTTCGTGAATAGTACTCGTGAATAGTAACTCGTGAATAGTAACCCCGACATGAAAAAAATTCCAAATTTGATGAAAAGTTCCAACCAATATTTCGACATATTGATATTGAAGAAATAATATCATTTACGAAGAAAATAACATCCCTTACCTCGAAAAGATAGTACTTCTGACTGTAATACAAGATATAGTGCTGAAGGAACTTGCACCGTATAGCAATACTCAAAGTATTAAAATACTCACAAAAATACGCTCAATATTATAGAGAGAGAAAGAGAGAGAAAACTTCAGTTTCTGGTGTGATTTTCAATTCTAACATAAGCACCCTATTTATAGAAAATTGCTTAGAACACCAAAGCAGAAAATTTAATATAATATTAATATATATATCAAAATTTCCTACGCACTCCTTTACCAACTGAATTCAGCCCCTATCACATGTTAATGATGCCCACAAAATGTAAAAAACATTTTTCTTAATTAAAATAATTAAAACTTCCAAAAATCACTTATTTCGGAATTTTGAAACTTCAATAATTCATAATAAATAGCCCTTTTATCAGAAAATTTTCATCTTGATGTTTTTTATAGGAAATTCAATTCTCTACAACTTTGCAGAAGAAAGTTTTTCCAAATTCCAAACAGAAATTGACCGAAATCCACATACGGACGATTTTACAAGCTATAATCAAATTTCAGTCAAGAAATGGGTCCACCAACATGTTTAACATGTTTTAATCATTTAATGCAACAAAAATACTCTTTCTTCTCATATACTCATATATCACACATTCATTGTAAAAATATCACCATTATTATATTATTAAAATATAATAATATATTTAAATGAATTATTTTATCAGAAAAAGATAAAATATTAATTTTCAACAATTGTCACATTAAAATTTTCTCCATCTATATCCACATAAAATTAATATTTTTCTCATCATATAAATCAATAATTAATTATTCATAAATAATATTACAGAATCACAATACTGGCAACTAGGCCGTTCCCAGGAAAGAGGGGGCTTTCCAATAAGGATTTCTTCTTACTGGCGCATAATTAGGTGACCAAACCTCTCCTTAGACAGAACTTTCTAGACATTGTCAATAATGTTATCTAATAATATTATTCAGATAATATGAATTATTGCTCCGATAATGAAAAATACTGTGTAGTGACAATTATTGAAACAACAGTAATATAAAATATTAAAGCAGCAATTATTGAATAAAATAAAATACTAAACAGTAATTACTGTAACCATTATTGAGTAGTGCCTTCTTACGTAAGAATCAATAATTGGTGCAATATCGTGTGCTACTGTGCAACAACGCGTATTACTGTATTTTAGCCACCGGGTATTCCAACAGTATTAACGGTAACAACTACGCCGTTATTTATAAACAACTTATACTTGTCATTTTCTTCATCCAATCGCTTTCCGTTATAGGGCCCACAAAAGGCTGCGCCATCGTACGAATATTCCCCGACAACAAGAATATTCCACGACCAAACGAATATTCCCCGACAACAATAAATATTTTATAACCACTTGCTTATTTAAGATATTTGCGCATTTTACCCATAACTAACCACATTAATCAAATCAACCCTTACTACTTCAAAATAATAATTAGAGAAAATTTAATTTTATTTATAAAAAGTTGGGGTCTTACAATCTCCCCTCCTTATGAAATTTCGTCCTCGAAATTGACATACGTACTTGGTGTTTCGAAAAGGTGAGGATACCTCACTTTCATTTCTATTGTCAACTCCCAGGTCTTTTCTCAATAACATGGTTCCTTCACAAAACTTTGACTTATCGTATAACCTTTGTGCGTAGGACATGCTCCTTCCTATCCAAGATCTTGACAGATACCTCCTCGTACGTTAAATTTTCGGCTATTTTTTCTGATTCTAACTTAATAACGTGGTTCGGGTCGTTCACATATTTTTGTAACATCGATACGTGAAAAACGTTATGAACACGCGACATACTTGGCGGTAAAATAAGTTTGTAGGCCACAATTCCTATTCGATCGAGAATTTCAAATGGAATAATAAATCGAAGGTTTGAGCTTTCCTCACATCGCCGATTCTCGCTTTTAGAATAACAACTTCTTGCACCTTCTTCTTCATATTCATCTGCTCGGTGTGTAGCTTGAGCGGTGTTAACTTTATCGATTAAAATCGATTTTACTCGTATATCATCACGTTATCCATAGAGTCTTTAACTCTATCTCTATCATTTGTAAGTCATACAAAATGGGTCTTTGTGTTTCGATAATATCACACTCGTACCCGCATACGATCTTCTACTTAACGCGTTAGCTACCACGTTCGCTTTTTTCAGGATGGTATTGAATGGTATGGTCGTAATCTTCAGCAGCTCGAGCCAACGTCATTGCCGCATGTTGAGTTCTTGGAAGCTCTTCTCACATTCCTCGCTCCATTCGTATTTTGTATCTTTTCAAGTCAGCTGAGTTAATAGAGTAGCGATTCAAAAAAATCCTTCCACAAAATCTTCGATAATAACCAACTAAGCATAGAAAGCTACGTATTTCGATTACTGAATTAGGTTTCTCTCAACTGTGACTCATATCCCAATCTTGGATAGCACGTCACAATGACACCTATCAGTTTACTACCACACAAATATGGCGTCCCCTACAGAGAGTCTGGCTTCGGTGTATTCCACAAAGGAAGTCACCAGATAAAGGCTCGGGTACCAAATTCTATAGTTGAATTTTTAACTCCTGAAGTTCAATAGGAGCCATTCGATATGAGATTTTAGAAATGGGTTTTGTACCGGGTTCAAAGTCGATACAAAATTCAATATCACACTTTGGGAGTAAGCCAAGAAATTCTTCAGGAAATACGTCAGGAAATTTACTAACAACAGAAATATCATTCATATCTGACATATTTTTGTTCAAGTCCATAACATGGGCTAAGAAAACTTGACATCTGTTTTTCAATAAACGAATGGCTTTATGGCTTGATATGACAATGATTGACTTCAGTGGTTTGGTTGCTTGAATTCGAATAACAGGTTGCTTAGGAATATGAAAACTAACAACCTTACAAAAGTAATCAATTTTGGCATGATGAGTAGTTAATCAATCAATCAATCCCTAAAATCACATCAAAAGCAAGTATCTTTAAAGAAATAAGGTCAACAGGTAATGTGATGGTGCCAACTTGGATCAAACAAGATTTATAAACAGTGGATGTAACGAAAGTTTCTCCTAACGGAGTTTCAACAGATAAGTTAAAGTCCAATTTTCTCCTGAGTCAAGTTTAAACGTTGAGTATAAGCAGGAGAGATAAATGAATGGGTAGAACCGGTATCTAATAAGGTATAACTTCGTAAGAATTTATAATTAACTAACCGGTGCTAACTTTGTTCGGGTTCCTCGCATTCTGACCAGTCATGACAAACGCTCTTCCAGGAACCGTTGACTTTGACTTTTCTAGGACAGCCTTTTGAGTCACCATCCCCGCTGGACTGGGTTTCGCTACCGTACAATCTCGAGTGATATGACCTTCTTTTCTATAATTATAACATACCTTGGAAGGCTATGAACAGTTTGGACTTATGTGTCCCTCTTCTCCGCATCTATAGCATCTAACTGGCGGTCTTTCTCCTCCTCTAAAATTCGTTGCTGGTGCTGGTGCTGCTGCCGACATCTTCCCGTCATCGTTAAATCTTCTCTTCTTGAAATTTCTACTTGAGTTATTTCTTCTATTATCTTGGCCATGATTACCACCGAAGTGGTTACCATTTATGGCACGATAATTTCCTCCACGATGGTTATCCTTGTTCTGATGACCGTTGCCATCGGTACGATTATCATCAAGTTGTAGGTCATTATTCTTCGATTGAGCTGACTCATTATCGCGCTCCAATAACTGAGCCCTATTCACAACATCTGAATATAGAGAAAATTTATGAGAAATGAGATATTGACGTATGTCGGGTTTCAAACCTCGCAGAAACATTCGCGTCATTCTCTCCTCATTATCAACCAAATATGATGTAAATCGAGACAACTCGGCAAACTTAGCTTCGTACTGCGACACGTTCATATTATTTTGCTCCATCTTGATGAACTTTACCACCTTCATGTGACGAATACTTTCAAGAAAGTACTTGTCGTTGAACAATTCTTGGAACTTCTCCCAAGTCATCTTCAGTGCGGTAGGCTGAGTACGCTTTACGGATTCCCACCAATAATCTGTCTCTCCTCGTAACATGAAAGTGGTGAAAGGAACCTTTTGCTCCTCTGAGCATCCCAAGACATCAAATATCTTTGTAATCTGCTTTATCCACGTCTCTGCCGTAAGTGGTTCTGGCTTTCCCAAAAACTTCGACGGTCTTAACTCCTTGAACTGCTTAGCGGTGACCATCTGTGAGTTGCCAGTGTTTTCACCTGTATTTTGAACAGTAGTCTTTCTCGTTTGGTTTTACATGAATTCTAGAAAGTTCCTAAACATACCATCGTTCGTCATCTGCTCAGTGGTGTTGTTCACAGGAGGAACATTGCCAACTTGTTGCACGTTCTCCTTGTTAGTGAGCAAAGGTGTCTCCATGGTCTCATTTACTCCACTATTAACATTCTCAGTCGACATTCTTAAATACTGCCATAAAACAAAGGTTAATTTAACAAATTAACAAATCATATAATACCCCTATATTATGACCGACTAACAAATAAGCTTAGGTAGGACACACTAGCGAAGGATTACTCGTCTCTCCCCTCCCCTCCTAGTTCTATTCCCCGATCTCAGCCATAGATCATATCCCTAAGGTCTGATACCAACTGTGACGCCCCCAAAATAGGTCCATTCCACCCAACATATTCTGATTCGCCAAATACATGGTACAGAAACAACTACAATTTTATTAATACAATTGTCGTGCAAAATACGACAACACTTAAGTATGAGTTTAAAATGTAACTATTATCTTCTAGACAATATCCATACTCAAATAAGTCCTCATAATAATTATTGATACTTTATTTTACAAAAATGGTGAGGACTACTAAAACATTTTTCTAGAATTATCATTCCATATCCCGACTAGTACTCGCTACATTCTCGCCTCCTGAGAAGAAAAATGGAACAAAAAGGAAAGGGTGAGCTCAACTAGCCCAGTAAAGAATATTATGACTAAGATAATATAGAACAAATTATCGTTAGTCCTCAACAGGGAAAAATCTGATAGAATACAATAGACAACAAGTTTTAGATCAACAACTGCAGCGGAAACAACAATTCATTAGAAGAGTTAAGTAGAGAATGAAATCTACTATCATCTATGAATTTAAAATTCCATCATCGATATTTTATCCCTGTAACATCAATCAATAAATATCTTGAATCAAATATTCATCTTTGCACTACAGGCCAAATATATTCATCAGTTGGTCATGTTCATCTCAACACCTGTTCATCTTTGCACTACGGGCCAAATATATTCATCATAAAATCATAAATCTTTACACTACGGGCCAAAGATATTCAGTTATAACATCATTTAGGACTGAAAATGATGAAAAATATTTTAAAGAAAACGAATCCAGTGAGACAAAAGAACAAATAGTAAGGATTCGTATTTCAAACAATCCGAGTTCATAAACACGTCATAAATAATCATAGCGAAGTAAAATTCAAGAATGATCAAAACATGAATACAATCAAAGCTAGTATCCATAATAGATATCTTGGACACAGAAAAGAAAATTTATTTTTTCTGTGAATAGTACCGTATTTGTGAAGAGTGCCGTATACGTGAATAGTATCGTATACGTGAATAGTAATCTCGACACTAAAAGATAGAATTTTCACAAAAAAAAATCATCATGCTTCATGAATAGTACTCGTGAATAGTAACTCGTGAATAATAACTCATGAATAGTAACTCGTGAATAGTAACTCATAAATAGTAACTCCGACATGAAAAAAATTTCAAATTTGATGAAAAGTTCCAACTAATATTTCGGCATAATGATATTGAAGAAATAATATCATTTACGAAGAAAATAACATCCCTTACCTCGAAAAGATAGTACTTCTGACTGTAATACAAGATATAGTGCTGAAGGAACTTTCACCATATAGCAATACTCAAAGTATTAAAATACTCATAAAAATACGCTCGATATTATAGAGAGAGAGAAAACTTCAGTTTCTGGTGTGATTTTTAATTCTAACCTAAGCACTCTATTTATAAGAAATTGTTTAGAACACCAAAGCAGAAAATTTAATATAATATATATATATATATATATATATATATATATATATATAGATTCTTTTATTTTTACTTTATCTTTAGTAAATGTAATATGTTTTACTTTTACTTTACCCCAGTCATTGTAATAGTTGATTCCTTAGTCTATAAAAGGAATTCGACTTCATTTGTTAGAGGCAGACTTAGAAAGACTCAGAGCTCCTTCTCTGACTAATCTTTAGTCTCTACCGCTGTTTAGCCTACCTAGCCCCTCTTCTTCTTATGTTCTCTTTCTAGTTAATTTGTAAGTTAAATTTATTTCAGTACTTGTAATCGTTTGTAAATAATCTGAATCAATAAAATTTATTTTTATTTATGTAATTAACTTGTGTTTGTATGCGCATCTCTTTATTCTGTTCATCTACTCCTGCTTCCGTCTCAAATGGTATCAAAGCCAAGTTGTATTTTGTTCCTCTCTGTTTAGTTAGATCTGTTTAATCAACTTCATCTTTCTCTTTTAAAATTATCTTCTTCTTCAAGTGTTCTGAAGTCACCTTATTTACCTGTAGACCACCTAGTTCGTGTCTAACCTTTGTAAGTCTCCAGGGTGTGAGCAGTGTCGGGTTATAGAACATAGGTATGAGTTTACCTAGGGTAAACGGGGTATGCATGAATGAGCCTTGAGTCAGAATTTATTTTAAAAACAGCTAAGATGAGTAGATTATTTAGATCCAACTCTTCAGTTAGTAACAGGTCGACTTTACCTCCAGTCCCAGATATTGTCAACCAGGAAGAACAGAGTTATGAAAATCTTAATCAAGTTTTGAATAATTGGAACATACCTAGGGTTTCCCCTAAAGAAATTTATCAGTCAACCTTTTCCGACAAATTTAAAACAGATTATAATGTTAAAACAGTTGAAAGAGTTTTTGCAATTAATAAAGAGTATGAAAATTGTAGCCTATTATCTCCAGAAGTTATTAAAAAACACAGAAAAAAGGGTTATAATTTTATTCATATAGGATTAATTCAAGTTGCAGTTAAACCGCTTAATAGGAAAGGAATTAATTCATCAATCTACCTTTGTCTTAGGGACGCTAGATTTTTGAATTATTATCCTAGTATAATTGGTGCCATGGAAGCCAGTTTGCATAATGGACCAATTCACTTTAATTGTTTCCCAGATTTCACTTTGAGCCTTAGTGATCAAAACTTATTTAAAGCATTAACATTGAATATTAAAACTGAAGGAGAGATTACTCAGATGATTGAGGGATCTCAGCCTATTGCTTTGATCTATCGGATTTACTATAAGACCATGAAGTCAAACCTGAACGTTCATGCTCTTAATAAAAGTCCTAAGGATCAAACAGTTTTGATTCAAAGTTCAACTAGTGATGCTAATATCCAGATCCCGAGAACAATCCTCTGGAAGGATATTACGTTACCCAGTCAATGGACTTTGCCAAATGAATTACCACAACAACCCATAGTTAATAATTCATTAAATATAGAAAACATCAAACAGTTTTCTGATGGAACTGTTAAAATTAGTTTTGAGCGCACTAGGACTCCAGTTATTATTGAACACATTTCCAGTTCTTCAACCCCGTCAGTTATTCATACTAGAAGAGATTCAGAAATAATTAGTAATACTTCAATAAAAGATGTCAAATTAAAAGGTATTCTTAATCAAGGACAAGTTAGTCATCCCTGTTATACCCAGAATGACCCTGATGAAGATGAAGGATCTTCTTCCCCAGCGTCTTCTGTGTATCCTACACAATCTGACTTTAATGCCCCTATTCATAATCAACTCAGAGTCATTAAAAAGGAATTTATTTTAGAATGGGATAACTTGGTAAAAGATTTTAATTCAAAATCAAATAAAGAAAAAAGACATCTATTCAGATCTAATCATCCTACTGAAAAGGAAAGAGATAAGATAGTCAATAGATGGAAGCGATTCATTCAAAATGAACAGATCAACATTACGTTTTACGATTGGTATGATCAGTACCAAAGTAAGTGTAATGTTATCAGTAAGACACAATGGATTAAAGAAGATAAAACGAAAATTTCGTCTAGTCACCCACCCTTAGAAACGGTTTTAATCCCAGTTAAGAATACTTCAGTTATCGCCAGTCCCTTTAAAATTCCCGATGGAATTAAAGATGATAAAAAGATAATTGAACAATTAAACTTTAGCAATCAATATCTAGCAACTGTTGGAAAACAGCTTGACAGAATAGAGGAAAAATTTGAGGAAAATATTATTAAAAAACCTGATTCAAAGATTGAACAACCCTTAATCAACTTACCAGAAAATAGAAACAAATTAGGTTTACCTAATAAGGATGAAGAATTAGTTCAATCCATAGATAAATTATTTAAAAAAATTAAATCTGAAGCCGGTACAAGTGGAACTATTGCAGTCATTGATCAAGTAGAATCTGATAATGACGACGACAGTTCTTCTATTCACTCATCAACCTCTAACCTTAATGAGCAGCTAAATAAATTAACTGTTAATAACACTAGTATCACCAGAAATTGGTACTCTAGACCTACTCCTCCGGATCTACAATTCGAAGAGAGAAATCTAGATAAGCAATTTTCTGTTTCATCCAATAAAGTATATGAATGGAATATTGATGGATTTAGTGAACAAGAAATCCTTAATAAATTAAATCATATGTCAATGGTAGCAAATAGCTATATAACCAAATTCAACAATTTATCCCAGCCAGATATAGTTGAATTAATAGCTAGTGGATTTACTGGTATTCTTAGATCTTGGTGGGAAAAACATCTCACAGAAGACATTAGGATATCAATTGTTCATGCTATTCAAAAGGATGATGACGGCAATCCCATCTTCAATGAAGAAGTTGGTATGGGTTTGCCAGATGGAGTTAATACCTTAATCTTCACCATAATTAAACATTTTATTGGAACTCCTAGTAACATCACAGAAAGAATTCATGACCAATTAAGTAATCTTACTTGTCCCACTCTAAGTGATTTTAGATGGTACAAGGATGTATTCACCTCTAGAGTTATGATGCGAAATGATAGTAACAAACCATTCTGGAAAGAAAAATTTGTTAATGGTTTACCGTCGTTATTTGCACATAAAGTCAGAGAAGAATTAAGTAAAAATTTAGGATACATTGATTACGATAATTTAACTTATGGAGACATTATAAGTTACATTCAAAAAATTGGATTAAAAATGTGTATTGACTTCAAATTAGCCAAACAAGCTAATAAAGATAAAAAGAAAGCTAAATATGAGTTAGGAACCTTCTGTGAACAATATGGTTTACCGCCTGTTGCTCCCTCTAAAAGAAAGCATCGGCTTCCCCATAAGCATATTGAGTCACAAAAGAGTCACAAACATCGTAAAAAACGGTATAATCAAGATAAGAAAATCATTAGTAAAGATTCTTACTATAAAAAACCCCAGTCGACAAACAAGAGATCAACTAACAAATCAAAACAATTCGATAAAAGTAAAATTGTCTGTCACAATTGTGGGCAGAAAGGACATTTCAAAAGTGAGTGTAGAGTTAAGAAAAAATTGAGTCAATTAAATATCTCAGCCGAAGACACTGAGCAAATACTTGAGTTAATGAGAATTGAAAACAACGATAGTAGTGATGAAGGGTCAGATGCCCCTGAATCCTCTGGCACTAGTAGTACTTGTAACGATGAATCAAATACCGAAAATGAAGTTACTGTCTGCACAGAAAATTGTAATAACAATTGTTGCAAAAGAATTAGTGTAATTACTAAAGAAGACGAAGAGTGTTCGTTATTAGTTGATTTAATTAGTAAAATCACTGACCCAGGATTAAAAACCCAGTATCTAAATCAATTAAAAGATTTATTAAATAAGGATAAGAAAGTTACTGATAAGGTTCTTAAAGCCAAAGAAAAGCCAGTTTTTAGTCTTAATAAAACACTTGAAAGATTTAAATCTCCAGCTAGAGAAATTACACTCCCTGAATTGAATCATGAAGTTAATAAATTAAAGAAAGAAATTTCCAATCTAAAATTAGATATTTCTAATCTAAGGAAAGAAATTGATGATAAAAAGTCAGATCTCCAAATACACGATTCTTCTTCCAGTGATGAAAATCATGAAGAACCAGAATCATCAGGTATTAAAGATGAACCTGATCTTTTTATTCAAGGTCTTTCACTTAAAAGAATTAAAGACATTACCATTCAAAAATGGTACATCTCTATTAAGTTAGTCATTGATAAAACCTTCTCTATTCAGCTCCCTGCCCTAGTCGATACTGGAGCAGATCTAAACTGTATTCAAGAGGGTCTTATTCCTACTAGGTACTACAGAAAAACTACTGAAAAACTTAATTCCGCTAATGGTAGTAATATGGAAATAAAATATAAATTACCTAGAGTCCATATCTGTCAAGATGATATGTGTTTTAAAACCTCTTTTGTTTTAATCCGCAATCTTACAGATAAGATTATTTTAGGATTACCATTTATATATTTATTATATCCGTTCACTACCAGTAATGAAGGATTAAGCTGTGAACATTTAGGTAAGAGAATTACATTTAAATTCTTAATTAAACCTAAAGCAAGAGATTTAAAATTCATTCAAGAAGAATCGATTTCTAAATCAATAAATCTGTTAAACTGCAAAGTCACCCACTTAGGTTTCCTCAAAGAAGAAGTTAAGTACCAACAAGTTGAAGATCAACTTAAAAGCAACAGAATCCAAGAAAAAATTAGTGAGTTAAAAGAATATTTAACAAAGAATCTATGTTCAGACTCTCCAAACGCCTTTTGGCATAGGAAGAAGCATGTAGTCAGATTACCGTATGCAAAAGAATTCAAAGAACATTTAATTCCTACTAAAGCCAGACCAATTCAAATGAGTCATGAACAAATGGAATTATGTAAAACAGAAATTAATGATCTCCTTAGTAAAGGATTAATTAGACACAGTAAATCACCATGGTCTTGCCCAGCTTTCTATGTTAATAATGAAGCTGAGAAAGAGAGAGGTGTCCCTCGTCTAGTTATTAATTACAAGCCATTAAACAAAGTTCTTGAATGGATTAGGTACCCTTTACCTAATAAGGATGACCTCCTTAGCAGATTAAGTGTTTCTACCATTTTTAGTAAATTTGACCTTAAATCAGGATTCTGGCAAGTTGCTATTCATCCCGACGATAGGTACAAAACAGCATTCACCACTCCGTTCGGTCATTACGAATGGAATGTTCAGTCATTCGGACTTAAAAATGCACCTAGTGAATTTCAGAATATTCTCAATAATATTTTGAATCCTTTCAGTCATTTTATTATCGTTTACATCGATGATATCCTTGTATTCTCCAAGACTATTGAAGAACATATTAAACATTTAAATTCTTTCTTCAATACAGTTAAAATCAATGGTCTTGTTCTTTCTCCTTCCAAGTGTAGTCTGTTTCTGACAAAAGTCAGGTTTCTCGGTCTAATCCTCTATCACGGACTCACTCGGCCTATTGACAGAGCTATTCAATTTGCCGACCGTTTTCCAGATAAGATTACCGACAAAACACAGCTACAGAGATTTCTTGGCTCGCTTAACTATATAGGCAAGTTTTACAAGAATCTCAGGAAGATTTGTAAGCCTCTCTTCCAGCGCTTACAGAGTAATCCCCCTCCTTGGACAGACATTCATACTTCTGTCGTCCAACAAGTCAAAAAGTATGTCAAGGTTTTGCCTTGTCTTGGCATCTCAAATGATTTAGCATTCAAAATAGTTGAAACCGATGCCTCCGATATCGGATTTGGTGGCATTCTCAAACAACAGTTAACCCCCACTTCTGACGAACAAATTGTTCGTTTCCATTCGGGCGCATGGAACCCTACACAGTTAAAATATAGTACTATTAAAAAAGAAATTTTGTCACTTGTTTTATGTATTAAAAAGTTTCAAAGAGATCTACTGAATCAGAAATTCTTAGTTAGGATAGATTGCAAATCAGCCAAATTTATTCTTGAAAAAGACGTTGAGAACGTCGCCTCTAAGCATTCTTTCGCTAGATGGCAAGCTATATTAAGTATTTTTGAATTTGATATTGAATATATTAAAGGTAGTAACAATTCAGTTCCTGATTTTCTTACACGTGAGTTCATTAACACAGGTACTATTGCAGCACCATGAGTGTTCGAGGAGGATCATCTTCTCGAGGTCATGGCCGATCATCAGGCCCAGTAAATCAGTCAAAAGGAACTATTGTTCCTCACCCAGTCACTCAAACACATAATAAATTCCAGGTGCTTGGTACAGTTCCCAAGCCCTATGCTTCAGTCCTAGCTAGTCAACCAAAACCGTTTGACATTTTCGCTAATCAATCCAAAACGACTTCGTCAAAACCTAGTAACCCAGCGTCGGAATATCGTGCTAAGTATGATCAGCACCTATTCCATATAGAGTTACCCATGAAACCAAAAAATGACCCAGTCAAATTAGCTGCCCAGTATTTTCCTACTGGATGGCATTTTCTTCCTCTTGCTCCTTATAAATCTTTGGTCTTTTATAAGGATATTCTTCTTGAAACAGAGTCAGTATTCATCAAACCTATTTATGCCAACGATGATAGCTCCAAGCTTCTCTATCACTCGTTGTATATTAAACAGGTTCTCAATCTTTCAGATTGGGGTAGTCATCCGTCTGATCTCAAGTCGCTCTCTAATCATTCTAGCCCCTATTGCTATTATGATTATATTGAGGCTTGGTTTAAAATCATGCTTCACCAGAATGATGATCATAGTCATTCCTGGTTTTTCCAGTTTGATCAAAAGTTCAAGAGTCAGTTTCCCAAGTGGTTTATCCTCTGGTGGACAAGGCATGGTCTTGATCATGCAATTTTCCCAGAACCACTTATGGTTCAGTTAGAACACTTTTGTCGTCATAGTAACTATCTCCCAAAGTATGAGGAAATTCCCGCATTCCTTATATTTTGTAGTAAATACAAAATCCCTTGGATCCTCAAATGGCAATATGTCGTTACGGCAACCCAAGAAGTCACCATATTCCAGCCTCCTTCTTCCATAGGAATTAGGTCAGCCCAAACAGTTATCGCCCCGATTTCTCAGGTCTCTCGCCGTTTTTACATCAAATGGTGGGATAAATTTGGAGTCGATAGGATAGTTGGCCAAGTTCAGAAGGAGTTTCCTCCTTCTCCGTCTACTCCACTAACCCCTTCAGTTACCAAAACTCCAGCCATTGAGTCATCCAGTAAGTCTTCAGTCAAAGCGTCTACGTCAGTTGCTCCGTCTAGTCCACAGAAGCTCACTGATGTTTCCAGTTATTCTAGCTCTCAATTAAAAGTTCTTACAGATGCCATCCAGGCACGTTTAGATCAGTTAGACAAAAAATCAGAAGCATCTTCTTCTCATTCCAGAGAAGAAACTGATAGTCAAAATGATAGTCAAAATTTGAATGATGATGAAGAGGATTGTGACCCCTATGGCACGATCAATCTTCAGGATGCTCAGGATCCTTTTGCCTGAACAGCCTAATCAGCACCTGCTCCGGCAGCCTAGTCAGCATAGCCTAGTCAGCACCTGCTCCGGCAGCCCAGTCAGCATAGCCTAGTCAGCACTCCTGCTCCGGTAGTCTCGTCAGCAGCATCTTTTGCTCCGACAGCCTCGACAGCAGCATCTGCTTTTCCACCAAAAGCAGCCCTTAGTCAAGCATCTGGCCCCACAGCATCTGCTTTTCCACCGAAAGCAGCACTCAGTCAAGCATCTGGCCCCACGGCCTCTTTATTCAAAAGAAGACGTCTACTTTTCCACCGAAAGTAGATTCTTTTATTTTTACTTTATCTTTAGTAAATGTAATATGTTTTACTTTTACTTTACCCCAGTCATTGTAATAGTTGATTCCTTAGTCTATAAAAGGAATTCGACTTCATTTGTTAGAGGCAGACTTAGAAAGACTCAGAGCTCCTTCTCTGACTAATCTTTAGTCTCTACCGCTGTTTAGCCTACCTAGCCCCTCTTCTTCTTATGTTCTCTTTCTAGTTAATTTGTAAGTTAAATTTATTTCAGTACTTGTAATCGTTTGTAAATAATCTGAATCAATAAAATTTATTTTTATTTATGTAATTAACTTGTGTTTGTATGCGCATCTCTTTTAAACAAAAACTTTCTACAAAATCTAAGAAATCTTGAAGATTTTGACCAATTTTTCGGTGAAAAAATATATATCTATATATATATATATATATATATATATATATATATATATATATATATATATATATATATATATATCAAAATTTGCCAACCGAATTCAGCCCCTGTCACATGTTAATGATGCCCACAAAATGTAAAAAACGTTTTTCTTAATTAAAATAATTAAAACTTCCAAAAATCAATTATTCCAGAATTTTGAAACTTCAATAATTCATAATAAATAGTCCTTTTATCAGAAAATTTGAATCTCGCTATTTGTTATAGGAAATTCAATTCTCTACAACTTTACAGAAGAAAGTTTTTCCAAATTCCAAATAGAAATTGACCGAAATCCACATACGATTGATTTTACAGACTATAATCAAATTTCAGTCAAGAAATGGGTCCACTAGCATGTTTAACATGTTTTAATCATTTAATGCAACAAAAATACTCTTTCTCGTCATATACTCATATATTCCACATTCATTGTAAAAATATCACCATTATTATATTATTAAAATATAATAATATATTTAAATAAATTATTTTATCAGAAAAAGATAAAATATTAATTTTCAACAATTGTCACATTAAAAATTTTCTCCATCTATATCCACATAAAATCAATATTTTTATCATCATATAAATCAATAATTAATTATTCATAAATAATATTACAGAATCACAATACTGGCAACCAGGCCGTTCCAAGGAAAGAGGGGGGCTTTCCAATAAGAATTTCTCCTTACTGGCGCACAATTAGGTGACCAAACCTCTCCTTAGATAGAACTTTCTAGCTATTGTCAATAATGTTATCTAATAATATTATTTAGATAATATGAATTATTGCTCCGATAATAAAAAATACTATGTAGTGACAATTATTGAAACAACAGTAATATATAATATCAAAGCAGCAATTATTGAATAAAATAAAATACTGAACAGTAATTGCTGTAACCATTATTGAGTAGTGCCTTCTTACGTAAGAATCAATAATTGGTACAATATCGTGTACTACTGTGCAACAATACGTATTACTGTATTTTAACCACCGGGTATTTCAACAGTATTAACGGTAACAACTACGCCGTTATTTATAAACAACTTATACTTGTCATTTTTTTCATCCAATCGCTTTCCGTTATGGGGCCCAAAAAAGACTGCGCCATCGTACGAATATTCCCCGACAGCAAGAATATTCTACGACCAAACGAATATTCCCCGACAACAATGAATATTTTATAACCACTTGCTTATTTAAGATATTTGCGCATTTTACCCATAACTAACCACATTAATCAAATCAACCCTTACTACTTCAAAATAATAATTAGAGAAAATTTAATTTTATTTATAAAAAGTTGGAGTCTTACATACTTTTCCTCTAGTGAAACCATTTTTAATAAGAAAGTTAGTTAGTGTTTCATACCATGCTCTAAGTACTTGTTTAAGTCCATATAAGGCTTTGTCTAATCTATAGACATAATTAGAGAGAGTTAGATTGATGAAACCTGGAGGTTGCTCCACATATACTTATTCTTAAAGTTCTCCATTCAGAAATGCACTTTTAACATCCATTTGAAAGATTTTAAACTTCATATACATAGCAAAAGCAAGGAATATCCTGATTACTTCTAATATGGCAACAGGTGCGAAGGTCTCGTCATAGTCTATGCCTTCTTCTTGGGAATAACCTTTGGCTACTAGTCTTTCCTAGTTCCTTGTTATCACCCCATCTTCATCTATCTTGTTTCTGAAGACCCACTTGGTGCCAATAACTAGGTGACTTCTAGGTCTTGGAACTAATCTCCATACTTTGGTTCTTTCAAACTGACTTAGTTCCTCTTGCATGGCTTCTATCCAACTTAAGTCATCCATAGCATCTTCTATCTTTTTGGGTTCCATTTGTGATAGAAAGTTTAGATAGAAACACTCATTCTGGATGGCAAATCTTGTCTTGACTCTTCCATTTGGATCTCCAATGATTAGGTCTTGAGTGTGATCTCTTGCCCATCTATTTCTTGTTTGAACATCTGGCCTGATGCCTTCTTGTCTGAATTCTTCAAGATTAACCTCTGCTTCTTGATGTGGAGGTTCGTTTTCTGGTGTAATTCTCTCTACGATCTCTTCTTCAAGCTCGACGATTATATTTTCTGGGACTACGATCGTGGTGTTGAGCTCGACCACCTCGTTCGTAGTGTCTAAGTTATCATTCGTAGTGCCTTAAGGCATAGTTTTGTCTAAGTCTGTTTCATCGAAGATGATGTGAATCGAGACTTCAACACTTAGTGTCTTCTTGTTGAATACTCTATAAGCCTTACTATTTATGGCATATCCGAGAAAGATTCCTTCGTCTGACTTGGGTTGAAACTTAGTCAGATACTATTTTCCATTGTTGAGAATATAACATGCACAACTGAACACATGGAAGTAGCTAACATTTGGCTTTCTTCCTCACCATAGCTCGTAGGAAGTCTTCTTTATCGTAGAGTGCACAAGAGATCTATTCTGAGTGTAGCATGCAGTGTTGACAGCTTCTGCCCTGAAGTATTCAGGCAGATGGGCTGCTGCTAGTACAGTTCTTCCAGCTTCAATTAACATTCTACTCTTTCTTTCAGCTACTCCGTTTTGTTGTGGAGTTCGTGGAGCTGAAAAGTTGTGACTGATGCCATTGTCTATGCAGAACTGATCTATTTTAGAGAAGTCGAATTCTCTACCATGATCACTCCTTATGGCCTTAATTTTCTCCCCTTTCTCGTTAATCACCAGTTTGAACATCTTGATGAGTTGGGAACTTGTTTCATCTTTTGAGTTTAGAAAGAACACCCATGTAAATCTTGTGTGGTCATCCACTACGACAAATGAGTATATTTTCCCTCCAAGGCTTGTGGTTGGAATCAGTCCAAATAGATCAGTGTGAAGTAGCTGTAGGAGCTTATCAATTGAGTTGATAGTTTTGCTTTTGAAAGAGCTTCTAGTTTGCTTTCCAAGTTTACAGGCATTGCATGGCCTTTCTTTGACAAAACTGAACTTGGGTAGGTCTGCAACTAGATCCTTGGAGGCCAGTTTTGACATGCTTTTAAAGTTGAGATGAGACAGCCTTCTATGCCACAGCCAGCTCATTTCTTCAAAGGCTTTAGCCAGAAAGCATATTGTCTCATTATAACTCAGTTGACCAAGATTAACAATGTAGACGTTCCTTTCTCTTGTTCTAGTCAGCTTTATGGAAGAGGTCTTCAGGTCTCTGACTTGACATTGATTGTTGAGAAAGGTAATTTGATGACCCTTGTCGCAGAGCTGGCTTATACTCAGAAGATTCTGCTTTAGTCCTTCCACATAGGCTACTTTTCTGAAGGATACTGCACCATTCCCAGCTGAGCCATAACCTCTTGTCTTGCCAAAGCCATTGTCTCCAAAGATGACTGTTGGACCCTCTTTCTTTATGAAGTTAGACATGAGGGCTTTGTTCCTAGTCATGTGTCATGAGCATCCACTGTCCAGGTACCAAGTTATGATCGTGGAGCTCTGTTCCTGCATTGAAATTTAAGCTCTCATTTTGGTACCCATATTTTCATGGGTCCTACCTTGTTAGTACCCTTTGGAACCCAAATTTACTTGACTTTGGGTTTGATATGCATAGGATTATTGTAGCATATTGCATCCTTATGACCAATCTTATCACATACAAAGTATCTAATATGATTCATGCTTGTGAGTGTGTGAGGATTCTTTTTCCATTTGAACTTATGTGGGTTTCTGGCAGTCCTTCCTTTATATTGTTTCTTCCTTTTCAATGTGTCCTTGTAATTCATGATTTATGAAGAGTGTAACTTAACTCTACTATTTCCACCTGGTTAATTTTGCTTAACTCTACGATCCTTCGAGGTGGGAAGGCAATGACTAATTTACTCTTCTCTTTTCTGAATCTTAGGCCAGCATGGGATCCGTTATGCCTTGTAGCATAGATTGGATCAGAAGAGCAGGGATGGGATGGTTTTTCCTTCTGTGAGGATTTCACAAATGCAATGCTTCTATTGAGGTTTGAAGCACTGCTAATGTTATTTTCCTTTGACTTTTCCACATGTGTTTCTAAGATGGATTCCCAAAAACCTAATCCTATTCTGTCGGATGTACTTCTTTGACAGGAGATCAGGGACTCCATGGATGAAGAGGATCTATTCCATGTTAAGATTGTCTTTTCTAGTTCCTCAATCTTAGAGGTTAGATTTGACTCTCTTTGTGCATTAAGGTCATTGGTCTGTTCTAAGAGTTTATTCTCAGCTTCAAATTTGGAGAGAGAGTTAGTACTTAGAAGAGTTGTTTCTAATTCTTCCAGAACTTTCTCTCTCTTTTTGAAGAAGAGAATAATCTTTAGACAGAACTCTGAACCATTTCATGTATTGATGCAGATCAGATGTTATGTCATGTAGTGCAGTTCTTAAATCATCAATATCTACATTAAGAGAGTTAAAGTCAAATACATCATCGATACTTACTTCATGATTGTCAGGGCTTTTTTTATCCTTTGCATGTTTGGCCATTAGACATAGATTTGCTACTTGAGGATCTTCATCATCTCCAGACTCGGGAGTTGAGTCGTTGTCTGAGTCACTCCATGATCCTCCGGCCACATGACATTTGTCTTTCTTCTGGAGCCTCTTTTTGCCTTTGAATTCTTTCTTTGAATTTGATTTCCTCTTTAGTTCTTCTCTAAGAGGTTTGTTGCAGTTTGCAATGAAATGACCAGGCTTCTTGCAGTTGTCGCATAAGTCATTTATCTGCTCCTGGCTGTTGGTGTTGTTGAATCTCTTAGGATTGCTACTTCTGCCTTTACGCATGAACCTCTTGAGTCTTCTTACCAGTATTACAATATCCTCATCATCATCTTCCTCAGAGTCAGAGTCATTTTCAGTGTTAACTTTGGAGATGGTATATGTTGCTTTGAGAGAAACTCCTTTGTCCTTCTTTCTTCCTTTAGATAGAGTCTCTACTCGCTGAGTTAGCTCTAGTTCATAGGTGAGAAGGTTTCCATAGAGTTGTTGAATAGTCATTTCATGAAGATTCTTTGATTCTCTGATGGCAGTGATTTTGGCATCCCACTTGCTAGGTAGAGCTCTCATGAACTTTATGATTAGATCTTTATTTGGATAGATCTTTCCAAAGGCTAGAAGAGAGTTGAGCAGAACATTGAATCTTTCATAAATGGAAGTGACGTTTTCTGCTGGAACATGGGCAAACATTTCATATTGTTGAGTCAGAAAAGATTACTTGTTTTCTCTGACTTCTTCTGTTCCTTCATGCATAATGAGCGACGCTTCCCAGACTTCCTTGGCATTTTTGCTACTGACCACATTTTCTAACAGATCATCTTCTAAGGATTGTAATTAAATGTTCTTGGCCTTTTTGTCGAGTTGGACAGCTTTCTTTTCGCTGTCAATTCACTCAGTTTTAACCTTGACTTGAACTCTGTTTGGATCTTCTGGAGTTGGTGCAAGCTTTATTAGAATGTAGGGCCCATTCATGACAGTTTCAAATTGTTCTTCATTTATTGAATCCATGTATGCTTGCATACGAACTTTCCAGTTGGAAAATTTATCTTTATTGCACATTGGTGGCTTGCTACCTCCTCTAGTCTTTGATTCGCTTATTAGATGTGCCATTGGATCTACTCAAGTTTTGTAGGCTGATTGAGAGAACCTGCTCTGATACCAATTGTTAGTTCCCAGAGGTACAATAGTTATCTAGAAGGGGGGTTGAATAGATATTTTAAAAATTCTTTCCAAAATTCTTTGTCAAATATTGTTAATCAATTTTAGCAGAATATGTGATTTGTTTGTTCCCCTTTAAGATAAACAGAGTAAATAGTTAACAGGCAGTTATATTAAGTATAGCAGTTAAAGAAAGAATATAAAAGACATAGAGAATTTAAGTGGTTCAGAGCATTCAAAGCTCCTAGTCCACTCTTATATTCCTTGAGTAGGAAATCCACTAAGGATGTTTTTACAATATTCGAATCACTTAGATTCCTTCAAGACCAGCAGTCTTGGATCTTCTTAGTTCACTTAGAACTCTTCAAGTCCAGCAGACTTGGCACTTCTTAGTTCACTTAGAACTCTTCAAGTCCAACAGACTTGGCACTTCTTACTTCACTTAATAATAGTTGAGTTCTTGAATGGTGCTACTCAGTTGTCGTTAAGCTTGTGTTCGAAAGAACTGAGTAGATGTGCAAGCTTTCTTTTCATATCGTAGAGTTGAGCGTTGTGTGTTCTTCAGCTTTTCGTTGTATGCTTGCTTGATCTCTTACTTCTGCATCTGATTTGTATAAAAGGTGCCTTTGAAATGTATTCGTTTGAAGGCATCCGTGAAGCATTAATTGTATTTGACATTTATGAGCACTGATGGTGACTTTCTGCAAATCTTCTGTTTAGCCGTCTGGCCCGCTGACACAGCAGACTGCTATCTCACCTAACACCTGAAAAGGTGTTTTTGGCTAACATGTAGTACTTTCCTTAGCTTCTTCAATACGTCTCTTTGTTATATACTAAGGATGAGTGTTGTGTCATTGGGATTCCCGATAGTCTCAACGTCTATAATCTATTCCACATTTATTGAAATTTATTCTTAAACAAATGGGCAAGGTTCGATGCTTCTGATGCAGACAGATGATACACTACGATCATGATCGTGTTGTCTTGCAACATTAGTGCTTGATCCGGTACTAGTAGATGAGAACACTACGATTTCTCTTAAGTACTGGTAGACTACGATCTTTGCTTGCTTGATTTATAGACTCTACGCTTTTGAGAGAACACTACGATTCTTGACTTGACTCAGCAGGCGTTTGGACCACTCTACAATTCTGGAAGAGGCCCTCCAAAGTAGACAGACTACGATTTCCTGATACTCTACGATTCTACCTTGGCTTCTGTAATCTCTTGACTGGCTCGATAGACTACGATTCTGTTGAAGCCTATCTATTACATCTCAAGATATAGATCAACCTAGCAACTTTGATCTTCTCTTCTATACATTCATTTACATAATGATAAACATTAAAGCTTATATCAACCTAACAAGTTTGATCTACCACTAAGTCCTTGTACATGTATTCGTAGAAGGACTTTACATATAAGCATGAATATTTACTTTCAACATCAAATTTAAATATGCAATTTCCCAACACATACCATTGTACTGATGATTGTGGCAGAGACCTTGAGGTCGGCCACGTATTGCCACACCCATCCTGCAGGGGTATTTATAGGCAGCTCGATCTTGTTGTATGTGTGGTTCATGTCACACCTGAGACCGATTGGCACCTTCCGATGCCATGGGTACTACTTTTCCGATGAGATAGCCATATCTTACTCCTTTCAGCCGGTGGAGTGTACACACGCTGCTTCCTGGTCGGTGTTTTTGGCAGGGATCGAGGATCCATTTGATATTTTGTTATGTTCAGGACTCAGTTCTCCCTACAGCTTCATTACTCATGCATCTGGCATGGATTATCTCCCTCTGGCTGGTTTGAGGGGCATGACCACGTATCCTTTTGAGGGGGCATTGGGTCAGCATTTGGCTTCTTGACTTTTATCAGCAGAAGATAGATCCAGGGTTTATGCCTGTTGGGCCCAGCGTAAGATTACTAATTTCACTACTAGCCATCCGGGTCATTCTACAGAGTATTCTGCATGGATGGAGGCAAAGATTACATCGATTGGGGTTGTATCCACATAGTTGGGTGTTGATTTTGACAGTGGGGAGCCCATGGAGGACACTGATTATCCCATTTAGGATGAGCTATTTGCTAGTTTGACAGCAGCTCTTGTTGATTCTCCCAGTATGACTACTACTGTGACCCCGCATTCGGCAGAGTTTTCATCTGATTACATTTAAGAGAGATCAGGTTAGGGCCTTGATGTTGATAGCTCTTTCTGGGAGAGATATCGCTCTAGCCGAGAGAGATGATGCTTTAGCTCGTAGAGACACCGCTGTTGCTGAGTGGGATGAGGCCAGATCATTTAGAGATGTCGCTATTATTGAGCGGGATGGCACTATATCTGCTAGAGATGTCGTTGTTACATATAGCACTGCATTGTAGTCCCATACTACTGATATCATAGCAGAGATGAGCACGTTCATTGATGAGCATAGTGTCACCATGCAGATGGCTGTGGATCTCTTGTTTCGTGTTGATACCATAGGGCAGGAGCTCACAGAGTTACCCCCTTCTTCTGAGAGGGATGCCATGTTAGATTTGATAGCGTACATATACATTGATTTGTAGAAGGGCTTATATTTTCCTGCACAAACTAGCTTAGCCATTTTTGTCATGTACAGTACACATTGTATATATCAAACAGTATTATATATGGCAGGGAAATATATTTTGATTCACTTCCCTTTTAGTTACGCCTTGTTACTTGCTTGATATTTGTTTGTTTCTCCAGGGCTTGTGATCTTGATGTATTCTAAACTCCCCCTTGATGGATGGACATTGAGATGTCTCAGGATCTTTCAAAATGGATCGTTGATCTGTGTGTAATCCCTACCCTTTGTTATCTTGGGACTAGTTTCTGTATGTGGTTATGGAGAGGAGTGTGGCTTTTCTCTCTGAGGTTGACCGCACCACATATGGTCGCCGATACTCCTTTGTATTAGGGAGCCCAGGTAGTTCCATCTCTTATGGATTGGTATTTCTCTTTGAGGACTCAACCATAGCTTATATGGTTGTCGGTTCTCCAATTTGTGTGGGGAGAGCAGGTAGTTCCATCCCTTTGGTCTAAAGCCGATGAGGTGAGGTTTGAAGGATGAACCCAGTACCATTTGACAAGTTTTTATGTTTTGGTAGGGGGTGAGACCAAACCATGAATGGTTGCTTACGTACTCCCATTGATGAGGGGAGATCAGGTCTGCGTAGTTCGAACCTAGCATGAAAAGGTTCAAAGTTGTATGTGGTGAAAAGGGTGTAGAGATGTGTTTGTTTTTGTTTTGTTGTGTTTTTTATTTTATGGTGAGACCGGACCATAAAAATGGCTACCTACGTACTCTCATGTATTGGGGAGATCAGGTCTATGTAGTTCACCTCATGTATAGGGCAGACTGTAGATGTGAAAAGTTTGGTCCCTGGTGGGACAAACTGAAAGTGTGAAAGGTTTTATCCCTGGTGGGACAAAACTGAAGGTGTAAAATGTTTAATCTCTAGTGGTATAAAACTATAAGTGAAACGTTTTAAAAACCTGAGTTGAGTGAAGGATCTGATTATCCGAAACCAGGCTGCTGGTTGGAATGTATGTTTGTCCTTGATGGGGCAAATGGATGTGAAGAAAGGTTGTATGTAGTGAAGAGGTTATGAAAACCTGACTTAACTAGGGATCTGTAGATCCAAAACTAGGATGCGGGTTTGCTGGTAACTTCAGACATAGTACCATTTTACGGTGTCTGAGTTGATGAGTTGTGGAAATTTATCGCCATCCATCTCCTGTAATCTGAGAGTTCCTCCTGTCAATACCTCCTTAACAACAAATGGGCCTTTCCCAGTTAGGGCGAATTTTACTTTGGATTGATCTTGGTTGTCAAGAACCTTCTTCAAGACCAAGTCATATTGTTTGAACTACCATAGCCGGACTTTCATGTTGTAGGATCTAGCGACCCTTTGTTGATATAACTGACCATGGAAGATAGATACGGCCTGCCTTTCATCTGTTAGAGACAATTGGTGGTACCTATCTTGTAACCATTGGTCTTCATCCAGCTAAGCGTCTATCAATACTCTGAGGGATTCCATTTCCACTTCTATGGGGAGCACTGCTTCCATCCCATAGGCCAATGAGTAGGGGGTTGCCCCAGTGGAAGTGCGCATTGATGTTTTGTAGGCTAATAGAGTAAGAGACAATAAGTTAGGCCATCCTTTGTGATTGGCGAACATCTTTTGCATGATCTTTTTGATATTCTTATTAGCCACTTCAGCAGCATCATTCATCTTTGGATGATAGATGATGGAGTTGAGATGTTTGATGTGGAATTTACTGCATAACTCCTCCATCATTTGGTTGTTGAGCTTTTTGGCATTGTCTAACACAATCACCTCTGGTTGTCTATATCGACAAATGATATTATTTCTGATGAAACCAATGATAACTTCTTTAGTAACCCTGGGGGAAGATGCTGCTTCTACCCACTGGGTAAAGTAGTCGATCATGGTGAAGAGAAACTGATGACCATTACTGGCTTTGGGCTCGATGGGCCCGATCGCGTCCATTCCCCACATTGAGAAGGGCCAGGGTGAACTCATATTGTAGAGCTCCCTTAGAAGGGCGTGGATAGTATTCCCATGAATTTGGCATTGGTAACATCTCTTGACGTGATCATCACAGTCAGCCTTGAAAGAGGGTAATGCCCTGTTCTTAGAATTTTCTTGACAAGTAGAGGGCTGCTCATGTGTGGGCCGCATACTCCACAATGGATTTCATCCATGAGCCTCTGAGCTTGATCTTTGTCTAGACATCTGAGAAGGCCTAGTCCTGCATCTCTTTTGTAAAGTGCATCTCCGCTCAGGTAGAATTTCATAGCCATTCGATGAATCCACTTCCTTTCAGCCTGACTTGCCTCAGCGGGTATAGATCCATCTCGCAGATACTTCTTAATATCCTGATACCAAGGGTGTTGGACGGGAGGTAGTTCATCTGATACTTCTCCAATGTAGTTCCCGTTGGCTGGTGCCTTTTGCAGGGAAAATGTGATGCTTGGCATGTCTTCCTTGTCAAGTATGTTGATCAAGGAGGCCAAGCATCTGTAAAGTCATTCCTATTCCGAAGAATGTGGAGGAAGGATATTTCTTCAAACTCCAAAGCCATCTGTATAACCTACAGATTGTAGGGCATCAAATGTAGCTCATTGGTGTGATAGATCCCAGTGGTTTGTCTGATTACCAATTCGGAATCTCCAAAGACAGTTAACCATCTGATGCCCATGGATTGGGCTAGTTTCAGCCCCATGATACAGCCTTCATACTCAGCTGTGTTGTTGGTGCTGGCAAACTGCAATTTAACGGCAACGGGATACTGCTCCCCCGTAATGGATACTAGAACTGCTCCAGCTCCAAAACCTTCCTGTATACAGCTCTATCAAAATACATCTTCCATGATTGGTGCATATCATCTTGATGGTGTTGCTAAACTATCATTACCCCTTCATCGGGGAAGTATGTTTCCAACGGTTTGAAATCCCCTGAAGGTGCGGAGACCAGTTAATCCACAATTCCTTGACCTTTGATAGACTTTTAAGTCACGTAGATGATGTCAAATTGTTGTAAGATCAACTGCCATTTGGAAAGTCGACAATTCAACATGGGTTTATTGAACACGTACTTGGGAGGATCCAAGCGGGATATGAGATGGGTTGTGTGACCATGAAGATAATGTTGTAATCTCATGGAAGCCCATGCTAAAGCACAATAAATTTTCTCAATTAGAGTGTACTTGTGTTCACTGCTGCTAAATCTTTTGCTGAGGTAATAGATTGCACTTTCTTGGCCTCTATCATCTTTCTGTCCCAACATGCAGCCCATGGCGTTGTCATTGATTGACAGGTACATAAATAGGGGAACACCATCCCTGGGAGGTACCAAACTAGGAGCTTTAATCAGCTGCTCTTTGATGGAAAGGAAGGCTTTTTGACACTCATCATTCCATTTCATGGAGGAGTTCTTCCTTAGTAACTTGAAAATAGGCTCACAAGTTGTTGTGAGTTGGGAGATGAATCGGCTGATGAAGTTGATTCTTCCCAAAAATTCCCGTATTTGTATGGGCATTTTCGTGATGGCCTAGATTTTTGTAGGATCCAGTTCAATCCCATTGTGGCTCACTAGGAATCCTAGCAACTTGCTTGATTTGACGCCAAAGGCATATTTGGCTGGATTTAGCTTCAAGTCGTATTTACGCAACTGGCTAAAGAGCTTTTTGAGATGATCTAAGTGGTCTTCCTCCCTTCGGGACTTGACAATGATGTCATCCACATAGACTTCTATCTCTTTGTGTATTAGATCATGGAAAAGAGCCATCATGGCTCGTTGATAGGTAGCTCCGGCATTGATGAGGCCGAATGACAACCGTCTATAGCAAAAGATTCCCCGAGGAGTGATGAATACAGTTTTCTCACGATCCTCTTTAGCAACCATGATTTGATGATACCCAGCAAAGTAATCTGCAAACAACTACATGTCATATTGAGTTGTATTATCAATGAGGATGTGGATGAATGGTACGGGAAAGCTATCTTTAAGACAAGCTTTGTTTAGATCCATGTAATCCATGCAAACTCATACCTTCCCTCCAGGTTTAGGCACGGGGACTATGTTTGATAGCCACTCAGGGTATGTTTGACACCATGATGATGCTGGCTTAAAATTGTTTCACAATTTCTTCTTTGACTTTTAAATTCCACTCAGGTTTTAATCGCCCTTGTTTCTGCCTGACTGGCTTGAATCCCTCTTTGTTGGGAAGGCGATGAATGACGATGTCAGTTGACAAATCGACCATGTCTTCATGAGACCATGCAAACACATCCTGGGATTGGGTCAATATAATAACCATGTCATTCCTTTGGTTTGGAGTAAGGTCCGTACCAATCTGGATTTATTTGGGGTTTTCTGAGGTTCCAAGGTTAAAAGAGGTGGTTTGATCAAGATTTGGCTTAGGTTTGTCTTCGGCCCATTCTTTGATCTCCTGAGGTATCTCATAGTCCTCTTGTTCAATCTCGATCAAGTCTGAGTCCAACTTTACATCAAAGTTACAGTCCTTGTGAAGAATAGGAACCTCATTAACGAGTTTAGGCACATCTATCTTTAGAGTCCTGAAACAAAATGCTTTCACTTAATATATGAAATTGTTTAATCATACAAAGTGTTAGCATGAAATGACAAAAATAACTGCTAATACTGTACAACAAAAGTAAGCAGTTATTGCTATCTACAGGGCAGAGGGAGTTTCTGTCCTTTTTACCCTTGTCGGCAAATGCAAGGAGTGTTGCTCCAATTTCTAAGGGTGAAGTCCTGGTGGATAACTGAGATGAAGGGGCTATTATCGTCCTCCTTCTCTTGAATGATGACCATGATGTTTGGACAATCATCATCTGGAATGTCTCTTTTCATACCCTCCGTATTGATGAGTACGCGCATGTTTGACAAATGTCTAGCAATCTTTTGTTTGCGCCTTCGATTCTTTTCTTCGACCTCCGAGTCTGGAATCAAGACTTCCTTTCCTTTGACCGGTATCATCTTAGAAAACAACATAGCTACCATAGGAGCAGGGAGGGACCTTTAATAAAGGTCGTACCAGATTATCACCTATAGGTTTAGGTAAACGCTTTGTAGAAGAAGGAACCGGTTTGTGCTTGTAAGGGTTCCTGTGACTGGTCCCAGGAGAATAGCCTAGTTCAGTTGTCCCTATCTGATTAGGAACTTGAATTGGGCGTTTGATGCCCTGATGATCCTTTCCTACCCCTGTCTAGGTTGAAAAGGATATCATCTCTTGACTTGCCGACATTACCTCGGCAGAAACTCTAGGTATCAGAGGTGGCGCCCCAATGGGTTGATAGTGAGTGTTTCTCA